>BLKR01000165.1:0-437500 GCA_011170035.1 Teleogryllus occipitalis | reverse complement strand
GAACGAATTTACTAGTGCGTACAGCGAATGAAATCTAAACTGCCGCTTATACGTTCGGAATATTTCTCCCAGTTTCTTATTTGGAACTTTCGCCTACTTTTAGGACGCTTCGCCTGGTATTTTAAAGCTACACGATTTCCCAACAGATTGCCGCATAGAAGTTGCCAGTTCTTTACCTCGACATCTCCTTCCCGCTCGCCATCAGTTAACCTTGGGGTTTTCGGTCGCTCACAGTCCTCGCCGCGCCACTTGACTGGTTCGATGTTCCACGGTTGTACCACTTCCTTCTCCCGATCTCCGGATCCCGCCACTCGTCCAAATTGCAGACCCTTCTCTCGATCTCCGGGCTCGTATAATCCACGTATTTGGTCCAAGTCCTTCTCGCCTACGCTTGGGTCTTCACTGGAGTCGTCCTTCTTCTCCGTGCCGCGTACCCGTTGTTCGCGCTTCCAGCTTTGAATAACTAACGTTATTGAATTGGATACTTCTAGCACTCGGCCGACATACCACACTTTGAGCGTGCGTGGTCGCGGCGTACAAAGTTAAATGCTGTATTTCGTTTAAAGTCCTTCTGCGCGAATTTATTTCAAGTATGAAACTATTTCAGATTCAAGCAATCACATCGCTTGCTTTCTCGCGTAATGTTAGTGCTAACACGGTACATGCACTTCACTTCTGAATTCTATCACACTTATTAACGCGTTTCTCAAGTCAGTTTTAACTAAGCAAGTTAAAATATACTCCTGCTCTAACCAATTACTATCGCCGAAGAATTAGATTGAGTCGCCGTCGCTGTCGAAATGGAAAGAGAGTTCTCCCGAAGCGCGTCGCGGTATTTATGTGACTCCGCCTGGGGAAATTTCTGGAGGGGTGAATTTTCTCCTCCTTCGCGCCCTCTCAAGAAAAACATTATCCGTAACTTCGGACATCGGAGTGCGATAATCTGCGGGTAGATGTCGCTTTCTCGGACCATCGCTCCGCCGCGTACCCTATTTCTCAGTGTTTTGGGCTTTTCTCGTGGCTTATGGAGGCGTTACGGGTTTGTATAATCCCGTGACGTCACAATATATATCATGTAACACCCCCACCTACCTACTTTACCCACTTTACCACACGTGGTGGGTCGTGATAGCATGAATGCTCGTGAAGCTAGCTTAAAATTCTCAGGAAGCAGGATCTTTCGGGTATCAGAAAGGTCTGAACCCTTAACACAATGAATCAAATGAAATAATAATAATATGGACATATATTCAATGAGAAAATTTACAGTGACGCAATTTCACAACAGGTTATTGCACTTTAAGTAGCTGGTCACTGAAAAATGAAACAAGACAAAAAAAACAACCAAAAAACATTTAGGCGTCACCTCGACTGCCTGAACACACTTTCATCAACTATAATTTACGATTAGATCACTCCTTTCTAAGTTTTCCACTACTAAATTATTTACTCTTTTGGCCTCTAGTTTTCAGTGCACGGCTATTTTGTTTCAAATGAATTTGATACTTGATTCAAAGAAACCCCTTTCACAGGTGCTAGCCTTGGACTTCGCACTCACTATAATACTGAACACAAAAAAATATACGTGGCATTCACGTTACTTAATTCAAACCCTTTTACATGTCACAAAAGCAATTGCTTGAAAACACAATACAACAAATTGATCTTTCTGGATAATATTAACTGTACAACATACAAAATTTCTGAATCATTTATGTAAAATTGTACAAGGTATAGCCTCTTTAAATGAATCTAATGATACGTGCAGTAAATGGCCTGGAAACTGCCACTCACACAGTTCGAAATACTTCTCCCACCTATTCTAGACGTTTCACCTACTTTTAACACTGATGGTCGTGTATTTACCACTATCCTCTTTCCCCAGCTGAACGCTGCATAAACGTTGCCAGTTCCTTTACCTCAACAGCTCTGCGTCGCTCGCCTGTAGGTAACCTTGGGGATTTTCTGCCACCCGTCCCCGCGTTGCCGCGTCGTTTCGCGTGCTGTGCTGCGACGAAAGCAGTTCCTTCCGCTCGAACGCCGCCAAGCCTCCAATTTCCACACCTTTCTCTCGTTCCGAACCCGTACTATCCTCGCTCTAGACCAAGTCCTTCTCGCCTACGCTTCTTTCTTCCTGGGGTCGTCCGTCTTCCACCGCCTCGTACACGACCGTTCGCGCTTCCAGCCTCGAAATTATTAATGTTGCAGGAGTTATGCTCAAATGCTCGGCCGACCTACCACACTTTAGGCATGTGTGGTCTCAGCGTGCAATGTGAGATGCTGGATTTAATCAATGTCCTTCTGCGCGAATTTTACAACTTATGAAGGTATTTCGAGTCAAAGTTATTTTGCTTGCTCTTCGAATTATTGTGACTGCGACGAATGATTTTGCACTCTATTCCCTAATTACTTCCCTTTTCTAAGATACGCTTTCCGAGCTAGCTTTTAACTATCAAGTTAAAGTAAACTCCTATACTATCTATTTGTACTCGCCGTTACTGTTGTAGCAAAAGAGCTTCTTCTGGTCGCCGTCGCAGTTGCCGTAAAAGAGAGTTCCTCTGGTCGCTGTCGCAGTTGTCGTAAAAGAGAGTTCCTCCGAGGCGCGCCGCGATACTTATGTTACTCGCGCGTGGGGAAATGTTGGAGGGGTGCATATTCTCCTCCTTTCGTGACCTCACGGAAAAACATTACTCACTAGTTCGGGCGTCGCAGTTTGAAAAGCTGTGGGCAGATGGCGCGTTTACCGGCCATCGCTCCGCCGCGTACCCTAGTCCTCTCTGTTAGTGGGCTTCCTTACATAGCTGATGGTGGCGTTATGGGGTTGTCTAACCCCGTGATGTCACAATATATATATATATATATATATATATATATATATATATATATATATATATATATATATATATATATATAAACGAGTTATTTGCACTTATACATGTGGCATTTGCCCCTGAGTTTTTGACATCCCCGTATGCACAGATGTTCGGCAGGTAAATAAAATCTCCTTTACTGTGTCATTGCGTGACCTGCCGACACACCTGTGCATAGAGTTTCTTCAGAATCTGAGGCATATGTCCTATGTATAACTCCGTTAAATAAAATTGTGCATTTATAAATAATAAATCCTTACTATTTTAAATAAACTATTAATATTTTTGATAATAAATACTTATTTTTTATTGAAAAAAAGTTCATTCACCAATCTGATTATTTTCGGCCCCTCTGCATGTCCTAGGAGTTTGTGAGGTTTGCTCTGAGGCAGCTGTCTCCATGTTGCCAGTGGACGGCGGGTGGTCGGCGTGGGGCGCGTGGTCGGCGTGCAGCGCGCAGTGCGGCGTGGGCGCGCAGCAGCGCAGCCGCACCTGCAGCCGCCCCGCGCGCCACGGCGCAGGCCTCCCCTGCGCAGGCGCCGCCTCCGAGGCGCGCCCCTGCTTCCTCCGCCCCTGCGCAGGTCCTCCCCAGCCCCCACCCCCTCCGCCAGGGCTTACCGATACAAGGGGACGGCTCCTCTCGTCGCGAGTTTTCCAAGGGTTCTCCGATCAACAACAGGCGAATGTACACGGACCGCGCGCGATCTTTCCTTCCTCTTTCCCGTCGTATCCTCTTCCGCTACACACGTTATGCAAACATTCTGCATTACCACACTGGGAGGCCAGTCGGGAGCTTAGAGCATTGCTGGTTTGTGCGGTGCCAAACGGGAAGAGGAAAATCCCCCTCCAGCCGACCTTCAGGTTGCTGCCGAATCTCACCATACAGCTGGAATCGCACCTAGAGCATTCGCTACATTATCGGGAGTAATAACCTCAGCAGTTAACGTGTGCGGAAACATCAATCAATCTAATCAATCGATGCTCTGCTCTGCTGCGCTTACTCCTTAATTCATCTCCATTAGGGTTTTCTTCATCTTTTGAGAAAATGCTCTTTAGGCCTCTTGTTTTGTAGCTCATAGAGCTAAGTTACAATTGTGACAGTTGCTACTGATTGATATGCAACTGAATATGTGTGGGAGGTACAAGTTAAAAGTACTAAGTCAAAAAGCGTTAGTTTACCTTACAAATACCAGTCCAACGATGGCGGATTTCCGACACTGAGTCAAATGGGACATTGGGATAGCTGGATCAAATTCAACTTCTGACTCAAAGAGAATCTAAGCGGCCGGCTGTTTTGTTGGTAGTTCTGCATTGTTTTCTCCGGTCCTTCCAGTCCAAGGGAGTAGTACCCTGCCAAACTGATCTCGAACCGAGCGGATATCATTCCTTCTTTATATCTCCTCTCCCCTCACACCCATACTTTCTACATACACTACACCAGATACGTCGGGAGTGCAGTCGGGTGCTTAAACTGCGATTTTTACAGAGCTGCGTTTGAAGTAAATCAGGTGTTTCGGTGTCATCCAATCGGAAGGCTGAACGCCACCATTATAACGTCACTGTAGTGACGTATATGGTCCCGATTGGACAGCGTCGTAACAGCTGAACAAATGTCAAACGCGACTCTTTAAAAACAGCAGGGTAGAGTTAACTCTCCTGGCGTTATTGGCTGTTACCTTGGCTCCCGCCAGGGTAGAGTTAACTCTCCCCTGGCGGGGAGATGCGTGGAGACGAGTTGGCGAAGGTCGTCTCAGAATCTAACGCTCCGGCGGGGGAGGCGCACCTCTACCTTTCAGGATATAACTTGCACTAGAGAGACGAATGCCTTGAGGGGAGAGGGTACCGTGTATACCGCCTATGTTAAACTGGCTAATATTGATGTACCTTTTCTAGAAAATGGTTAACAAGAAAATTTTGATGTTTCGCACAATTAAAGGTACAGCATTTTTTATTATTTTGACATTTTTTGAGTTGATTAAAATAATTCGTAGTTTTTTCAATTGTAACTTTTACCGTAATTTTTTCATAATTTTTAAACAAATATTATTTTTTATATTTTTTATTATCAAAGAAAGTTTATATAAAAATGTCAATTTATTGCTAGTACTATAAATAATGTATCCTGTTAACTTTAATAAATGGTGAGTAATAGTTTCTGAGAAAAGGTACATTAATTACTAAACAAGTAATTTTCGGCAAATGCCATTTCAAAAGTTTGTACTTGCCTCTGCTCTTCTAGAACCTTCCTGCTCCGTGTTGTGGATCATCTTCAGCAGAAAAGACCGATACTACCAACATATGATCAAGAGCGTGTTTCAATAACTCATTAACAACCCAACATGCATAGAAAATTAGGAAAAAAGTCATAATTGCTTATACGCACTTGGACATTTAAACAAGAATTACAGGGATTTCCAGACGTCACAAAAGAAAAATGTTAATATATTTGGAAAGAGCAAGGTTACAACTATTTATTTAGCTAAAAAACAAAAATCGATAATTTGAGCCATTTGATTGTACCCTCTCCCCTTAAGCAGTTCTCGCGCTCGGTAGCTCTCGTGTCCGCCGACTGGAGCGCGCGTTGCGTGTTGTCGGGGCGTGGCAGTGCGCACGCACACGGTGGCGTCGTTCGCGGGCGACGGGGTGCTGGAGTTCGCGGCGACGGGCCGCCCCGCGCGCCTGCTGCACCTCTTCGTGCGCTTCCTTCCGCTCGCGCCCTCCGGCACGCTGCTGCACCGCCACCAGGTCACAGCACAAGCGCCAGGTGGAAGTAGCGATGGGCTTAACAGCTTTTCTTCAATAGCTGTTATCACAATAACAGCTGACTCGTAATAGCTGTTATTAATAACAGTTGAAAAATAACAGGTCCATGACCAGCAACCTAACATGGCCGACTGCTAAGAGTTAAAGCAGTCGTAGCGACTGCTAAGAGTTAACCACACAAAACGAATAACGTTGGTAGCACCGTAAAGCTTGTGTAGCTACCTTACGGCGCTTCCTTGCACTACTTTCTCTAACATGTTTGGACAGAGAAGCAGCTGATATGAACGAGACTGGATGAACTGCCAAGGATGAATAGTAATTCATATAATGTGTAGCGAATGTGCATAGAATATAGAATATTACTAAAATGAAAGTGATTCGGGTTTAGATTGCAAATATTCTTTCAAATATGTAACTTGTGCATAGTGAAGTGACGAGTGCCAAAAATAATGAGGAGAAACAGTGTTTTTGCTTACCTACAGCTAAAGTGTTAATGACTATCGAATATCAAGTATTATAATGTGAGTTATTTGACCTACGGTGAAATAACTCACATAAGCAGCAATGGGACAGAAATAAGTTAACATATTGGACGGACTTAATTTAAAGGACAGACATCTTGTTGTAGTGTATACAATAAAATATAAAAATATTGTGGCACATGGCGTGTAATAATGACGAATTATGTATTAATGAATCTATAATTTGAACACTGGTAAATCATGATTGATTAGCTGCAGTGAAGCTGTTATCGTACAAAATGGTTGCCACAAAGCTTGTAGTAGTTCGGATTAGGCCCAGTAGTTTGCAGTTCTATGCATTTCAACCGATAACAGCCAATAACAGGATAAACGAAATAACTGTTATTTCGTGTAACAGTTATGAAACGTTAACGGTTAAGAATTAACAGTTTAGCTGTTAAGGGCACATCCCTAGGTGGAAGATGACGGCAAGAAGTTTTAGCACCGGGGGGGGGGTGTGTCAGGGATTTCAAAGTAGAGAAAAGCGAGGCGTAGGATGTTTAAGCGCGAGACATGAAGTGTCTTACAGAGTTTTAGCGTGAGGCGTAAAACAACGTCTGGGATTTGAAAGTATTGAAGCGCGAGGCATAGTGACATCAGAGAATTTTAGCGCGAAGTATAAGTGACATCAGAGAGTTTTAATGCCACATGAGAAATGGCGCCAGGGATTTGAAAGTGCTAAAGTGCCAAGAGCAAGGAGAAGTCAGGGAGTTATATTACCAGGCATAAAGTGATGACAGAAAGTATTAGTAAGAGGCATAAGGTGACATGGTGTATTTGCACACTTTTTACATAGGGAGTTTAAGTCACATAAATTAGTTGAAGGAGTGAGTTGGTGAAAAAGAGTTGTTCATGGAGTCAGATGGTTAATGAATGATTGGAAGAACTGAGTTACTAAAAGAAATGCTGATGGAGTGAAATGATGCATAAGTTAAAGAAATGAGTTGCTGAAGAAGATGGAGGGACACATTTGAGCGTTGCATGGTGAAGGAGTAAGTTAGTGAAGGAATGAGTTGCTGAAAAAGTGAGCCGGCAAAGAAATGACATAGTGACAGACTGAGTGGGTGAAGCATAGAGTTGGCGAAGGAGAGACGTGAGTGGGAGTGAGTTGCTAAAGAAGTGACATGGTGAGAGACTGTGATGGTGAAGGAGAGACGTGAGTGGGAGCGAGTTGCTAAAGGAGTGACATGGTGAGAGACTGTGATGGCGAAGGAGAGACGTGAGTGGGAGTGAGTTGCTAAAGGAGTGACATGGTGAGAGACTGAGATGGCGAAGGAGAGACGTGAGTGGGAGTGACTTGCTAAAGGAGTGACATGGCGAGACACTGAGATGGCGAAGGAGAGACGTGAGTGGGAGTGAGTTGCCAGAGGAGAGGTACAGAAGGAGAGGAGAGAGCGGGCGGTGGGCGCTGATCGCAGGAGGAGTGTAGCGGGGCGCATTGCGACGAGACGCGCCTGGCGCTGCAGAGCCACTTCCTGGTGCTGACGGCGCAGCTCTCGGGCTGCGTGGCCGCGCTCGTACACCCGCACAGGATCAAGGTACTCGCACATCTGAGGGGTCACACACTAATTCGGACACGCAAATTTCCAATATTTTGAAGACCACATCCCTCCTGTGTAACGCGTACTTCAACCTCTGATATAATTATGTAACGCTTGCACCAGCCCCGCATTTACAAGAAGTAAAAGTGAATTAGATAACTTATAGAGTATGGTAATATTATCAAACTCCTCGCCAAAATTCTTTCAGCTCTTTGCCGCCATGCCTGATGCGCTAACTGAGCGTATACCTCCCGCCCTACCATTCAGGTCCTGCTTTTGTTCACCCGGTCCCGCAGCACCAATCTCACTCCGCCAACTCGCCCTATCAATCTTGACAAGCCAATAATTCTGACCCGTCACTCCACGCACCTCCTTACACAACCTAACGTCCTTCTCCGCTTAACCCCAATCCCCTCCACGTGTAAGAACACCCCTCCCTTCTGCACCGCGTCCGCGTCCTCTCCCGGCACTGCCCTCCTCTACCCATTCGGCAAGATGAATTAGCTCAGGGACAGCATTGCCAGTGTATCTGAAGCGACCCTGATCGAGTCCTGACGGTGGCAGGATTTTCGACACGAGCTAGAAAGCCGGGTCGAGTTCAGCTGCTGTCTGGAGGAGAAATCTAGCGGGCATAGTTTTATATGTATTTTTTCGATCAATATCACACGATTGGTGAAGCAGTACCACAGCAAATGAGTCATGGATCGCGCGCGATCTTTCCTTCCTGTTTCATGTCTTATCCTCTCCCCTTGCACTCTTAAACTTACATGTACAAGGTTTGATCAAAAAGTAGTAGGGCTGATTTTATTTTTAAAAAAATATTGCACGTATCTGTAGAAATCTTCAATAATCTTCGAAGTAGAACCCTTGTGGTTTGACACACCGAGTATAACGCGTCTGCCAAACCGCGAATGCCTTCTGGAGGTCATTGACCGGAATGCTGTTGAGGGTCCTCGTATAAGCCGCTGCTCGTATAAGTCTTCGATGGAGACGAAACGTTGTCCCTTCTTGGCCCGGTTGAGGCGAGGGAAGAAGTGAGGCCGAGCCACGTCTGGGTTGTAGCGGCAGTGAGGCAATGCGTCAATGCCGTACTGAGCCACCGCTCCTACAACAACAGTGTGGTGTGGCACAGCATAGTGTCGCGGTGGAGCTTCCACGAACGAGCTATGTGTGGTCGCACGCGATTGACTCGTTTTTGCAACCCACCCACCACTTCTGCGTAAACTTTTGCATTCACGGTTTGCTCAGGGGGTACAAACTCCATGTGAGTGACAAAAAGATGATCAAAAAAGAATAGAATCTTTGTGTTCACTCTGGATTTCCTCATCTGGGCTTTCTTCGGACGAGACTTGTTCGTATGCCATCCAGAAATTTAGCGTTTCGTCTCCAGATCGAATTGGAAACACCAGATTTCTCCTCCGATAACCGTGATAACGAGAAAATTTGTGTTTTCTCTTACGCCGTTCAGAATTTTTGTTGAAGTTTTCACACCATTCGTTTATTGGCCATCAGTCAAGATTCTTGGCATAAACTTCGCACAAGTTTTCCTCATTGCCAATCTTCCCTAATGGTGGTTTGAATGGTGTCTTAAGAAAGACTTAACTGCTCACTATTCTGCTGAATTGATAACCGACGATCAAAGTCCAGAAGTAGTTTCACTTTTGTCACATTTTCGTCAACGTCCCATTATGTTGCCGGACGACCGGCGTGTTGGTCATCTTCGACCAGTTACCTCCCTTCTCGGAAGAACTTGTGCCACTCACTAGCTCTTGAGAGGTTCATGGCAGAAACCCCGGAGGCCTGTTGATCATATTGAAGGTTTACGTGGCGGTACTTGCAAGTTCGTCGCAAAACTCCACGCTGTAGCGCTGCTCGAGATTCCGTCCCACGCTGAGCGTGACACCTCTTCATAGAGGTTCACGGGAAACCATGTGCTCGCTCTCCAATGTCACGCAGGCAACTGCGGAAGGTCGCGTTCTCTTTCTAAGGAACTCCACCACCACGCCCAGCCAGTCGGACTCCCCTCCGTCGGTTTGTCTGGCCTACAGAAAATCAGTTCTACTAATTTTTGTTCGCATCTTCCACTTACCCTACCACATATTGCAGGAGCCCTGGGGCGATGCCCCGTTGGGGAGAGACACCTGGAGAGCAATCCGACGTGTTGGTCGGCGTCGGATCTCACCATCCAATAGGGGAGGAATCACCGCCGCTTCCCGGGACAAAATATTCACTAAACAAATGACCATAGCAGTTGACGACATCAACCCATCAATGTCCTCATCCGTGTTCCGCCCCAACGCCACTTGGCCCGGTCCTGCCACGACCATGCCCTCCCCAACCGACCCGCTCTGACGCCATACCATAGAACACTGCAGATTCCCCGAAAAAAAATTATTAAAAAACGAACAAAAAATATTACGGAAGACCGTCGTTGGAAGGAAGGGTTTTATTTAACGATTTATCCACTTTCCAAACTGTAAAATCAGTTGTTATCTAGATATTGTAAGTGATCTGAGGACATGATAAGTTGGCACTTAGATCGTGATGTAGATTGTGATGCGAATGCAGCTGGGGCGGTGGCACTCGGCGCTGGCGACGGTGACGGGGGTGGCGGCGACGCTGCGCGTGGACGACGCGCCCTGGCACGCGGCCGCCGCCCTCTCCTGCGCCCCCGCGCCCCCGCGCCTCGACCACCCCATGCGCGTCGGCCACGGCTTCAGGCACGCCACACACTCCCTGCTTCATTCTCACTTACGTGAATTGTCTAATTTTGAAGGTTGAGTCTACATTGGTGGTCACAAAAAATAATTATATACAGGTGGCGACAATTGCCGTACATTTCTCATTTCTGTTTAAAGCAAGTGGTTCTATAAGTGTTTAGGGGGTTATATTCGAAGTTTATGTAAGTAGCTGTTCAGTTTGTGTAATGAAACGGTGGAGTGATCAGAAAGGTAATTTCGCACATACAACTCAAACTCTAAGAAATCTTAGTGTTTGCAGGAGGTTACATTGGAATGACGCAATCCCTTGTTCAGCATACACACACAAACACATATATGCGATTAAGATTAAATAATATTGCTTCACAATTGTTGTATCAAGTCTCTTGCAATAGAATACATATGACACTTTGAAAAGATGGTCTTGCTGACGAAGTTTCGACGACAGTCAAATTGACAGTCTGGTTGACCTCGCAGAGCACGAGTGCACCCAAACACGCTAAACAAGAAATACATCACTCATTAACACAACGCAACCCCTTGTGAGACCCAACTTGGGTTGTACACGGACACTGATGTCACGATGTCACTCTCGGCGCAGAGTAGTACAGACCGATCCGCAGTTCAGGTCTGGCCGACGGGCGCGATATCCTCGCGCAATGAGGTTAATGATAGAGGAAGGGATTAATCGCCCAATCAAATGAGCGTATTCAAAATGTTCTGGTAGTTTCAAGAAGTCAGATCCACTGAGGCGGTTGAAATGCTTGGGTGATCGAAATCCGGCAACCGGGAAGCGGTGAGACGAGAACGCGATTCGCAGAAATCGTGCGCGGCGTGGGATAAGCACGTGCCAGGAAACAGCCTTAACTCTTCTGACCCGCACGTCCTCAGTACGGCTTGCAAGCTCTGAATCTAGTACTGAATCTTAATACAAGACGAGAATGAGACTTACCGAGAATAAAACCTTCTCAAGAATGCATAAAATGCATGATGGAATGTTCCTGCAAAGTAAATTAGCATAATTGCAGTAAGAGCTCGATTTTCCTAGGGGTTGACCAGTAGCTATATTTTTATTTGAAGATAAAACTAATATATATATATATATATATATATATATATATATATATATATATTACATAATGGCAAGAAGAATAGAGATTTTTGTACTATATTACTATTTTGTTGAAGACCAAGACAGGAGATATAAATGTGTTCGATAAAAGCATTAAAGAATTGATAGTGTTTTTTTTCTAAGTAGTTCCTACTTTCACAAATGTTTTCGATTATACAACACACAAAAACTCTTTTTTTTAAGGTACGTTATTTCCTATTGACAACAATGATTGCTACGATGATTACGATTGCCGTCTTGCACAAGGCACTTGGCAGTGAATGGCTCCCCGTGCGTGCGGCAGGGGCCGCGTGCAGCGCCTGGCCGTCAACTACAACCCGCTGCGCCTGCGCGTGGGCGCGGGGGCGGAGGCGGGGCTGGCGCCGCTGCGCAGCCGCAACGTGGCGCTGGAGCTCGCGGACGCCCCCGAGGCCTTCCGCGCGCTCACCGGCGACCTCGCCCTGCGCGCCCCCTGCCCCGCCCCCGACACCTGGAAGGTAACGCACACCAAATACGGATTGACCGAGTGATTGATTCACTGATTGGTTCGTTGTTAGTGATTCCGGGCCCGTCAACAGCTTAGATCATCAGTTCCGTAAGTGTAGTGCATGTTATTCCTCGGGACGTGGCGATCTCCCCCGCTGGATGGTGAGATTCGGCGCCGACCTACCGTCGGCTAGCGAGGTTTTCCCTCAACCAGCGAGTCACCGCCCCAGCCGGAACAAGCTCTAAGCTCCTGACCAGTCTGCCGGCGTGTGTGGTAGTGTAGTCCATGTAAGGGAGTGTGTAAGCAGAAAATGAGGATAGGGCCAGGAAGGGAAAGGGAAGATCGTGCACGATCCGTGACCCGTTTGTTAGAGTCTTGTTCCGCCTTCGCGTGGTGCTGATCGGAGTGTCCACGGCAAACTACCGATCAGAGCAGCCGACCGCCAGAATTCTCCTCCTGGCAGCCTCTGAATTCGACCTAGCTGACAAAGTAGTGACGAAAATCCTGTGACCATCGGGACTCAAACCTAGGACCTCCCGGTCAGAGGGAATGCAGTGACATCAGTTGATGCACTGAGCCAGCTCTCCCGGTTTGATTGATTGGTGTTTCAGGGCGCGTCAACTTCTCAAGTCACTAGTACCGTCAGTTTACTGTATGTTTTTTCATCGGGAAGAAGCGGCGATATTACCCCCTCCCCACTAAATAGTGAGATCCGGCGCCGACCTACACGTCGAATAGCGGACGTTTCCCCCAACCAAGCATCTCCCAACAGCGGAGCACGGATATCAAATGCAAGAATTCGGCTCATTCTGATATGAGCCTTTCACTAAATTGCAGGCGACTTACCCCAGCGCCTCTACCCCCGTACCTCCCGAGTTTCACTCGACTGGGAGCGGGCCACACCGGTGTCCTGCAGTGCTAGCTACTCTGATTAATATGTTATCGGGCGTGAGATTCGGAGAAGGAATTCGCTAGTGAGCTTTCACCAAGAAAAACTTCTCTCAGCTATTTACTCTGATAAGAAATTTGTTCGTGAACACTTTGAAAATATGATCTTCGTGAACATTCTGATATGAAAATCGCTATCAAGTTTTTATGGGAATAAACAACCTACTAGCTCAGACAATAATAAGCAGTCGGTCGTTCGTGTAAGTTGTCCAAAGGTGTGCTTTACCAATAAAACCGATCGTATATGAACTGAAGAGCTTATCTCCAAAGTACCGTAACTCCAAGAGACATACTTTTTCAGGACCAGGAAGTATTCATAGAGCCTTACAGATCAAGATAGATTGACCTTTTTTCGGATTTCGGTTAAGATGGAAGAAACGCAATTTTAACAGAATATTTGGCAGCACGATGGAGAAACGCCTTAAATAGTTATTTACGTAAATTTATGGAAACTTACAAGTATTTATTCTTGAGATATTTCTCAATATACGAGAGTTCTTTGTCAATATCCGTATCAGGCAGCAGCCTGGTTGATTTGTGATGACTCTCTTGTTTCGTTTACTTTGCAGTACCAAATTGTTTTTCTCTTGCGTTTGCTTCTTTGCGGTACCCGCACAGAAACGGCAAAACCGTTTTGCAGTACGCGTATCGTAAAGTAAACTTTTCCAATTAATAAACAGTGATTGTAAATAATAGTTTCGAAGCATGCATTTATGAAACTTTAATCTGAAAATGTATTAAGACGTAAAAGGTGAAAGAGAGGAGATGCCGAGGCGTCGGTGTGCAGGTGGAGGTGGCGGTGCGGCTGGCGAGCGCAGAGGGCGTGCTGCTGCTGCTGCCTGGGTCGCCCGCCGCCGACGGCCACGCGGACTACGTGCTGCTCACGCTCGAGAACGCGCAGGTCGGAACCCAGCAGCTGCGCCAGCGCTGCTCAGTAGACAGTTGTGCACACGAAGGCAGGATGCTGGCGCCACTCAGGATCGTATTTCGAGGGCGGTGACTGGCAAATATGGTCATAATACACAGGTGGCTTCGAATAAATGTTGCAAACTTCTAAGACATGCAGAGGGATCGAATATGTTCACTTTTTGTCTGTGAACATAGAGTGTGAAATTTCATTTAATGGAGTTACACTTGTGACATTTACTACTACATTTGAGGTAATTATTATGCACAGACGTTCGGCGGGTCATGTTCTCTCGCGAAGAAAGAGATTTACACGTGCCGAACATCTGTGGGTTCGGGTATGCCTGAAATTCAAGAATATGCCATATATGTAACTCCGTTAAATCTCACTACATGCACATTAGCGAATTGTTATAATTTTCAACCCCAACATGACTTAGAAGTTTATCACATATATTTTGAGACAGACCGTATAGATTCCTGATGCACAGGAACAACGAAGCCGATCTGTGACCGGCACTCTCCCAAAGTTGTGAACATATTTATATTTTCGTGGTAATTTTTGTCAATTTTACAAAAAAGAGAAATCGCGTTTTGGAAAAATACATTTAACTCATCCTTTATGTTGATTTAACTTCGTCCTTTATATTGCTTACCTTCGCCTTTTACGTCGCTTTAACTTCCCCATTTATGTTTAATTTTATGCGCATTTGATAACAAATGGTAACACTGAAAGGTTGTACTATTGTACTAATTGCATTTGGATTTAGAATGTTTAATAAATAGCAGAATTATGTAACAATTAACCCCTCAAGGACTCAATATGAATATTATTTATTAATGAAAATAATCTAGATGCCTCAGAATAAATGTTATAAATCTCCATGTGATGTAGTCGATGATATTTTTTTGCCATTGAACATGCAGTCAGAAATTTCATATAACAAAGTTATATGAAAGTTATATGAAAAGTTATATATCTCATTTGCCCTTGACAGTTGGACAACTTAAGTTTATCAAAAAATTTGGAGCAGTTTTTGAGAAAATTTTGAATGTGCACTTAAGGGGTTCATGTAAAGTATACCTCACAATTAAAACAACAATTTCAATTTCAAGAAATCGTGACATCAGCCAGATTGATTAGAAAATATCAATTTTGGTTTAATTTTTACTTACGATTTAGTCGCTAGTGTTGTTTACAGACAGGCGAGGGGTGGACAGAGGGGCGGACAGACTGATATTGTCCGTGATCCACTTTTTAGGTTTTAAGGACCCCAAAAATTGTGGATTGTATCTACACAATGTGTTAGATATAGTAATTTACTACATAAGGGGCCATTTTTCTGTATAGGACACTTAAAATATGAATTGTTTGGCCAAAAATTGCCCTTTTTTTGCTGCAGTATTGTAACATTCTCTAATGCTGACATACTACATAATGTTTATGTAATATGCCATAAACTAAAAGCACCCAGGTTTCCTAAAGTGTAGAGGATGAAGACATGCATCTAAGACTAGACTTCTAGGACTAAGATCAAAGATGATTCCCCTTTTTACCAATATATATATATATATATATATATATAGTGGAGAATTGCAGATAACGGAGTTACACATGTGTAACTTACTCCTGAATGTTAGGCAGAACTTTAGGCACTGACATATGGCAGGTCACGTTCTTTCGCCGTCAAGGAGATTTCTTGTACCGAAGAATAGTAAAGAGTTGCCTAACATACAGGAGTAAATGTCATGTGTAACTCCGTTTTATGCAATTGCCATTGAACATGCTATTAACATAACTATAAGTTAATTGGCAAAATGTTATCATTTTCTATTTCCAACAAGCCCTAGAATTTTGTAACATTCATTCTGAGACAGTCCGTAGAGCTTCCCCATTGAAAGGAAAAACGCAGTTCATCGTGGGTGGTTCATCGTGCTTAATACTGAGGACATCATTTCTGACTGAAGACATTGCCGAGGTCATTACTGAAGACATCATAGAGCACTGAGGGTAACATTATTTGGCAGGTGCGCATGCGCGTGCGGTGGGGGCCGCTGCAGGCGGAGGCGGCGGCGGCGGGGGCGGAGGAGGCTGCGGCGGCGGGCGCGGCGGCCGGTGCGGGGGCGGCGGGCGAGGAGGCCGAGTCGGGGGCGGAGGGCGAGGCGGGCGGGTGGGTGCTGGTGGGCGTGGAGCGGTCGCCCGACGCGCTGCTGCTCGCCGTCAACGGCGCGCCGCCCGCCGAGGTGGCGCTGCCCGACCGCCTGCCCGTGCGCTGCGACGCAGAGTTCTTCGTGGGCGGCGCGCCCCACCACCTGCAGGTCACCGCCCGCAGGAAGCGAACGGAGAGGAAAATTCCTTAAAGTCTAAATAGGGAGACCCACGAGGAGAGTAGAAAAGTACCCACCACCTGAACACGGCTTACTAAATTGGTTTCAAGAAAAGTGGATAAAAAGGTGTAAGATTAAACTTATATCCTTCTGCTTCTAATTTCCAGCTTTATTTCATATCTTGTGTTAAGTGTTCATGTCACACCAAGTCCTAGATAAGAAAAGAAAAATACCTATTTATGCACCGAGGGCGTTGTAATGATCGAGCGGCGACAAAAAGTGCCAGAGCGTTTGGCCCGAGGGCTTTTTGTCACCCGAGATCATTAGAGGCAGTTAACGTTTGTGGTACATAATGAATATAGTTATTCAAATTATCGTTTCCATGTCGCGGCAGGAAGTATTATTCCGAAGGACAACATGGATAAGAGCCCAAAATTTATTGCTTATTTGCCCTAGAAAATAGATTTTTATTACATGGGAGCTTCTATTTTTTTCTTTTTCATTCAAAATTCAAGTAGTATATGACTTAGTGTAGGGATCACAGAATTTTGAAAATGTGCACACAATTCACTTTTCCCCATAGCATGTCATACGCAGTTTTAACTGTTTTTTGACGTTAAATAAATAAAAGGTATTCGAGCCTTCCACGTCCTCCTCCCACGCAGGGCCGCCAACGTGACGCTACAGTAGTGTGTGTGTGTGTGTGTGGTGTAGAGGGCGATAGAGCGGCGCGAGGCGGCGCGCGTGGCGGCGGGGGCTGCGGGGCCGGGAGCGGGGGTGGAGGCGGGGGTGGAGCTGCGCGCGCTGCGGGGGCAGCTGGGCTCCCTGGAGGTGGACGGGCGGCGCCTCGACCTCGGCGCGCTGCCCGCCGAGCTGCCCGGCGCCGCCATGATGTCCTCGCGCGCCGTCAGCGTCGCAGGTACTCGCCTTTCTGCCTCGGTGGCGTCACGCTTAGCGAAGCGGATCAATTCAAAGTCAAAGCAGTTCAAAGTCAATCGCAGCCGTGGATTTTTAAGGGCGAAAAAAATCCTTCGGCGGAATTTCCGTGGTGAGGCGGAAGAGTACGTCTCATGGCCTGTGCCTCGCCACACAAAAGAAGGCAATGATTAATTGATTGGGTCTGAAAACTAAATTCAATTCAATTCAATTATGCCTTATTTTGTGTGGCGAGGCACAGGCCATGAAACGTACTCTTTCGCCTCACCACGGAAATTCCGCTACGATCCTTTCGCAGCTAGCAGAGAAAGGAGGAATTTTGCTCAGAAGCTTCATTTACACTTGAGGATATTTTACATGCAGTAAATATACAACGTGGGACAGCCCATTTTACTTCCTCCCCAAAGGAAGGAGTACGAACGATTTTTTCGCTCTCAAAAACCCGCGATTTCGATCGGGTTGTATCCGGTTATGTCAGCGAACTTGGGTATAATAGTCCAATACACTAACGCCCGTCTGAAGCCGCCCACTGAAGCCGACAACTCAGTCTCAGAGACCTTGGAAAATGCTAACTTTATGTAAACTACCTGTCATTTTAAGGACATTGGTTTAGAGGCATTTCGTTGAAGTTGAAGTTGAGTAAGAGTTCACTCAGTGAGTGGAACTCTCCAAGCAGCGCAGGACGGAGCGCAGGGGGCGATTGATGCGCATCACTTCAGATGATGATACTTCGGTGCAACAGCATCAGCTGACCTACGATTCGTCGTTCACGTAGTAGCGTAGTCATTCCTGAGATCGCAAGTCAGCAGATATGCATGTACATGATAAGAATATGTTTACGATAAACCTTTTTAATATATTTCGATTGTTTCAATTATTTTGAACGGACTGTGGATCGTTAAAATCGTTATCAGGCGTCGGATGTCAAGGGTTGCTTTTCCTTCTTGTTTGGTTGTGTTAAGTTCATTTAACTGAATGGTATTACGAAAAGATTTTACAGTCAGATATGCACGTCACATGGCCGATAACAGACAACACAAATAACAGATTCGGTTAGTTATGAGCCTCTGCTATCAAGTCGGTTTGTACTCTTCGATGACGTCCGTTATTTGTTCTGTATCAAACTAATGACGTTAATAACTATTACTGATGTCGGCCGTTCAAGTGGATTTTACACTGTTTGCTTAAAGAGATATAATATTATTCAGTTGTCACCACCATGACTATTGCTTTGAACCGATAAATAACAAATAATAATTGAGTATCATTTGTGTTGGCGGTCATATGACCGTTCAGTATTTTTGAAATAAACTTTTCTTATAAGATACAAACATAAATAAGAAATATTTTTTCTGGGAATAGGAACGATCACCATTTGATACAACTCATTAGTTTCTATTGCTCTTAACAGTCAGCGGACAGTCAAATCCTTAACGGACGCCGGTCATTCCATGCAGTAATTCGATCCTGTTTGGTTGCGTTATACCATTATAATAGTACAGTGTTGCGAAACTAGGGGTACTACCACACAACATTCATGCATTATTTGAAATTTCTGGAAATTTTTGAAAATTCAGAGTTTAACGAAATTAGGATCTACACCTTTTTATAAGCGTACTTGACTTTATTAAAAAAAGAGCGAGAACAAATTGAGAACATTTTGAAAATGCCCACAAGACTCCATGAAGAGTACCGACGAAAATCAAAACATGGGTATCATATTAAAGAGATCGTAACATCACCCAAATCAATCGATTTTTGTCAATTTTGCTGAAAATCCTGCCCAAGTGTTAGCCGCTAGGAATATTCAGAGACGAACGGACGGGCCTTCTGTCGTCAACCAATTTTTCGGTATCGAGACTCACAAAACATAGATTATGAGGTTAAAATGTGTTAAATGATGTAATTTACAACGTCTAGGAAGGAGAATGATCCATTCTTTGGGTATGAAAAGGAGTTTTTCTGAGCCAAGAAAGCGGTGTGTTGCAGCAGCATTCCATGTCGTGTAAGAGGTGGTGTCGGGTGCGAGCGCAGACGCGTACGAGGAGGTGCCGCTGGTGCTGGGCGCGCCGCTGCGGCTGGCGTGCCGGGCGGACGGCGCGCGCGGGGGCGAGGCGCAGGGGCCGCCCGCGCGCGTCGATTGGCTGCGCCTCGACCGCCGCCTGCCGCCGCCGCCGCCCGCCCCCGACGCGCAGCGCGCCACGGACTACTACCAGCAGGCACTCTACGGCTTGCAAATAGGCACTTACGCGCCTAGGGACTGATAAGGGCTCTCATGATCGAGCGGCGACAAAGCGGCCGAGGGCCTGTGGCCCGAGATCATTAGAACCAGTGAACGCCCGTGGTCCACGTACATAATATACATTTTTGCCCAATTTTATTGATTAAGATTTACTTATTTAGTAATTAAGTAACTGGACTCGGTTTCTCTTTTTTATAATTCCCTTTCATAATTTCCTCCAAAAGAGAACATGTGGCATCATTCAACTGCTTCATATTTCCATCGAAACCACGATCCTTTCGATCTAGGTATGTTATGCAGTGTATATCGAGCTTCGTATCGAAGGCAATTACAAACTATAACGTATCAGTAAAAAATAAAATATTCATCATTATATTACTATGAGTTTTCGGTTAGAAATATTTGGGTCCTTTCTACTCATTCAAATTTCGCAATTTTGGTTTCAATTGAAAGGTAGTGGGTCCAAGATATGTTATATGCTAGTTTTGTAATATAAACACTGATTTTTAACCAAATCGTGAAATTAAAAAAATGCCCCTTATGTGTCATCATTTGTTCGTGGCGTCGCACATTGGGAAAAAAGCCCGAAAAGCTGGCCAAAAGTCAAATAAGGTGCCAATCGCGTATAAAACATTATATATGGGGGTTTTGGGGGTCGCTGAATCCGAATCTGAAGTTATATTTGCAATTTTTTAAAAATTGGAATAAATAGAGACAATAATACATCAGAAAATTGATTTATAAATCATTCAGTCCCGTGTTTTTAAGAAAATAAAATCGTATATCTTGATGCTGCTTGCCACCTTTTCTCACACCTCAAATTCACACAAGGTCTGTTTTGAAACATTGCTAATTCTGATGCGACAACCATTCTTTTTCGACAATTCAGTTTCGAGAAAATTCACTTGTTAATTGAAATTGGAATTTAAACATCTCAGTAGCAACAGAAATATTTCCTTCTGCGTATGTAATATTACTGCATCGTGAGATCCTGAAACAACGATCAGTGCACTTCACAACAATACCTTACTAAGCCGTGCTGATAACTCATTTCTTTTTATTAATTTCAATTAACAAGCTAACACTTTTTTTGACACGCCTGGAGAATGTAATTCTATATTTTTTTTCAGATTATTTAATCTGTATCAGTATTTTACGCACCACCAGGAACAGCTTCCACTTTATTTAATGAACAATGACGATTCATATCCCAGTTAAACACGAAGTGTATGTAGGTGAATAACAGAAGAGCTGTATTACATTTTTAACAAAACCACAACACACGGCAGTAAAACGCACTCTTTAAAACTGTAGACACAAACAACGACTTCACTACAGTGCGGGGACATTGGGTCGATTGCTAAAACGATGTCTGAGCCGCTGTCTGAAAACCCGGGGCTGGAAGCCATGGCTCAGGCCACGGCGCGATTTGGGTTGCCAAGACGCGGTCTCGCCGTGGCGCGACCACGCCTCGGCTCAGGCCTCCTTCCGAACGAAATTTATTTGGCAACGCCGCGTTCTCGACGACGCAAGGCGCTAGTGTTTTGTTTCTCGGAACCACGTGCGAATGTTTACATCAACACAGCGTGGCCGTGGCTCATCCCATTTGCTTGTGTGCAGCCGAAGAGCTCAGTTGTGCTTTGTATTTAGCTATCGAAGTAGCAAGGTAAGACCAATAGGAATATTTTTTAAGATCCATGTATCGTTATGCTAATTCAATGCGTATATATGCCAATTCTTTCATAATATAATTAAATTATGTAATTTGTGTAGATGACTGCAGTTCGTTACACCTCGGAGGAACGATTGGTGTTCGCCGAGTGCATTATTAAATATCCTGTGCTAGTAGATGCGGGATACTCTGCCGCTATAGTAAAACAGAAGGCGGATGCGTGGGCGAAAATTACGGAGGAGTTTAATGCCTCCAACGCAGGGAAACCGCCATACGAAGCCCAGCAGTTGAAAGGTAATTTGTTGGCGTATTTCCAACTTTCGTGTTGTATATAATTTTCGTTCAAATGTGACTTGGTAATTCTATAAATGAAAGAAATTTGTAATACAGAATTGTGTATCTTTAAATTGCTAACTACAGTAATCATATAATGACCTCATCTTAATGCAACATTTCTGTGTAGGCCTTTTTAGGAGACTTAAAGACGAAGCTAAGTCTGCCCAAGACAACTACAAGAAGTTGTCGCAGAAGACTGGTGGCGGGCCTAGTAAACCTGCCTTTAAAAATAAAGCTGTGGAGCTTGTAGCGGGCTTAATTGGGAATGCCTATGATCCTTTGAAAGACCCGTTTGATGACGATGTGCTACCATTTCAGGTAAGCTTTACACAATTTGTAGGATTGTTTTTTTTCTCACAAATATTTAAGATGTTCGGTTAATTTTATAGGAAGGTCCTAGTGAAGAAAGAAGAGAGGAATTGCTGGAGGTAATTGAAGTACAAGAAATACCCATCATGGAAACACCACAAAGGAATAAGGCAAAGAAGAGGTAAAATACTAGAACTGTCCCTATGCATGTGCAAAATTAACCCAGTTAAGGTGTGAACTTCAAACTATTTGTAATGGATACTTTAGTAGCAAGTGATGTACTCTATGAAGATAAAATTATACATTGACCAAGAAGTTAAGAATGTGAATCTATTACAACTTACATTTTCATTCAGTTAGTGCAAGCGGGTTGTCTAGATATTTAAGTTGGCTTCATTTTAATTTTTTTTCTATTTACATATGTATTTAATTTTTAAGTTGATTAGCATTTAAGTTTCTTTACTTCTTTGTTAGTGTTAATTATTTAGATAATATTAAGTTTAAAATAATAACTATTAATATAATATAATGATTGATGTGATTATTAATGCATGTATTGAAGCATGTGCCTGCATGTGAAGGCATAAGGGCTGGAACTTTGTTGATGCTGCCGGAAATAATCATTTTGCAGGGATCTGTGTACAGTTATTTTTGCTGGTGAAGAATGAGGGCCTACCGCTGAAGTAATTTCAATTTGCAGTCTGTCTGAAGGTTTTTTTGCCTGATAGGTTTTTCCTTCAGGGTCAGGAGGTGGCAAGATTGAGTGGTTGTTGCCATCAATCTGACCACCTTCTGGGGTGAATGCCAGATTGCTTTAGTGAAGTTACCGAGGCTTTTTAGGTGAGTAGGAAACAATGCTTTAAATGAATTTGTAGTCTAATTATATATATATATATATAGGGCATTTTTAATGTGATGTGAAGACTACTGAAAAATTTAGGATTTGTGTGCACCCTGAAAAAGTTTTTAGATTCTTCAGTTTAGATTGATGAATTGCATCATAACAAGTCAGGGAAAAGTCTTTGAGTTATTTGTTACACTTATAAAGTGATCATATTAGCAAAAACTCTTCCGTCTTTTTTTTTCAGGATCAAAACAAATCCTAATACTTTGTAATAAGCAAGCCATTTTACTAATAACTGAAAAATGTTTATGAATAAATCTTCATTCCTTCACTTTCTGAAATTTTTTTTACTTTCTATTCTGGTACTAATTGTACTTTAATTTTTCAGGATACTTCACAACAAATCCGAAGATTTGCATACAAAAATAAAAAACACTGTTTAATTTAAATAAATTAAGTTTTATTATGAAAAATGATTTTCAATTATTGTTCTCCTCCACACCACACCCTGTTCCTCATCCCTGGCATTTTCCACATTATTCTCTTCTTCTTCCTCCATGATGTCATTAAATTCTTCCTCCCTTCTCCTTATAGCAATATTGTGTAGTACAGCAGTTGCCACAATGATGCGTTGCACAGTCACTAGTTTAACTCTGAGAGGGGTTTGGAGGCATGGAAATCTCCTCTTCCAGCTTCCAAAAACCCTCTCAATAATGTTTCTAGCTCGTTTATGAGCAGCATTGTATCTACCTTCTGCCGCAGTCCTTTCATGAAGAACTGGGGTCAGAAGGTAGCGGGTACATGCATACCCACTGTCGCCAATAAGGTGGGCATTGTATGCACCACTCTCGAGCACATCCTTTATTGTTGAGTTGCGGAAGATGCGACTGTCGTGTGTGGAGCCTGGCCATCTTGCGACAATATTTGTAATTTTCATTTCATGGTCGCAAACAACCTGAAATTCAATACATTTATTTTGAAGTATATTTACTAATTACAAGAACTTAGGAATGTTTGAAAAGAATTATCAAATACCTGGCAGTTAATAGAGTAAGAACATTTACGATTATAAAATCGTTCTGCCAACTCCCTTGATGGGCACACAATTTTAACGTGTGTGCAATCAATTGCACCAATAATTCCCGGAAAGTTGTCTCTGCAAGGGTAACAATTTGGGTTAATATCTTATTTCAAAGGCAATTGTGTTATGTTACAAAGCACTGTGGGGGTTACATGAATATTGTCCAGTTGACTTGCGGACCTTTTTCATAAAGAATTTTTAATTTAAGTTGAATATAAAATGTATTTTTAGTCGCTGACTTAGTTAATTTTTATATTGAAAATTGATTAATTCAATGACTTGTTAACATGGAAAATTACTAAAAGCTAGTTTTTAATATGCATCATTGGCTTCGGGATGGAGGAGAGGCTGCGATAGCCCTCTGCCCACGAGTCTCATAGGAAGCACATTTGAAAACATTAATTACTACAGCATGGATTTGCAATGATTTACATGAACAGTACATTATGTCAAAGCCTTTGGAATAGTTTCACTGCACATTGCAAGTTTAACAAATGAAATATCTGGTAATGTTAACAGAAAAATTGAAAAGAAACAGAAGTAGGTGAAATCATGGAAAAAGGATTATGATAAATATTTATGGTTTACTGAATTGCAAAAAAAAAAAAAAACTGTTTAAAAGTTTCATGATCGCACATACCTGGATAACTGTGCAAATCCTGCTTTTATTCGTATGTGTTCCCGCCTGGGTGGGAAGTACATATGCCTCGACTTCAGGACGAGGCAAATTGCCTCCGAAACAGTTTTAATAAGGCGACACACCTTGCTTTCATGAATATGGACTAGATCGCCCAGCACAATGTTGAAAGCATTGGTGGCAAAAAATCTGTAATAAACAATTTGTTGTTTTTTACAATTTGCAAAACTATTCAAATAAAAATAAATATTGTTAATACATAAGTTATACAGTACTCACCTAAGTACAACTAGTAATTGCAGGCATACAGGAAGTCCTGAACCGCGCCTGTCTTTTATGAGGTTATCGTGCAACTCTCCTGCGAGATAGGTTACGGTTTCCTTCGAAAACCGAAACCTGCGACGAAATTCGCTATCATTGAACTCCTCCAAAGGATTACTGCGATCACGCAGCATGCGAGGATGCTGTAATCTTCGTCGGTTTACATGATCACGAATTTCCCGCAATCTTCTGTAATGGTCCATCACGAATAAAAGGTGCTCGCACAGCTAACTACACACAGCAGACACGGACCGAATGGCGCGAACCTCGCTTATGCGGTGAGACATCGGCTTCAGACCAACCCCCGCCGGTGTTCGGTATATTGGAGCCGTGGCTCGAGCCATGGTTCCAATATGGCGGCGAGACATCGTTTTGGCAAGCGAAATCCGGGGTTTAGGCCACGGCTTCGAAAAGCCGCGGCTCAGACATCGTTTTGGCAATCGACCCTAGTACTGGCAGCTAGCAAATACTCTTTCAGGGCGGCGCAATAGACAGGGCACCACACCCAGGCCATTAACCCTCATCCTCCACCCCGCAGCCCGGTACTTAAGCCCTTTGGACCGCCTGAACCCACGTAGTCGTTTCGTAGCTTCCAAACAGCAAGACAGAAACGACTCAACTTACGTTCCATTTTTTCTGTTAAAAAATGTTTAATTCCATTTTATTCAATTTCTTGCATAGATTCACAAAATTACCACATTATTTAATGATTTTCTTCCTTTTCTTTCTTTCGTTTTTTAAAATGTTAATTCTATTTATAAAATTATATATTTTATAGCCATGTGCTTTTAGTAATCCATTAATCCTAATGTTTTTTGTTTGACTAGTGTTTTAATTTGTTTATATTCCTCGTATCAGGAAACTGAGGATGTTTGAAATTGTTACACCTACACTTTTATTACAAATACACTTGAAAAGAATATCCTTTTATGTGTAGTTATTGAATAAAATCTAATGGTTTGAAAAACATAATATTTAAGGTACTTTTGTTTATATTATTTGCCATACCATTCGTTAGTATTCAGAATATTCATCATCAATTTCATTCAATGTTGAATGTGGCTGTAGCAGACACAGTGTCACTGACGGACGTAAAAACTTTGGTTTTATGTAACATGAAATTTTGAGTTACTTTTAAAAAACCACAATATTTGGAAGACTAAATTAATATAATAAATTATTATAACAAAGTTTTACTAATCATATTAATGCTTTGCATATTTTGCGGAGTTTCCATACGCTCGTTTTCCAATGAACATCTTATTTGTGATATTATTTATAGTTCTACAACTGTATTAGCAGATATTATCAAGTAATTGTTACGGATTCTATTAAAAAATATAAAAAATAATATTTTAAACACCGAAAAACTGCGGTAGAAGGCTCTAGTCTTAATTTGTATCCTCTTAGAACATCAAATTGTAATGTAAATAAAATGAGAGCAATTTTAATACCAATTAACATATTATAAATTTAAACAAATTCAGTAATAATTACTAATAATATCGATCATATTTTTAAGAACAATATAATATTTCCAGATATAATTATAGACTCTTGGAACAAAGTTAAGATGGACGCCGCGTATTGATACGCCAATGTAACTTCCACCGCACATCTGCTTTGAAATGTTTTTTATTGCTCCACAACTTTATTAGCAGATATTAGCAGCTAATTGTAATGAATATCACTAAAGAACATAATAGTTGATATTTTAAAATATGAAAGACGCTGATATTACGTGAAAGTCTTAACTTTTATCCTGTGAAATGAAACAAATATTATAAAAATTCAACGAGAAATCGCAATTTTTGAATATAAATTTCTCATGACCAAAGAAAACAAATCAAATGACAATTACTCACCATACAGATAACACCTACAAGAATAACATAAACTTTTCCAAATGTCATTATATGATCACTGAACAAAGTTATGCGTCATAGAGCGCGCGCTTGCAAACAGCCTTCCCGATCACACCCAAGAGATGTATATTTTATGTAACTTTGAAACGATGTCAAAACACAGTCAGTAAACTTACGTTTTTGAAATTAACGGCATTCAATGCAGAATTTTGTCCTCTTTTAAATGATATATGGCACAAGTACATACGTAGAAATTCATGTTTTGGACTTTTGGCCAGCTTTTCGGGCTTTTTCCCCAATGTGCGTCGTCTGCGCGCTGCAGGCGGGCGTGCTGCCGCTGGTGCCGGGCGACGCGCTCTTCTCCGTGGAGCTGTCTGCGCCGGTGGCGCGCCTGGCGGTGGAGCGGTACGACTCGCGCGCGGCCGTCGAGGGCTTCTACGGGTGCTGGCTGCAGCCGCCCAACGGCTCGGGCCACCTGCGCATGGGCTACGGCGTCACCGTCGTCGACTTCGATGTGGGTGAGGCTTCCTACTCGCGCCTAGGGCACCCGTGGCCGACATGATGGATGCAGGGCTTTGTGGTCAGGCGAATGCTCGAGGCATTTCCTTTCACCTTAAACGCCACCTCATCACCCGTCTCAGCTTCACCCGTCACCCCATCACTCCTCATCCCATCACCCGCTTTCGAATTATCTGTCCCGTCATCCTTCATCCCATCACTCGTTTCCTCGTCACCTCTTCACCAATCACACATTTCCCCGACACCCCATAATCTGTGACCCTGTCATCCGCCAGCTCATCAGCCATACTGTAACTCCAAAACCTCATCGCCCGTCACTCGTCTCCCTAAACCCCATCTCTCCAAGACCATATCACCGCATCACTCCTCACCTCACCGCATGAAAACCTATCACCTCGCAACTCTCACCTCTGCGGCGGCTCACTACGCCGCACTACTTGGCGAATTCGGTTGCAATTCGAAGAGTTTTCACAATAGGTCCAATGTGGGTGATCAGCCTGTTGGCTCATACGAGTAGAGGAGAACTATCCAACAAGCTTGATTCAAGGCGTTTTATACTTGGGGTTTTCTAACGAGGCATCTGAGGGTAGTATCTCCAAGATGGCATGGCTTTTGGCGTCTTTCTCGGTCGTACCGCTAGAGTCACTTGATCTGCAGCACTGCTTCATAGGTCGCTATCATACGACATCTTGCGGCCGGACCGAGAAAGACGCAAAAAGTCATGCCATATTCCATCTTGGAGATACTACCCTCAGATGCCACGTTAGAAAAACTCAAGTATAGTACGTGATTCCAGTCATCAAAGTCCTCCGTAAGTGACATTCGATTTCGAACGGTATTACTCAACGATCAAATTTCCTGTGTGCTTACCATTGTAATATTGTTTGCATACGCCATATAGTGTACTTCGAATACAGTGCACTCCAAAGTATTTCTCATAAATATTCAACCGGATGTAGTAGATTTTTCATGGTACGTTCGCGGAATAAAAATACTGGCCAAGACTTACTAATCTACTCGCTAATAAATCCGGGATGTATTTGGCTACCAGAAGCATTGCTACAAAATCCATTATTTGATATTTTTGTGAGCTCCGGGTCTACTAATTTTTAGTGCCATATTTGCAACCAGAATCCACCAAAACAACGTTGTTGTTTCTTTGCAGACAATCGACTAAATCAGAAAAATATCTACCCTGACTTCGGTGATTATGTGACAGCACCTGGTAGTATTAAGTACATTTAAAGTTATTTTATGTGTGCAACGTCAACGAATGAATTTGCCTTGTAACAGAGTTCAAGAAGGAGGTCATACACACCATGGTGGCGGCGGCAATGGCTGCTGTGATTGCGGTCGTCTTGGCGTATCTAATTTGCTGCTGCATCATGTTCAAAGAACGCAAGGATAGGTACGATCCATCCGCTATGTAATAAAAATATTTATCTTAATCATAATAACTTATACAGTATGCTAGAAGGTACACGACTGACCATACTTTAAAAAATTTTAAATATTGCCCCAAAACTTTTTGTACAGAGTATAGAAAGATAAAAGAAACATTGCCGCCGATAACGCTTGATTTAATGTAGATATCAGAGCAAGATGCAACTACCTGTGTGAAAGTTATATGAACATCATAAGGGCAGAGTGCAGCAGGAAAAGAAACGGAAAAGAATACTTTTATTTATGTACGTATACAAGTATTTGGCATTTTAGAACCTGATTAATCCGACTTTTGCCAGATAGCGGTGTTCCCAGGTCTGGGTCCAGTTTTTATTTACGTCGTAGTATCATCGCCTGAAGGTACGGGAGGTCCTAAGCGAACATGGCGTATTTGCTTCACTGTATCTAGCATACTTGGTCTGCTTGCGCTTTTCTTTCGACACACAACTAAAGAAACTGAGTGTATTAGAAAGCTACAACACTGTATTTGCCCCGTCCTGGAATGGAACACGGGATTGCACCAAGGAAAGCTAGCACGCTGTCTATAGCCACCTGGGGGGCTTCGAATGCTCATAAAATTACTAATGACAATAAGACGAGTAAAATAAGTTTGTGATTGGCTCTTGTGATTGTCGACGAGACATTGATATGAAAACCATCAATCTCAACATACATTTCAGTGCTAAGATCTTTCATTGTTTATTTTGTACCATGTACTACAAGTTTTCATAAGAGATAATGTCCAACAGCATAAACGAAATAACCTACTCAAAGCTGTATTAACGATGTCGGCGGGGCTTGAAACATAGCGAATCGAAATACAACGTATTTAACTTACTTAGATTTTTCGAAATAGTTTCAAAAGTCTGGAATACAATGAACTCTCCTTAGGTATGGAAATATGGAAGTTGTAGTTAGATTGGGTATGCGCCTGACACAAGTGAGTCAGCAACCCGCGTGACATATGTGCATTGTGTGACTGCATTTCTGATTTCAATTATAGGGGAAATCGTAGAGAGTTGAGGTTGACTGTCTTACAAGATGCGCATAATTGTTTCAAACACATGACATTGTACGTGACTGTACAAAATGATGTCCAAATAATAGTAGTTTCATAATGGAAGCCGATGAATATCTTTTCTCTACGCTGATAAAATATTTTTCTTCTTCTTGGATCAAGGAGGATTAGGTTTCTACCTGTACCAACGACTACTTCGTCCTTTGCCTGCCTACCTCTCTCTTTCCTTACGAGATACATTGAAGAGCTCATGCCAGCAATTTTCTGATTTGGGATCCTTTCCATATGTTCGCAACATTTGTTCTTATTAGTACTAGATATTTTGTGTAACACAGGCGTGACATTCAGCTCATTTTATATCATCATTCCTGTTTTAATCTAACAGAATGAATCATAAAAATCTCATTTCTTTTGCTTGAACTATAAGGTATGTGTGTAAGAGAAAAGGAGGTGACTAGGGTGATGAAGGAAACATCGTGCGCGGTTCGTGGCTCATTTGTCTGTTGCTCCAGCTTTCGCCTGAAATAGATAGGACACAACACGGGAATCTGCAGATCAGAGCAGTGTGATTCTCTTTCAGACAACCGCTGAATTAAACTAAGCTATGTAACTAAACATCCACAGAATCCACACAGCCGGAGAGGGTTTGCGGGCGGTTCGTGACCTATTTTAGTGATTCTCACTTGCTAGTTGCTCGTATCGTAATACCAATTCACACTTGTGAGTCATTACCCATCATTACATTACAGTTTTTCTATGTACCATTAAATTTCAAGTATGTTTTTGTATATCAAAGTCGGTTGTGCTTCTATATTAATAATTTCTCATGGGCCCAGAAACGGAAGGAAAACTATGCAGCCCCCGGTAATGAGCGAGGCAACAAGGAAATGGAAAAGAATACGAAGAAAATTGATTACAAAAAAATTTCCATTTTCACTGAAGAAGCAAATATTAGATTCCGCCTATTCTCATCGTCCCAATACCGACTGGATTTTAATTCTATTGCGTGCCGCCGGCACAGCAGACGCAAAGCACCAAGGAAGAGGCCACTCGCCATTAAATATTTGCACGTTGCAAAAATAGTGTATCAATATTCTAGGTATATAATACATTCTGTTATTACAGTAGTTTTGAAAACAGTTATTAAAATGATAAAAATTTATTGCAGTCTTTATTTGTTGTTCTTGAAGAGAGTGGTACTTTTTGGAAACCCATTTAGTGCGTTTTGTTGAGCAGAAGTTTTGCCGCTGCTGTGTTGTATCTTGAACGCAGCGCGAGGTTCGTTAGCCGCTGCGCAGGCTGGGGCTGCTGGCCGAGGTGCGGCGCTGGCGGCGGCGCGGGCGGCTGCCGCGCGGCGACCAGGTGGCGCTGATGCTGGCGGCGGCGCGCGCGCGCCAGGGCCGCCTCGTGCTGGGCGGCGACGCCGAGGTGCAGCGCAGCGAGCGGCGCATCCTGCAGGTGCACGACCACGCCCCCGCCCCCACCCCGCCCCACTCGCTAACGAATTCGGCGCAATCCGTGGCGCTGCACGCTCGACCATCTCAGAAAAAAAACAACAGCATACATCCTCTTATGTTTTGGTTGTTCAAAATAGTTCTTATTTGCTCATTGGTCGACGTTCACAATTGGCAGCCATTTTTATTTTAAGTCTCGCGTCATCTTTATTGCCGCCCGCTATATTGTCAATTACTCAGAGCTAAGTGGTAGGTTTTTAAACTGAAACGTATTGGATTAAGGAAACTCTGGCCTACAAATCTAAGTGATATTTACTTAATGTGCTTTTATTTGGGTAATATTCGCAATAAAAATGGCCAAACTCGAATTAAAAACGGAGCGCAGCTTAAAACAAAAATGGTCGCAATTTGTGAACAATGTACAGTTATATTTAAAAAAAGGTTTTCAACAACTAAAACATAACAATTTATAAACAAAGTATGATTTTTTCTGAGATGAGGTGAACTGTTTATTTAATTTTGGACCACTTAAAATGGAAGAACAAATTAATAAATTGTTGTTTAAGTGACGCATTTGACTCATCACCAGGAGAGTTATCTCAGAACCAACATTGACGCTGTTTCTGCACGACTCTGACCGGGAAGTCCGCTACTTACCTAGGTCGATTTTAGTCGCTGTCTGGAGAGGAATTTTAGTTGCCGGCTGCTCTGTTCGATAATTTTATGTGGGTTCTCCAATCAGTGCTAGAAGAATTCTGGAGCAGAACCCTAATAAATGGGTTACGGAGACCGGGAGATCTTTTCTTCCAATTCCTTGATCTTTTAGCTCCATCTCCAACATCTTTTGAGATATGTGACTTCTGTTATGGTTTGCGGTTATTTACTTTCTTTCTAGTTAAAGTTTCTCCAATCAGTATGTACTCTGAATTAGGTCTGGAATCATTGAGAATTTCTTTAGCATCGTACTTCGATCACAATGCAACCAAAATAATGGCTTTTCTGCGGACAATCATCAGACATCCGGGCATTTGCGAGCAAAATCATCAAACTTATTTCATACGGCAAACACACAAATGTTTCACATAGAAATGTTCAAATAGTCCCAAGTCATTTTTGGAAATATTACCATGTAGCACGCTCAAGATCATCTTTATGTATTTCAAATATACCAGGTATTGCAGATGGCCCTGGCTCTCTAGTAGATCTCGGGCGAATGGAACCGACAAAACCAAATGATACAGATACATGATCCAACAGCAGCTGTTTTCTAATATCGTCAGAAGAGGTCCTTCGGGTTCAGTACGACTATTTTTGTGTGTTCGCATGTATTTTAACAAATCCGGCACATCGGACGAAAACGTCTGCCCGAAATTTCGGCCAAACTCTGCTCCACTGTGAACGACACGATACGCAAGTTCTGAAGTTTTTTTCTTCCGGGGGCCTTTTCCAGCTTCAGGGAATGTTGATTACGACTATCTGCCCCAGGTACCCACTATGTCTCTCATTGAGACACATATTAACCTTTACACTAGACATACTTGCAGGCTCCTCGGTCTGTGGTCAGACGACTCACAAGGCCTTCCGAGACAACACACACACATGAAAGACAAGAGAAAAACAAACATGCGCACGGTGGGTCTCGAACCCTCGACCGTTTGGTCCGGGGCGCTGAGTCGGCGCACGCTCTAGCCACCTCGGCCATCCAGGTCGGCACGCATTTCTAAAGTTAATCTACAGTGTGTCTTCTAAAGAGCGGTCCGTGTGCAGCCCTTTTTATTCCCTCTTCTCTCTGTCTTATACGTCATTCCATTCTCAGAAAGGACGATCTGATGGAGATATTGATCCGTCCTCAGAAAGGCGGTATTTGAGCATTCTGGTGGGCCTTGTTGTAAAGGGCCGTGGAAAGGGCTCCTTGCGAGTGGGCGTGTCTGTTGCAGCGCGCGAAGGCAGTCCTCGGCGCCCTCATGCTCCGCTCTCCGCAGGCCAGGTGGGTGGCCATTCATCAGGCTCAAGCTGTGAGCACGAGCTCCCTTCTCTTTCTCAGCACAGAGAGAGTGAGTGTACAGGGCGAGTCACGTAACTTTAGCACCTCCTAAGGGGAATGTTTATACATGTATTACCTTCCATCTTATCACTTGTATTTTACGAACTACTGAGATAACTTAATTTTTTTTCAAATGGAACTGTACATATTTTTTGTCTATTTTGAATAGACAAAAGTCGAATCCAATGGCATACATATTGTCATATGTTAGGCATTTTTTAAATAATTTTGATTTTTAGTGTTTAACGGATATTTTGAATGTAACAGTCAGCCACTCGAAATCACGCAGCTCTACACCTGCTAACACACTCTCAGGCTGCTAAACACGAGTCGCAAAAGATAAAAATTAACCCCCAAAATGCCTCTCTAACATACGACAATTTGTATACCACTGGTTTCGTCTTTTTATCCTCGTCTTGATAGACTAAAAAATATGTATAGTTCTATTTGAAAAAAACAAAACAAAGTAACCTCAATATCTTGTAAAGTGCAAGTAATAAAATGGAAACAAATACTTGTATTAATTAGTCCCATTCCCTCGTGCACTTCTGTGAAAACTGCATTGCTATACCTTAAACCTTTCAAAAGTGACAGTTGGTGCTAAAGTTACGTGACTCACCCTGCATATTATTTCCGCGTCAATTGCTGAGGTAATTTGTGTCGGAAGTGTTGTGCATGTTATATTCTGAAAAGTTTCGGTGTGTCCGCTGGAACATGATATTCGGCTGCGACTTGCGGGGGTTTCTCTCTCCAGATATCTCCCCCAGCGGGGCACCGGCCTAGCCCAGGCAAACTCTAAGCTCACGATTGGTCTCCCAACAGGCGTGGTCTCCCAACAAAAAGGTCCATGGACCATGTGCTATAATTCTGTTCCGGCATTAACGTGGTACCCATACATACATACATACATACATTTATTTGAACTGCAACTGGGTATGACCCGATGGCAGTTAATTAATATTAATTACAACAACAACAGCAATAGTAATAATAATGATAATAATAATAATAATAATAATAATAATAATAATAATAATAGTAAAATAAAAGAGTAGAATACATAACGAGGTTACAATAATCATTCTGTCACTAATATTAAGTATTATAACAATTATTTCAACTCTACCAAGATATACAACAATTGTATCTTGACAATACTAAAAATTAATACAAGCTACATAGATATTGGCTAAATTATATTTTAAAAAATTACTCTAACGTAATTTGTAATAATATATTTTTCATAATCGATGCATTCTTTTTTGTGAGGAAGGTGAACCGTGCTCTCCACAGGTGCAGTCAAAACTCGATCATCTTCAGAGCGAAATGGGTAGAGGTATTCTATGCACAGGTTTACATAGAATGACGTCTTCATCCTTTTGGCTGCCAGTTGGAAGGGAAATTGGCCAATACGATGAATGCATCAACTGATCAGGAGAGGTTCCCCTTGGGATGGGTGGGGAACGCTGGCAGTTATTTAAGATGCGACGTATTCCGAACAGCCAATAATCCATTAGCCCCGGTCATGCAACCTTAAGTCTCCATTTAATCTTTGGAACCTATTATATTATTCAATATAATACAACCTTATCCCATCTTAGTCCGTCGGTGCAGCGTCTGGGATCGGCAGATCCCAGAGTTCGCGTATGCATGGTGGCGGAGTTTCGACACTGGGTCGATAGTTATGTCGAATTCAATCGCTGTCTGGAGGAGAATTCTAGCGGACAGCTATTCTGATCGGTAGTTTTCTGTATTTTTTCCGATCAACACCAGGTGAATGCCGGAGCAGTACCCTAACAAACGGGCTACGGATTTCGCACGGTCTTTTGTTTTTATCCTTGTCTTCTCCTTTCCCCTTACACATACACAAAGACACCAACCAGCACTACACTGCCACACAAGTTGGCAGATCAATCGGAAGCTTTCACTTAGAGATTGCCTCGGTTTTGAGCGGCGCCCCCTGGCGGAAATATTTGGAGGGTGAACTCCTGCGAGCCGAAATGTAGGTCGGCGCCGGCTCTCACCGTGGGAGGAGATTTAAAGGTCACGAGATTTAAGGGGACATGGAATGCCCTATCCTTGCAATGTTAAATGTTTGAGTCTAATTCTCAGAATCTATTGAAGTTAGACTAATGAATAATTTTATACGATACAGATATATTACTCATAATAACACTGATAAAACGTTTTTGAAAAATGTTTACTATTTTTGTACATAAAAGTATTTCCCCATAAAGCTATTTTTTACAGTTTTCTAGTAAATAAAGTTTTGCAGATCGGATAGTACTAAGGTAATCAGAAAAAAAACTGTTTCAGTAAATATAGGAGATCTTTAATAACAACTGAAAATTTCAGTTTCCTATTACAAATGTAAGTTGAAAAAAAAGATAATTTAGAGTTAAAAAAATTGGGATTTGGGCTTTAAAGGTGGCACCCTCCGAACACCCCAGCTCGATAACTTGCTTCATCAGAATAATTATTTGCGAATAACTACTTCCTTTTGAGACTTTTTTGTTGTCTAGCTTCACAAAAAAGTTTTCAATTTACTTTCCATGTGTCTAACTCTTTCAGTATTTATACGAATTATTGTGTAACAGTATCTAAAAGTATTGGAGACAGCGGTTACGCTCAATGAGAACTTCACGTATAAATAACAAAAAATACATCAACATAATTCACACTCCAGAGAAAATTATGAAAGTTTTCAAAAAATAAAGTACAAAAACAAAAACATTTTTTGACTGCAAAATCGTTCCGTGTCCCCCTAATTAACGGTAACGGGACTAATGACCAAAGTATCTGACGTGCCCGGAAATAAATACTCACTCATTGACTCACCCATCATTATCCATTCTCTTTTAACCTGATCCGTTTGCGTGTACTGGTGCCGTTGCAGCCGAATGAGTAAAGTGGCGCTCCCTGACTCCTCGGCGGGCGATGGTGGAGCGGCGGGAGGCGAGGGCAAGAAGCGGACCTCGCTGTTCGCCCAATGGCGCCTGGGACGCCGCAACGCGTTCTCTGTGCCAGGTGCTGGACTCTCGCCTAGCGATCACTGTTGCACGTGCATGCAGAGAGAAAGATCCCCTACTGTATTTTCTCGGATGTAGGTCTAAGTCCCCCTTTTTTAGGAAATTAAGAAGAGAAAATGGTGGTAGTGGTAGTGGGGGTAGTACGCGAATACCTCGAAATGCGAAATAATTTTTAAATATTTTTTTAAAAAGTCTTCTATATTTAATACAATATAATACGATCACATTGATCTGACATCCCGGCTAGAATTTCCTCAACGACCGGCCTGGATAGACGAGGTCGCTAAGGCTGAGGAGCCATAGTTGCCTCGTGGCTGAAGGGTGGCGGGTTCGAATCCCACCCGGAGCATGGATGTTTGTGTGTGTCTGTATACCGGTACCATTATCCCCAACGTTACAGTAGTCGCTAAATGATGTTAGTAATCGAAAAGCGACGTTAAAGAAGTAAAAAAAATTCTTGCGATCTACTGATAATGAAAATTCCAGAGAATTAGAGTTTTGTTAACAACATTATTGCAATGAATGACATGTTAAGTAGGTTCCGAAGTTTTTTAATAATTCATCCAAAAAACCTATGGAGCAGGGCTTATTCGCGAGCGGGAACTCTTCCAGAAAATGTAGTAAATAAAATAGAAGTGTTTAAGTACGATTTTAAAATAACTACTATTTTATAATTTCATACATTATAAAATATAAAAGCACAATCAATTGTTTTTACACTTTTTGTCGGCCTGTTTGTCCACGGTAATCTCGGGAACGCCTAAAAAGATTTTTATGGTCTCACACTGAAAGTGTGCGGCATTATTCATGGTCCTTTTTCAGGTCATTATTTCTATTACATAAAGCACATTGTGTGTGATTTCATAAAAAAAACTATCTCATCCCCCTTAACTCTTAAGAAAATTATAAGCGTGCACGCTCTCAGTTCTTCCCAAAATATGAAAACCGGTGAGGAAATCCACGAAAATGAAGTCGAGCTTTCTAAAAGCCCATATAATTTTCTTTCGAGCAGTTTTTGATTCACTTCAATCGTGCAATTGACTTTGAGAAAATGGGGATCAACAGTGTTACTTGAAGTTTGCTGGAAGCATGTAACAATGCATCTGTTTACAACTACACGCCTAAATTATGGTGGTAGCAACGGCAACCATAGTGATCAGGGCGAGCAGGGCGAGCCAGAGGGCCACCAGGTGAGGCAGGGCACGGGAAAGACGAGTAGGGAAGGGCTTAGAGCGTGGAACGGTGCAGTGCGAGTTAAGACAGTCCGGCGCAGGATAGGGCAGACTTCGTACAGTGTAAATAGAATTAGTTCCTTTGCAAGTCTCATGGACAAGTGTTGTGAGTAAATGTCCGCCCAACGCAGGATATTTATGCTAGCGCAACCTAAAAAAGAAAATGAGTTTGATCAATTTGTGACACCGTCTACTCAAAACACCGTTGGTGTGATAGAAAGGGCGAATAGCCTTCCAGGATAGCACCAATTCCATCAATCAGATTTAAGAAGTAAAATTTAGAAGGTCAAAAGTTATTAAAGAAGAGAATATAGTAGCCGCACACGCAACCCAAAACATGCGTTATTCCATAGTACATGTGTTCTGTGTTTGGGTCTTATTGACCCAAATGTACTCGAGTATTATGGTTTCGATCTCTGAAGTTAAAAGTCGCGAAGTAATAGGAGGATCAACGAAGAAGCCCAGTACATATTTTTCTTCTTTGCTTAGACGGGGCATTACTGTTTCATCGTTTGGTTTTTTGTTATCAGAACTTTTCCTAATCATATGTGATGGTTTCAATAGGGGGTCAACAACGGACTCAAGCGTAGTTCTTTTTTTATCTACCTGTAATTAAAGAAGACGGTACTGTTTCACCGTTTAGGACTTTTATTATTAGAACCTTTCCTAACCTTCAGAGCAAAATAATGAATGTTGAACTAGTTCTACAAAAAAGTATAAGGCCATCTGTGTCCCCGCAGAGAGGACAGCAAGGACAGAAAATGTTCAAAATATATAGGATTTTGTCATACCTCCAAAGCTGAAATTATTTTGGCACAAATTTCCAGTAAAATATTGGAATTTACTGCTGAATACATGTAGGATTAGTTCTTAAATATGTAAACTTTTACTTCAATTATATTGTAATTTATTTATGGGGTCCACCGATGACCGCCATCAGTGTTTCCGGGTACGGGTTCCGGGCATTGTTACTCCAGTGTTACACAAATGTGTAAAGCTAAATTAAGTTTTAGTGCCCCCAAAGTTTGACTTTGTGTAACGCTTGCGTTAATATGTCCCGAAGGTGAAAAGAATAAGTCACCGCGCTTATTGCAGATCTGAGAGACCGAAAGCGGTGGAAGATCGTTCGACCAGGCAGCGCGGAGGGTGACGCCTCCGCTGTCTCTCTGCTGCTTCCAGAAGAGAAACTCAAGTGGGTCAGCTTTTGTAATGGAATAAATGTGTGTGTGTGTGTGTGTGTGTGTGTGTGTGTGTGTGCGCGCGCGCGTGTGTGCGTGCGTGCGCGCGCGCGCGCGCGCGCGCGCGTGTGTGTGTGTGTGGGGGGGGGTGCGCACGCTTGCGTGCATGAGCGTGAGTGTTTGGACAGTGGAGTGGTTGGAACTACGAATGTTGCCAACGCGTAAATGGGGTGTTTCAGTGTTGAGCAGTGCTTCTTAAGTATTTCTTCTTAAGTACGCATGTCTTGTAAGGGTAAGTTGTATGTATAAAGAAGGTATGAATGCTTGTTTTATGTGCAGAAAATAAAATTATGCATATATTATACTTCCTCTCTGAATATTACATTTGTAAATTAAAAGTTTCTAGTTTTATCTTCATAATGCTTTGGGTTACAAATGTTCAATCGTATTAAGGTGGGCTAATACGACGTCGGCCGTAGTTAGGTCTATGCGGAGCTTAAAGTTTGGTCGTGTCTCTAAAGATATTAACCCGACTAATGTGCCAATATTTATCTTCCCCATCATAACCTTCTTCGCTATTTGTAAATTCTCATATCACTCTTCTGATTTACAGTAAGGAATCTACCTTTGTGCGGAGGCCAACGCCATATCCAGACGACAAGGAGTGGTCGGAGGAAGATGAGGTCGAAGAAGAAGAGGAAGAGGAGGAAATTCAAGACGCAAATTTAGATGATTTTCTCGCGGAGACAAATCAAAGCGTCAGGAAAACCTGGAGCATGATACCATTCAGGTTATAGAAACAATACTGCGATTGTGTTGTTCATGTCTACATTAGTGGACTATATTAGTACTAGTGAATAATATTTATTATAAAATGCATTACGTACCGCTTTAGTTTGATTATATCAAGTTCTAATTTTTTAAATATTTATTTTTAGCAATTTATAGTAGACGAGGGTAAAATAGGATGTACAAGGGGTTAAAATATGGAAAACAGATAAGAGGGTGAAATAAAATAGTTATCACTTTTTCATTAATGATTAAAATCTTTTTATTGTCAGGCGCCATGCACTATTTTATCCACCGTTGCTATTTTTAAACCAATAAACTACCAATAGTTGTTTAATTTAGAACCGGATAAAGTGTATCACTATTTGCGTGTGACTTTTTTGACACGAGCCATTTAGCGCGAGAGTCTTAATTTTTTGTAGTAAGAAAGAAATTCTAGAAAAAAATATTTTTTTAGCTACTCAGGATATACTAGATTTTATCTTACACCATTGATTTTGTGATTACTTTTATTATTTTATTACATTTTAATAAAAATAGACAAAAATGTTGCGTTATTTATTGGTTAATGTGATACCGACTGGCAACATGCTAAGAAATTATCCTTCTGTGAAATGGAAGGAAAGAGTAAAGAAGGAAGACATTAAGACAATTGCAAAGTAACTATAAAATTGAAGATAGGCCTTAGCAATGTTATAAGCGATAATTTTACAAAATGTAGAAATTTTGTGAAACAATGTTTTATATACTCCCCTTAATGGTCAATTTATGCACAAAACTATGAAAGATGTGGCAAAAAGAGAAGAATAATTGTGACTAAATGGAAACATTGTCAGGAAAAGATGCAGGGATGAAGTTAGAGAATATCTTAGCTCCAGAAACATTCTAAAATCTGTGTTGCGGAAACCAAATGAAGAACGTAAATCAACGTGTTATGTAGTAGTTGCTTATTTAGTTTAATGTATAACATTTTAACAACCCAAATGTGCAATTTTATTTCGTGAATATATCAGTTTTAAAATATTTTTAGTAAGCGTATATTTTAATTTTGAAATATTAATTTTTTACTGTACAATATTTCTTTCAGGGTGATGTATGTGTCTGTAGAAATTGTTGCTTTTCGGCTGGACTTTCAAAACGTCAGAAAAAGAGTTTTATATAAATTTCCAGGCTAGGATCTATAGCGAACAAACCTCATACCTGGGTCACAAATCATCGAATTTGTAGAATGAATATTAGTTGTTTGATCTGAGAGGCGTGTTGGGCAAAATAACTACCAAATGCTTTTTATGTTTCAATTACTATTTTTTCAAATAGTTTACTCAAATTTACCAAAAACTTCTAGCAAGCGGCTACAGTTTTCTTTCCTTCCCTTAAACAAAAAGGAATAAAATATGTGGTAAGATGCTTTACTGGTAAGGTTTACGCGGAAGTAAGTTCACTTTCGAGCGATTTTTTGCAATAGTTTATTTTTCATTAAAATTGTGTGAATAATCGTGTTATTAATTCATTGGCAGTCAAAAAAGTACATATGTAATGTTGGGCTGAATATTTTCTGATAAAATCCTCTTTTGAAGTTAGGTTTCAGTCTCCCTCATTATTAAAGAATAAGTAACTTCAACATTTAAAACAATATTAATAGTAATATTGGCGTAAATTTTATAGAAGGAGTAAGGAAACTTTGAGATAATTTTTTTCTTCATTCATTGATAATGTTTTCTAGAAAATATGAGATATCATTGATAAAATGATCTATAGAACTTATAGATATATTTTAAAACTTACAGTGGTGACCAACACTTGTTTACATTAGTCTCTACGTAATATATTGTTACGGCATCTATTAGTGTCTTATTGTCTCGGATTATAAAATTTGAAATGTCACAGTTTTACTAAGTTGTATAAGTCAACTTAGTTGTACAGTCATTAAGATGTTGACTTGCTCTTTTTCAATTATTAAAATTAATTTTTATTTAATAGGCGAAACATTCGAATTTACCCCTGAAAGGGGTAAAATTTAGAGTCGATTCTTTCATATGATGCCCAAAATGCGTTAAAAATTCAAAGTCGTCTGAAAAAAAATATAATTTCAAAAATGTTCCAATGTACATCGAAAAAATTCTGCCAACTCGTTGATCCCTTTGTCCATCGCCCAAAAATTTTAAAAGATTTAAAAATTTTGAAAATTAAAAAATACTGAATATTTCTGATCAAATAGAAGGTCACATGCAGATAAAAAATGGATAAGGATGGATAATGGGTAAGAGAGCCTCCGAAATGTAGTTGCCTCCTTCTCATTTAGTCTTTGCACGCCTACATATGCATACCATTGTAGCAAGCTTTATTTGATTATTTGTTGAAAGAAACGATTTTAACAGCTGCAAATCTGTCAATAAACAAACACAAAATCAATGGAATAAGATAAAGAGGTTCCAATAATGTTATTTGCGTAGTATAGATATATTTTCCGGTCTCACATACAACCACTCTTAAAACATGAGGTGAAACAGAATTTTGAAAATGTGCACACAATTCACTTTTCCCCATAGCCCGTCATACGCAGTTTTTTAACTGTTTTTTGACGTAAAATAAATAAATAAATAAATAAATAAGAAAGATAATCTTAAGGAGAGCTCTGATCAGGAAAAGTTCTTTCATTTTATAACAGTGTGTCAGTAGCCGAACTGCTTAACCACCGCCGTGAGGCCACGGAGGTTAAGCAGCTCGAGCCACCGAAGGTTCTTAGATGGGTCAACGTCTGGGAAAACGAATCTGAGACTTCTACGTAGAGGACACTTGAGTTAAGTTCCTTTTTTTCCCTAATTCTTTTTTCGCGGAAAAAATAAAATACTTTTCATTAAATATGTTTAATACATCATCAACCAAATCTTCATTTTGAAAATTGGTTACACAAGTTTACATAAGTAACTATTAATAATTTCCAAAGTGCAGAAATATTGAGATGGGATGTGTCTATTGTTTCGTTAGATACGTGGAAACAGAGGAAAAATCAAAAAGACAATGATTCGAAAAACCAAAAACAAAGAAACAAACAAGTTCGATGTTGATTAAAAAATGTTGATAATAGATTTTGTTTTCACATACTATCATACTGTGCGTTACGAAGACATTACTGCTTTATGACTCTTATTCCTGCTTTATCTCTCAACTGACGTTATGAGACATCAAGGCTCTATGACACTTGCCGTCAGCAATTAAATATTTGCTATTCATATGTTTCGTTACGGAATAGAAACGCTTTTTAATGTTATTGATCCTGAAGATCTGTTATACTATGTATGCTTATACACTGTACTATATGGTGGAAATTAGTATAAAGGTAAGGCATCGTTTGGAAAGAAAATCGTAAATTAATCGACAAATTGAGAAATTATCACACCATATATTAATTAAAGTGCCTACAATTGTTATGCACATCTTTAGAGCCGATATTGCTTCTGGTTAGTTGGCAAAATTGTATGAGAGTGACAAAACTTTCTCGAGGTGGAAATTAATAAAAAGGTAACCCACTGGTAGGTTTATTTTCTTTTATGTACAGAAGATGCTTGTATATTGTGGACAATTATTTCGAAAATGTCACGAGGAAAACGTTTTCCTGAGGAAGAGAAAGGAAGAATTTGTACGCATATGGGACTCTCCAAACTCGAAATCGGCAAAAAAATAGGACGATCGAGCTACGTTATTGATAATTTTGTCAAGGTTGGTGGCAGTGTGGCAATAACGGTAAATATGGTCGAGCAAGAAAGCTCTCAAAGGGCAACAAACAATTAATTTTCCGAAAAACAAAAGTTAATAAATTGTATTCTTCTCAAATGGTATGTGATTTGCAGTTACCTGTCGCTGCCAGGCAGTTTAGACGGACGCTTGCAGAAGACCATAATCTTAGTTACAAAACATGACCGACAAAACGGCCTCCAACCGCAAGACGGTTAGATTGAAATTTTAAAAAGATCATATGTGTGTAACGTCAGAGTGGAAAGAAGTAATTTTCAGCGACGAAAATAAATTTAATTTGGACAGTCTTCATAGTATTTAATGTAACTGGTATCATCTCTAAAGAAAATAAAGTCCCAATAGCTAGAAATTTCGGGGGAGGAGTTGTTATGATCTAGGCAGCATTCTGTGCTAAAGGTAAATCAAATATTGTGTGGCTGAACACACGAATGACCTCTGAGAAATATGTAGAGATGCTCGATTGAGAACTTGTTAGAATGTGTGAAGAAAATGGTGCTTGTCTGATTTCAACCCGACAATCCCGACATTCACGTATCTGCAAAGACAAGACACTGGTTTCAAGAGAAAGGGATCACAGTTTTGGGGTGGCCGGCTAGAAGTCCTGACTCATACCCTGTGGAAAATCTGTGGGGAATTCTAGCGAGGCGTATGTCAATGAACGACAATTCGTGACTGTAGCTGCGCTGAAAAGTGTGATTCGTTCGGAAAAAGCAGCATTCTCCATTGGAAAAATACATACACTTATCAAATCTGATTTGCTATATTTGATTTTAATTTATTTGGTCAAAAACAGTAAAAACTGTAGGGGAGAAGATTATCTGTGCACGTTTTCTTCAGTACCAGAATCCCATCCCAACATTTTAACGATAGTTGAAACATGAATGAAAGTTAAAACAACAACAACAACAACAATAATAATAATAATAATAATAATAATAATAATAATAATAATAATAATAATAATAATAATACAATTTTAAAAAGCGCGAGATTAGTAACATTTGAAAAGCAAGACATTTTCGTTTCCGAGTTATAGAAAAAACTATTTGCAACGGTAAACGAACTACAGATTTGATTTTTCTACATTGCTAACAATACAGTAACTCACCACTCCTATCAATCAATATAAGCAAAAGGAGAGCTCAATAAAACGTATGCGTAGTGAAGCTACATTTACGTCCAGAAGCAAAACAAGGAGCCATCTCAGCATTTGCTCAATGGATCAGAGAAACGGGACAAAAACCTGATCGAGATGGGGGTCATTGACCTGGAAGATGAAGTACATTACTTGTTACAGGCATATTAAGTCTTTTTTTAAATTATACAATAAAAATGTAAACTAATCCATTACGTATCATTGTTTTGTTAAAATAAGCATTATTTTTTTGATGATCAGAATAGTCTCTAATTGTATAGAAACAGTTATTCAGCAGAAAATATTTTAGTTTTAACTTAAATTTGTGTACCAATTTTAATTGTTTTATGTCATCTGGCATAGAGTTATAACTTCTTAACCATTTGGATCTCAAAATAAGTTAATAATAATGCAATACTAACCAATGTGTAAACACTCGGCTTTTCGCCAATCGTTTTTAAAAAAAAATGTTTTATATTGAAACTCAACTTTGAACGGCCAGGCTCTAAACAATGAGTTGCATCATGTACTTCGAGAACTGTGAGTAAGAAAACTTTGTTATATCTCTAAGAGTAACTAACAATTATTATTAGATCCATGGGATTAAATTGTGCAAATAGTCGACGATTTCACTACTCACCTCAGCACCCTGCATTCACTTACCTCAACATCCTGCAATGGAGTAAAGATAACCCGACAAGCTAATCCTTCAATAACGTAAGGGAAATTTTAAAAAAGTACTGGCAATGAAACATTGATGAAACACATTTAATTCTTAATAAGATTTTATCTTTAAAAAGCAAATATTAGTTGAAAAAATAGTATTAAATATATTTCATTGAAAAAGCTACATCATAGATTACCATAAAGGGGAGTTCGATATGTGAGCGTATGGTGAGCGGCGAGTGAGCGTCGGAAGATTGTATGGTGAGCATATGGTGATTATGATGTGTGGTAAAGATATGGCGAGCGTAAGGTGAGTGTACGGTGAGTGTACGGTGAGTGTATGTAGAGTAAATGTAACAAGAGTCTGATGAATGCATTACGAGTGTATGGTGAGCGACGAGTGAGAGGCGAGTGTGAAGCGGGTGAGCAGAGCGAGTGCCAGGAGGATAGCGGCGAGCGTGGGATGTGCGACGAGTGAACGGCAGATAAATGAACGGTTAATGACGGTTAAGCAGCAGGTGCGCGAGAACAAGAAACTATTTTTGAAAAAAGCTAATAAAGAAACCGAACACTCCACCTGGTCTTTAACGCAATTTCATTCACCCGTTCTTTCTTCCTCGGCGCAGGGGATCCGGCGAATCGGCAGATAGCAGTGGCCAGGAGGGCGGCGCGGTCACCGAGGACCCGGCTGAGCTCGGGGTGAGTAGAGCACGCCCTCCACGCGGCGATCCAGCTGCAGAGCGGCGCGTCCAATAGCGATCCACCAGTGTTGCCAATTGCCAGCTGGGGAGCTTGGGTGGCAGCACCGCAGCTCATGCTCCCAACTGCTGATTCAAACTATTTAGTTTATTAAATTAGGCAGGGTATCTCGGAATAAATGTTACAAACTTCTAGTGCGTGAACTGGGGTCGAAAATGATCTCATTTTGCCAATGAACATATGATAAGAAATTTCATATAACAGAGTAGCACATGTGATATTTCTCCTTAATCTCTGAGCAACTCCTTACGCGTAAATGTTTAGCAGGTCACGATCTTTGCACGCTATAACTCTGTTATATGCAATATCTCCCTGTATGTTCATTGGTAAAATTTAATAATTTCCCACCAGTCTATATGACTTCGACGTTGGTAACATTTATACTGAGACATCCTGTGTATCGTAAAACCCTCTATACATAACATTTATTATAGTTATTATTATTATTATTATTATTATTATTATTGTCACCATCATTATCATCATTTCGGAGCCACGAGACATATTTACTGCCTCGGGATACATATAGCATATTGCCGCTTGCATCACACGAATTAGTAATAAAAATGTATAATTTTCTTCATTATTGTTGCAGATAAAAGGAAGAAGAACAAGAACAAGTAAAGACCAATTAGACTATCATTCCCGAACATCGGTGGCGAGTCGGGGATCCAAGGATAAATGGAGCTGGATAAAAAAATGGTTAGAAGCTTTGTTTTATTCGTGGAATAAACGTTAAGAACAACGCGGATTGCATCTCCTTCCCGAAAACAACACCATCTAAGAAAGCTTTGAATATCGAGTATGGTCGTCTCTTCGGCTTTCAAATAATACTTCACAACCGCACAAACAGGCGACTACCTATCCAGCATTGTCAATTATTCACTAATTTGCCGCAAAATACTTCATCGAAGAGTTTGGGCCTCTGCCCAAGAAGTCCTGAAGGTCGAGTCACGATGGCAGGATTTTCGACATTTGCTAGAGAGCCAGGTCGAATTCTGTCGCTGTCTGGAGGAGAATTCTAGAGACTGGCTGCTCTGATCTATAGTTTTACCGTTGTTTCTCCGGTCAACACCAGACGAATGCCGGAGCAGTTCCCCCCCCCCAAAAAAAATAGGCCACGGAACGCGTGCAATCCTCCTCATCACTGTCATCATCATCATCATCACTGTCACACACATTGTATTACCACACTTGTCCCGGGTGGGGCGGTGCCACGCTAGTGGGAGATACCTGGTCGGAGAAAATCCCCACGAGCCGACGTAGGTCGGCGCCGGAACGCGCCTCACAACGGGGAAAGATCACCGCCGCCTCCCGCGACAGAACATACACTTCACTTACGGGACTAATCACCTTGGTATTTGACGCGCCCGGAATCACTCATCAATCAATCAAAGAGTTTGGGAGGATCCTTGCAAGAAATTTACTCTCTCCTCCGCCAGCTCCGGGTTGGTAGCCTGGGTGCCTGGCTCTCCAGCCTAAAGTTATTCGTCGCGTGACGGTGGGTAGTATTTCAGCTGAACTGCAGCCACGGTCCGCCTTTGCGTTGCGCCGCAGGTCCTCGGCGCGCATGTCCTCGTCCAAGAGCTCCGTCGCCAGCGAGGACGAGCGGCGCCAGTCCGGCGCGCGCGGCGAGGGCGCTGCTGAGGACGGCGAGGACGGCGCAGCACGCTCCCACTCGTCCTCTGACTTGGCTCAGGATCCGCGCGCCCTCGCAGACAGGACGTCTGGGCCTCAGTTACAGGCACAGCCCACTGGCACATGACACCAAGTGGAGGGTCGACTCCCAATTACCCGAATTAAATGAACCCCACAAATATCACTGTTAATAGGGAGATCAGTGACTAAGAGTTAATAAATGATAAGGTCAATGTAATGTCGCTACAGAACAATACATTCATGCCAGTGTAATAGTCATCAGAATATATAAAATTAATTTTATTACTTTAAAAACTTACAACAAAGTGTAAAAGTGATTCCTAAATATTCGTTAAAAAACATTGTAATTCTAGAAAAGCATTTACAAGTGTAATGAGAGGCTAACATGGTTTTGAAGGTGGCTGGTGAGATATTTTTAAACCAATTTTTTATCCAAATAATTTTATTAAATGTTTCAGATGAAAGGGACGACTGATAGCACAGAATCATTGAAAGATTCTTCTCGGACGTCTGTGGCGACTGTTGGATCGAAGGAGAGACTGAGTTTGGAAAGAAAAAGGTAAGAAAAATACGACATGGTTTTGAACAACAGATGAGTGTGTCAGGAATGCGTCATTTGAGCGCGAATAAATAGCCGCATAACTCCTAATTCGGTTATCACTCGCAAAGAGGTCAAGTACACGTACTGCAAACGGGAACAGCACGAATTTGAATGCAAAAATGATCAGAGGTGAAACATGTACTGACTAGCATATGAAAAATTCGCTGATGATTACACTTGTTATTAAACCGTATGTAAATCATTGTAGACATTTGAGATTGTACATAAGCGCACAAAAATTTACGTTAAATATATAAGCCAGTTGGCATTTACACGAAATTAATCCATTCGCAAATGCATTATTATTATTATTATTATTATTATTATTATTATTATTATTATTATTATTATTAATTTTCACATAAGTTAACAAATGCCACCCGAATAAGCAAATCTGGTCGGGTGCAGTTTAAACTCATAATGAAAACAAAAACTGAGATTTGGCACAAAGACAAAAAATTTATAAATGTCAGTTTTACAAATAATATACTTTAATACATACAGAAAATTATACAAAACATTTGTTGTTTCAAAGAAAAGAAAAATTAGTGCACACCATGTTATGATAGAAATTTAAACAAATAAATGAAGGTTGGAAATCTTTATTTTAATTAAATGCGGTAAATAAGAAATTTAATTGTTTTCATGACTGACAACGTGAAGCGTGTACATGAATGCCGATAATCTAGATTCATTGAATGCCTTACACACACTCAAACACTATGAACAGAGCAAAATACTTACTTCCACAAAAATGAAACTGTTTATGCCAATTGGTAAGAAGAAAAATTTGAAATTGCAATTTACAAGCGAAGCCATTTGATCCAAAATATAGAAGCAATGTACTGTGCAAACTTCGTCACTTTGCTGTACACGACCAAAAACAACGATAAATAAAAGACCATACAATAACACGCTCAATGGACATGGCGGTGTGACCTCTAGATTCAAAAAAGGTTGTTTCACAAGAGAAATAAAACATTTTTGTTTATTAATTAGAACGAATAAACGCGCTCTTCTACTGCTGTTGGCGACAACGGAAAACCAATAAAGGCGCGTTAATAATGACCTATCTTTGAATATATAAAGGGAATAAAGAAATTTCGAAACAAGGAAAGAATGCATGTCGCGATGCATAACATTAAACGGACAAATAATTTAACATGGAATTAATTACCATTCAACGTTAATAATGGGCGAAAAGATTCCAGATAATTCTTTGTTTTTTATATCATAATGGAAAGATATAATGCCAGAGATCAGTTGATGTAATATGGAAAGACGGTATTATAGTTTGCAATTAATTTGGTTTGAAGGTAATCTGTGCTCAGTTGCCTAAATATCAGTAGAAAACATGTTTAAAGAATAACTTCTCATCGAGACGCTTCTCTTAAGTCGGTGCTCGCCATAGGCTCTCAGCCCTGAAGCATGGGAGCTTGGGAGACGTTGCGGACGGTCCACTTGACGTGAGTGAGAACGGTGAAGAGGAAGAGGACGGCGCCACTTCCGGCCGCTTGCCCTCCGTCGCAGATGCACGCAGACTTAAGGACAGAGCGTCCAGGAGTCACTCGCAGGCAAGCGACTCGTAAATGAGGAATCTCTCTCTCTCTCTCGTTCTCTCTCTCCTATTTCCTCCTTTTCTCTCTTCTCCTTTTCTTTTTCTTGCTATTATGTCTCCTCTTCATTATCTCTCTTTCTATCTCTCTCGCTCTTTCTCTCTCCCTCTTTCTTTCTCTCCCCTTCTCTTTCTCTCCCCTCTTCTCTCTCCCTCTTTCTCTCTCTCCTCTTCTCTCTTCCCCTTTCTCTCTCTCCCTTTCTCTCTCCTCTCTTTCCCTTTCTTTATTTCCTCTTCGCTTGTCGGGTGTGTCAAGCTGGCACAACCATAGCACAATGACACCAAACCAAATGGAATATTCAGTACTCATTTATTTCTAACACTGGTCAACACTAATTTTGGTACCTAAGATACTAACTAGCAAAAAATGCATTAGTTTTGCTCTATCAGCTCTTTGTAAGTACAGAATTATCATCTTGAACCCCACTTCCATACTATGTGTGCTAGCATTTGGGAGCACCAAAGGCATGTGGACATAAAATATTTACTTTACTGGTTTTAATTTGTTGTAAAATAAAATAATTTTTATAAATTAAATGAATTAATTAGATAACTGTAAATCACGTAATTTGTCATCAAAATGTTTTAAAAATTCACAAAACCAACCATTTATTCAAGACCCAAAATGTTTTTTAAATAAATTTTTGGAGTGACAAATGCCGCAGTAGTCTTGCTTTATGTCCCAACAGTAGTCTGGCATAATATGTGTATCCCATAATAGGTGTATTTTTCTTGGTGTCTCTCTTTCATTGGTGAATATTTTGGTGAAATCGTTCACCTTACTCTTCACTTAGATGAAAGGAAGGAAAGCAATCCAAGTGGCTCTGCAGATAATAGGCCTTAATATTCATTGCAGCCAAGCACATGGAAATTGAAAGGATTGTTTCTACAAATTGGGAAAAAGTTTTCTGCTTTATGCTTTCCTACAAAGTTTTTCACAACTAGAACAAAAGAAGACCAGGCACTTGACTCATTTTCGGTTTTGGATTCCAAGACATATGAATCGTTTACGAGTTTTCTTATTTGAGAACCATCAAAAATCCCTGCTTTCAGTTTCTTGTTGATGACTCCTGGAAATGCATTCAACATAAAATGTAAACATAGACCTTCCCATCTCAAACAATTGCTTCAATCAATTACAAATTGCTTCATCAACCCTAGCTCGATACCCAAAGGAGAGAGAATAATTTTCTCTCGATCAACGAAAGGTGAATTGATCACATTGTTTTCCCCTACAACTATCTCTTTCCTCAGAGGCCAAGTTTTTCTCAACCAATGCTGACTGTTGGCTCTACTGTCTCACAGAAATATAAAGCAGGGATATTTTGTGCAGCCACTTTGTTGACCGTGAAGAAAATTCACTACCTTCAGATCAACACAAATTACCCACTCATGTTCATAATACTTAATATTTTTTTAAACTAAAGAAATTGTCTCGTACTCTTCTTTCATGCAGAATGAGTGACCAATTGGTAAAGAGCAGTATTTTTTGCCGTTGTATAAGAGTATACACTTCAAAACTCTCCTTGAGCTGTCAGAGATAAGTCGCCTTTCATCTGACATATTCTGTAAACACAATTACATTGCTAAAAAGACAAAGAATTGAAACTTGTCGGTTTGTAATGAAATATTAATGCAATAGACTATACATATTAATTGAAAATGAATTAATATGAATATGATTTCGAAAGTGATGAAAATTGTTCTTTTCACTGTATCTTCAAAATTAGAGCTGATGCAGCCAAGCAGTTGGCATTTTTGGAATCAGCGGCCCTGGAATACCTTTAATCAGCTCTGACATTTCAGGCACCAAACACAGTTTTTTTGCTGCCCTGTGTAATTTATTTCCAAAAAAATTATTTCTCTTGCCACTTGTGAAATAAATGTGGTTGTGCTGGTGTGACTGTCAAGCTGGCATAACTAAATTTTAAAAATGGGCACAATCGATACACACTAATACGAATATTTAGTAAATATTTATTACTAATTTATTACCTAAAAATAAAATTTATTGCTCAGAAAATTTAAGAAAAAATATTGTTAAAAACAGCAGTTATGCAACCACGCACGATATTTGCGTAATAAATTGGAGAGTACCAACGGCCACAAAGAACTAAAATCAATTAAATAATTAAATACACATTCAATGCTAATTTATTGCACCAAAGATAAATTTAATACACGGCATAACAATATTTATTTAATACACAACAATGTGTTAAATAAATATTGTTAAAAATTGAATCATAGTTGTCCAAACATGCCAAATATTCAAATTCGAAAATAGAAAGTAACCAACGAGCACAATCAAATAAAACCAAGAACATAATTTAACAGATATTTGATACTAATTTATTACCTTAAACAGAAATTTATTACTCTTGCCATTTATGAAATAAATAATTTTAAAAACTTCATAGTTATACAACATCGCACGACATTCGAGTAGTAAATTGGAGAGTACCAACGGCCACAAAGAACTAAAACATAACAAATAATTCAATCAACTAAAACCTATCAAATACGCATAACTTCAATACTAATTTGTTACACCGAAGATAAATGTATAAACGTTGCCGTGTATTAAATAAATGTTGTAAAAAACTGAATTATAAGTGTCCCAACAAGCCAATTCGATAATACAGAGAACCAGCGAGCAGAATCAACTAAAACCAAGGACATAATTTATCAGACATTTGAAACTAACATATCACTCTAAACAGAAATTTACTACTCTTGCTGTTTATGAAATTAATAATTTGAGAAAATTCACAGTTATGCAACCACGCACGACTTTTGAGTATTAAATTAGAGAGTATGAAAGGACATAAACAACTCTAATCTATTAGATAATTAAATAAAATTCAATACTTATTTATACCCATAAAGATAAATTTATAATTGTTGCCGTGCATTAAATAAATATTGTTAAATTGGAAATATACTTGTTCCAACATACCAGGTTTTCAAATTCAATAATAGAGAGAACCAACGAGCACAATAAATAAAACCAAAGACATAATTAAACACATCTTTGATCCTAATTTATTACTCTAAACAGAAATATATCTCAGTTTCCATTAGTGAAATAAATATTGTTATAAACTGAACAGTTATGCATTCACGCAGGATACTCGTGTATTAAATTATAGAGATGAGCGGGCACAAACAACTCAAACCTACTGGATAATTAAATATGCGTTCAATACGAATTTATTACCCAAAAGATAAATATATTAACAAATTTATATTAATAAATATATTAACAAAATAAATACATAAACAGAATGAGTAGTGATCGCATACCAAAACATATATTACTACAGACCTTATGGTAAGAGGGATGTCGGCCGTCCAAGATTAAGATGGCATGCTGAAGACGGAACAGGAATCTCTCCTAAACCCTGAAGAGATGATGATGCTGATTATGAACACCATTTATTTAATATTCGGCAACTACTAAATACTGTTCATCATCATCATCATCATCATCATCATCATCATCTCTTCAGGGTTTAGGAGAGATTGTTGTACCGTCTTCAGCATACCATCTTAATTTTGGACGACCGGCATCCCCTTTATCATAAGGTCTGTTGTGATTTGTTTTGGGATGTAGTCACTACTCATTCGGTGTAGATGTTAACACCGAATAAATACACTATTATTTGCAGACGATCAGATAATTATCCAAGAAAGTGAGAATCCGTTACAGAGGGCCCTATATAAATTGAATAACACATGTGAACGTTATAACTTGAGGATCTCAACTCAGAAAGCCAAAGTAATGGCGTTTAGAGGCAAACATCCCATACGAAGTAAAATAATAATAAATAATAAAATGATAGAACAAGGTAACCATTCTAGATATTTAGGGTGTGATAATACCTTTGCATTCAATAAAGATACTTCAATAAAAACCTAATAATTCCAAAACATCTGTGGTACAATAATAAAATACCCGAGAAAGAAAAAACAAAGGAAACACAACTTAAATTTTATAAAACAATGGCTATCCCCATACTTCTTCGGGGTTGCGAGATGTGGACCTTGATAAAGTAATATTTTACCAGAATTCAGACGACTGAGGTGAGGTTCTTGACACAAGTCAAAGGCTGCATTTTATTAGACCAAATAAAAAGTGAGGTTATCAGAAAAGAATTAGAAGTACTCCCTTTAATAAAGTACAAGAATACAGGACCCGAGAGTCCCAACATCTTCACAGAATGATTAGTCACTGCATCCCAAAATTAATTTAATACACGGCAACGTTTATAAATTTATCTTGGATATAATAAATTAGCGTTGGGTGTGTATTTAATTATTTAATAGATTTTAATTGTTTGTGGCGGTTGGTACTCTCTAATTTACTATTTGAATGTCGTGCGTGGTTGCATTTCTATGAAGTTTTTCAAATTATTTATTTCAAGAGTAATAAACTTCTAATTAGAGTAATAAATTGATATCAAATATCTATTAAATTATGCGCTTGATTTTATTGGATTATGCCCGTTGGCTCTCTCTGGTTTGAAATTTGAATATCCGACATGTTTGGACAACTATGATTCAGTTTTTAACGATATTTATTTAATACACGGCAGCGTTTATAAATTATCTTTGGCGTAATAAAATAGTATTGAATATGTATTTATTTAATAGTTTTGAATTGTTTATGACCGTTGGTACGTTCCAATTTACTACTCGAATGTTATGCGTGGTTGCGTAACAAAAAAGGTTTTAACATTCTTTATTTCATAAACAACAAGAGTAATACATTTCTGTGTAAGGTAATAAATTAGTATAAAATATCTGATAAATTATGTTCTTAGTTTTATTTGATTGTGCTTGTTGGTTCTCTCTATTTCTGAATTAGAATATCTGGCTTGTTTGGACAACTATGATTCAGTTTCTAACAATATTTATGTAATACACAGCAACGTTTATAAATTTATCTTTAGTGTAATAAATTAGTATTGAATGTATATTTAATTGATTTAATAGATTTTAGTGGTTTGTGGCTGTTGGTACTCCCCAATTGAATACGCTAATATCAATATGGTGCATGGTTGCATAACTATGCTGTTTTTAACAATATTTTTTTCTTAAACTTCATAAGTAATAAATTTAATTTTGGGGTAATAAATTAGTAATAAATGTGTAATAAATATTCGTATTAGTTTGAATCGATTGGGCTCATTTTTTAAAAAATTTGGTTTTCAACTTGACAGTCACGCCAGCAGAACCACATTTATTTCACAAATGGCAAGAGTAATAAATTTAATTTTTGGATAAAAATTAGTAACAAATGAGTACTAAATATTCCATTTGGTTTGATGTGATTGTACTATGGTAGTTGTGTCAGCTTAACACCCCCTCTTGTCACTCCTTCTCTCTTTCTCTCTCCCCCCTCTCTCTCTCTCTCTCTCTTCTTTCTTCTTTCTTATATTATCTCATTACCTTTTTATATTATCTCATTTTTTATTTCTTTCCCAATATTTCTCTTCCCTTCACTGACTCACGGACACTCCTTCTACAAGCAGTCTTTCTACATGAGTGACCGAGTAAGAGGATATACCACTCGCCTTTACTAACCATTAGCAAAGGCAGATATTTGTAGAGCGATAAACATTTATGGAATATAGTTCTAAAGAATCCTAAATCCTAGTTCTAAAGGAGATAGGTATTAAAATTCTAATCACTGTCAATATTTGCCACACAATCACAGTTGCATTCACCAGAAACTTTAGAAAACATTTCGGTGTATACGGTTGAATAATGCAGCTTTGTTAACCGAATCTTTCACTGCATTTCCCATTCTCTAATTTTCTTACGTAGCAAAAGTTTCACTGTTAAAAAATGATATCCTAATAAGATGACATTCCGATTTTCAGAAGTACGTGATTCGCTTCAAATTTTGTTGCGGAGAATATAAGTACACATAAATCTAAACAAAACATTTAACATTTCGCAATAATTAAAATATGAATTATAAGGGTCAGAAAACATTAAAATACCTAAAAGCTTACAATTACAAATCTTGAGACGCAGGAAACATAAATCAATAATTTATCACTAATTTTTTTAATTAATTTTGCAGGTGAACGGTGATAAAAAGAGAAAAGAGGACACGAAAGATGCTTCTCGCACTTCAGCGACGTCAGGGGCAATCAAGAAATGGTGGAGCAGGAAATCAAAAAGGTATCTCAGGTTGCGCACAATTTATGACCAGCAGAAAGAATTCTATGCATAAAATTCTACATGTAAAATAAAAACAGTTCAGGGAGCAAGGTAGTATCCATAAGACTGGCGACTCGTGCTAGTTGTAGCGTATTTGCGCTATAATGAGAATATCACATTGTATATCTGCACATTGCTTTCAGATACAGGTTCTCTGTGGGCCGATGACAAAATCGCATAGCGGGCAGGGATGAGCACAGTTTATGAGAAAGCTGTGAATTTGGCGCAGTAACGTGCTGGTATTTCATTAGGTTGATTCATTAGGCCTTTTAAGCCCATTTTATATTAAAACCCCTTATATGTAATTCTACCCCAATGAGGCACCGCCCCAGCCGTGTCACGCGTGGAGTTCCCGCCTGGCCTCCCGAATTGCATTGTATGGAGAGCCGGACAAAACGCATTCCATTATTGATCGCTGTCCCTAAGGTGCATTTGCAGCCTCGGAGGGTGAGCGCGCTCCTTATGTGCCTGTGAAATCTATTCGCAGATATCCGTCTAGAATCGGAACTATACTCCGATTCAAACACAGTGCCACTTCAAGGTCACGAGCTGGACGGAGAGGGGGATACTGTCATCCAATCGAGAGCTTCTTTAAGATTTAAATATTTGGTATTCAAGCTCCCGATTGGGTGATAATGTACCTTTCTTCTTCCAGCTCGTGACCTTCAAGTGTCACTACGTTTAAATCGGAGTATATCGATACTGCTCATTCTCGGCGGTTCTCGGCAAAATCGGCGGAGCGTGCACTGTGGGCAATTTTATGATACATTTCGAGTGTTTTGCTTGTAAGAAGCAATGTAAGACCTCTTACAAAGCAAAACTATGTTAACACAGAATTTTAATTAATTGTATTAATAAAAAATAATTTAAAACAATTTTTAAAATGACATCACTTCTGTGCTCCCGTATTTTCAATTGCGAAGTATCCATAGGCTTGCAACGTGCCCTGTGAGATCGAAGTTCAAATTATTTTTTGCCGTAGAGTGTGACATACTACTTTGTACAAGTTGTTCGGTTAATCAACCAATAAAAGTGGAATAAATAATGCGTTTAAAATACTCAATAGAAACACTTAAGCAATAAACAATAATGAAAGATCCGGAGTCGCCTCCACTATTCGTTATCCCTCGTTGCCCTTTCGTTGGCCGACGCGGACGACGCGCACCAACAGCAGTATTAGCATCAGCATCGCTCGTTCTCGAGAACGACACTGCCGGAACTAGCGCTCTTGGACATGGCGGTCTCGGCGCGCAGGGCTCTCCCAGAGAACGATCGGAAGTGAGTGTCTTTGCGTCCGGCTTTCATGGTAGTAAGGTGCAGTGTGTGCGTGCGTGCGCGAGAAGAGGAGGGGGCACAGTACCTTTCCGGTTGGAACGAGGGGTCCAGGACCGACCAACACGCCGGTTTACGGGAGTTTCCCCCCCTGCAAGTAAAGTAAACGCACAACTTAAATATTTTCCGAAAATTTCAAAAAAAAATAAATTTTAATTCCTTATTATGCACTGCTAAGTGCCCCCAAATTTATCGGTTGTTTTACAATTTTCGTGTTATGTTAAAAATTATGCTTACTTTAAGATCATTCGTACAATTTTTTAATACTCTTAATAGTTTACTGCAGGAGCCACCTGCTTAGGGTTACAGGAGGTTAGGACTCCTTTCTGCATTAGCCTCTTGCTATATTTTTCCCCACTTCCAAGACCCTTTGTCAATTAACAGCCCATGTATGCGCTCAGGAAGTGCGGAGATATGGGGTGGCAAACGCCATACTTCATGGCCATGTTTTCCCCAATATTTACTTTTAATAAATTTATATTAATGCGCTGCCTTTAATGATTTTTATTAAAAAATGATCTTTTAAAATGTTCAAATGATATATAAATATTACTATTTCTAAGATAATTGTAGTGTAATTTCATGAAAATATTCTAAAAAGAAGTAAAAACTACGTAAAACATGTAAACTTCAACTTTGGATATTTCTGTGAGTTCATTGAGATGAATATTATTGCTGATTATCTTCATGAGGTAAACTTCATGATCTCCTTGATTTGCCTAAAAGAATACGCATTTCAGCACCCAACTACTCCATTAGAATAGTCTAGTTCGCGAGAGTTTGCATTGTTTACTGTGTAACAGAAGCGGCGATGTCAGTGAGGACAGCGAGGGCGGAGAAGGCGGAGAGAACTGGCAACATGAGGACAGAGAGAAAAGCAGGCGAGGTTCTAGTCGCAGGAGAAAGTCCTCGACCGCTGAAGATTCGTTTAGAATTAGAGAGAGGACATCCTCAAATCAACAGCAGGTAGGAACTCTGCATTATGACCAGATGTCAAGAAGCGATATTAACATACACATAAAATTATCGTCAAAAGAATCCTAGTTTATAAAGAAACAAAAAATTGTAATATATGAATGTGTATTTATACGAAAAGATAGTACAAAATAAAGCAATTTATAGCTGATATATGGTACATATTGCGTCTGTTAAAAATCGGTAATCAATTTTCTAGGAACGAAAATTACATATTTTTTGTAACAATGTTTCCAAGTCTTTTTTAGGCATTGAACATGGAGTAATTATTACTCCATGTTCAATGCCTAGTAAGACTAGGAAACAATATTTCAAAAAATAATTTAAAGATAATTATTATCCTTAATGTAGTCCAATGTAAAAAAGAATTTTACATTGGACAATCACGTAAACGAAATACATACATTTTACGAATTCGAAGACTGGATGGTTTCTCAAAAATAAACTTATAGTAAAATTATATTTATTTATTAGAATATAAAATTATAGTAACATTTTAAGCCATGCACTCAGTATATGAATAGACGTAAATAAAAATAAACTTAAAATTTATTTTCTATTTCATAAAAGTAATTATGATTATATTCGTAATGCATTTATTCTTTTTTACATACAAACATTTTTAACATTTTAGATTTTTAATTGTTTTTGGCATGACTTCAGTCACTTAAAATGTAAGCTTTTTCCATTTTCCTTTAACTAAATCCAAGTTTACAGCAAATAACTGAATCGTTAAATTGCAGGATGAAGATGATGAGGAAAGAAGAAAATCCAAAAGGTCGTTCCGTTGGTCGACACGAACAAAAGATGATGGGTCAGTCTTGTCATCAGTGAATGTTGAACCCAAGAAGAAGTGGAGCTGGATAGCAAAAAGGTTATTCAATTTCTTTAAAAATAGAAAGAAGTAATTAATTGAAAACTTAGCTAGTTGTTTGCGTCATTTTTGATGTATTGTTTGACTTTTTTCTTTCTTGTGCTGACGGAGGAACTACTTAAGAAGAGAAAGTTATGTAATGCTGCGCGAAAAAAATGGCCAATTTTCGGCAGAAAAACTCTTATTACAGGGCCCTGGTAATGAAAAAGTGGATAAATCCAGTTGCTTAATTTAGAAAAAAAACCTCCTACACGCCGTGTAGCCAGAATACATGTTTTATAGATCTTTGATATCGAAAAATCGGCGCCAAAACGACAAAACCTGTCCGTCCGTCCGTCCGTCTATCTGTGAACAATGCTAGCGATTAAACCGTTCAGACGATTTTCTCCAAAATTGATATTTTCCAATCGATCTGACTGATATCGCGGCCCCTTGAATTTGAAACCGATATTTTCATTTTGGGGGTACCTTTACATAAAGCCCCTGGAACATTTTCAAAAAAATATAAAATATTAAAGATAGAGATTTTTTCCTTTAATAAAATCTGTTCCTTAAAGGTATATTTTGAAATAAGGTCATGAACTGTTTTTCGACAATTTCACTATTTTTCGTGTAATTTTGCGTGAAATATAGGCTTTTTAAAACTTTTGTTTAAACAATTTTTTCTCAAAAACGGCGTCATCGCTTTTAATAAAATTTTGTTCCCCAACAAATTTCATCACGTTTAAGAGAATAGTGTAGGTCTCATGTTGGTTGAAAACCCAGATTTTTCGAAAATTGAAAAAATCCAAAAATGTTTCGGCGTCTTTCTACAACTGCAATTATGAACATACACTTTTTCTTAATGAATTATGTTAATTAAAAACAGATTTTCAAATAAGGTCATGTAGACTTTTACGAAAATATGAGTATATTTTGAGTAATTTGGCGACAAAAATAGTTGACAACTCTGGATTTACTACGTTTCTTTAACGTAAAATAAATAGTATTGCTAAGCAGTTGGATGCTACGTAAGTTAGAATTTGTATATTATTTCATATTTCTTTGTTCGTTTCTTCTTCGAGCTTTTGTTACAAGTTTTAAAATTAATCTTTCGGGAAGTATTTAAATTCTATTTTAAATTGCGTCCTTTAATTAGGTTAAAAGTGAAAAGGAATGGATGATTTCACTTTGATTAATAAGATGTGGGAATAAAGAGTAATAATGTAAAAACCGAGAAGTTTTGATGAATATAAAAATATATTTAATTATATTTTTTCTATTTTCATTTTATTGTTAGCGGTACTAATAATGCTAATTGGCAAAATATGTATCCCATACGAATTAGCAGTCATTGTTGCTTGAAACCCATTGTTGTAACGCCACACTGATAACAGAAGGCGATAATGAGTGCTACCTTTTCTTTCGCATTAATATAAACTAATAGTTTTATTTATGGCTGAAATACGTATCGTGTATTGTTGGCATTCGCATATTTTTTTTGTGATTTGCGTAAATTCGCGTACTTTTCGCGCCATTTTGCTTGAAAATACGGACGAGAAAGTGCGTACTGTTTTAGCACCACTAGTTCATTTGTAATAGGTTGGAGCAGTTTCTTTATGGGTTTATTCTTGTCACGATGAAAGCAGTTTTAAGAATGGGAAGGAGCAGTGGCGGCTCTGGGCCTTGCCTTTAGGTCTTTCTTCTCCTCTCTCTTTTTACCTCTCCCTGTCCCCACATCCTTCCCCCTCTTTCACACAAATACTTATCATATGCGTACATACAGTCTTTTATATTTATATTGAATTAAGTTTATGGTAGACATCTGTTAATTGGCAATTTTTTTTACCAAGATGCAATTGTGAGAAATTACGTCCAATAATGTTTTCAGTGCTTCTCAAAGTTATATTTTAACAAAACATTGATAGAAAAACAACACTCCAAAAGGTTATTCAAAATGCATTAAAATGTCCAAACATTTGCAAAATACATTTTGGGTTACATACACCTCTGATACAGACCTTTACTCGTACATTTTTAATTGTCCCTAATTTGCACCAAACTGCACAGTAGGTTTCCACTCTATTTTTTCAAACTGGAGACATATAGTACCAGAATAACGGATGATAATACAAATATTTCTATACAATACTTTTTATTTTATTATTGCAGGGGGCGCGTCCTATAATTTACCACCAACGCACGCGTACGTGACTTCATGGCGGGTTTTTTCAACTCTTTTCATAATTCGTATTTGCATTTATAATATTCTTACTTTTATAAGGAAATGTGATGTAAATTTTCTTCATGTATGTTTTCAAACATTCTGCTACAGAGTGTTAATAAGACACAAATAATTTAAAATGTCCTATTTATGCAAGAAATTCAACTTACGTGACAAGGCGTATATGGTTTGTACGTAGTACCGTAACCGATATAGAACCCTAACCCGTTTAAGTAAGTTAAGATGTGGAGCAATCAATTGGCGTCAAATTACATTGAGTAATATTGGATTCATGAGGAATAACGGTCGATCGGCCGTGTCGAAAATCTCCAGTGTCATTTGACGGCAAGAAAATTTAAGAAAGAATATCTTGAAGTGAAATATGTGGTACATCATATTTTAATAGTCTCTACCAAAATGTAGGGCATGGAGACATGCCATTTTGAGCCTACCGGAAGGTTAGACTAGGTTAAAATATGGAAATCCGAGATTAATCCTTTAAAAGAAGCCGTGCTTATGTGCGTTCCCATTGGGAGTGAAGGGAAAGGCTTGAAAAGTTCTGTTCTTATTTTCTGCAAGGTCCTTTCTTAGATCTCTCCCTTGTATAAGTGATATTATGGTATGTTTAATGCACTGAAGTACTTTTATTTTTGTTGATAATTTGTATACAACAATCTATATTTACATATTTTGCGCAAAAATATGAAATTTTGCCTCTTATCAAATATTATTTTGTACATACTTGCGATTATTCCAAGTTATTGAACCCGAAATTGGACCCGATACGAAAATTGATAATCCATAGTCCATTTGATAAGGATAGAGAACAAATATTTCGAAAATGTTTGTGTACACTAACTAACTTGAGTGCCTACAACTTTAAAAGGATTAATTTTACAACAAAACTTTATAAGAAATTTTTTGTAGGAAATTTTGAAAATTTTAATTTTATAAAGAGCATAATTTTAGGAATTATCGATAGTTATGGAGATTTATAGAAAAAACGAAGAAAAACGCCTTTAAATAGCCTTGCCTCTGCGGTTCACCCCCATTCCCGACGCACACACACTTCAGATTTCATTTGATTTGATTTTTTTCGTGTTTCCGAGCGCGTCAACTGCTTTAGTCATTAGTCCCGTTAGTTTAGTGCATGTTTTTTCTCGGGAGATGGCGGTGATTTCTCCTCGCTGGATGGCGAGATCCGGCGCCGACCTACCGTCGGCTAGTGGGGTTTCCCCCTAACCAGGACTCTCCCACCAGCGGGGCACCGCCCCAGCCAGGACAAGCTCTAAGCTCCCGACCGGTCTCCCGGAGTATGTGGTAGTGTAGTGCATGTTAGTGTAAGTGTGTGTATAAGGGGGGAGGATAGGACAAGGAATAGGAAGGACTGATCGCGCGCGGTCCGTGGCCCGTTTGTTCGGGTACTGCTCCGGCATTCGCCTGGTGTTGATCGGAGAAACCACGGAAAACTACCGATCAGAGCAGCCGGCCGCTAGAATTCTCCTCCAGACAGCGACTGAATTCGACCTAGCTGAAAAGCTAGTGTCGAAAATCCTGCCGCCGTTAGGACTCGAACGTAGGGTCTCCCGGTCAGAGGCGCTGCAGTGACATCAGTTGATGCTCAGTTCACACTTCAAGATTTTTAGTACATACCATGTGCGGCAGGTGCCAACAAACAATCATTCCAAGTTTCAAAACTTCGTTTTTTCTCCTTCGATCACCAGGTTTTGGTATAATTTGACTGAGGTTACGATTTGTAGGAACAAAGAGTTTCTCAGCAAAATGGCTTATGAGACTTCATCTAATTGAGGAGGCGATGTTCTTTATTGCTATGGATGCTAATTCACATTGTCGTCCATGGCGACTGACTCGCGCGAGTGGTGCTGCAGATCGTCGACGCAGGCGGCTGCCGCCGGCCGGTCCGAGGCGGCCCCAGAGGGCGGCGAGCGGCTGGGCGCGGTGGGCGGGGCGGGCGCGGGCCGCCAGCGCGCGTCCTCGGCCGCAGGGAGGGGGCGGAGCGCGTCCCGCAAGCAGTCGCAGGCAAGCACCTCCGGCGAGCGGGCTTGCTGCTGGGCAAAACCACGCAGAAGGGAACAGCAAACAAAATATTCTCACGTAACACTGTAACAAATTAACTGCTCACAGAAACAGTCTCCGCTAATACTGCAATAACGAAGTATAGTATCTTCATTATAACAGTTCTTTGCATGTCAAGAATATGAAACAAGGCTCATCATGTATAGTACCCCCAAAATGAAAATGTCGGTTTCAAGTTCAAGGGACCGCGACATCAGCCAGATCGATTGGGGAATACTAATTTTGAAGAAAATCGGCTAAACGGTATAGCCGCTAACGTTGTTCAAAGACGGTCACGCGGTCAGGCTGACAGACGATCGGACGGACAGACAGACGTTTGTCATTATTTGATTTTTCGGTGTCAAAGATCCACAAAATATGGCAGCTATACCTCGTGTTAGAGGACCGGGTGAGATGGCTCAGTGCATCAATTGATGTCACTGCAATGCCTCTGACCGGGAGGTCCGAGGTTGTCCTAGGTTTCGGTTCGAGTCCCGACAGTGGCAAGATTTTCGACACTAGTTATCAGCTAAGTCGAATTCAGTGGCTGTCTGGAGGAGAATTCTTCTGTTCTGATCGGTAGTTTTCCATAGTTTCTCCGATCAACACCAGGCGAATACCGGAGCAGTACCCTTACAAACGGGCCACTGACTACGTGCGATCTTTCCTTCCTCTTCCTTGACCTATCCTCACCCCTTCGACACACACACTAATATGAACTACACTACCACATATGCCAGTATACCGGTCGGGTGCTTAGAACTTGTTCTGCTTGGGGCTGTGCCCGGCCGATGGGAGATACCTGGTTGGGGAAAAGCCCGCTTGCCAACGGCAGGTCGGCGCCGGATCTCGCCAATAAAGAGGGGGAAGACCACCACCACCTCCTCCTCCTCCTCCTCCTCCTCCGGAGCAAAACAACACACTACACTTATGGGACTAATGGCCTTAAAAGTTTCCACGCCCGGATTCACTAACAATCAATAATAAACTAGTTCAAGAAAGTCTGTGCCATTCTCCAGCAACACCAGTTTTTTATTGAAAACTTTCGAACTCAAGTATTAAAGTTCAGTTCTGATTCCACCATCTTTGGTAAAATTCTCATTTTGACAATTTTCCTAACTAATGTGGATGCAACAAACTAAATCAATTTATTACCTTTTCTGCAGAAAGAAGAAGATGAAGAAAAAAGAAGAGAAACTTTGGACGATATCTCTCGCACTTCTGTAAAGTCAGATGGCCACAAGAAAAGGAGTAGCTGGATACGAAAAAGGTTAAAAATAGAAATAATGTTGGTCGGTCATGAAAAATGCAATTAATTACCAAGTAATTAATGACACTGTATTTCATAGTCACCAAGTATTGTTTGTATCTTCTACATTAAGTAGAGTCTGATATTTGTACTCATGTTACGGACGCAATTTTTTACTACATTTTTTTATGGCGCTCACTAATATTGCTTTGTAGCATAGTATTGCATTTCAAACAAAATTATTAGAAGACGTAGTAATTCAGGGCCTCACGAAGAAAATGAGAATTAAAAGCAGTTATTTTTTCGATTACGTTTATATTAAGGTTTATTTTCTATGTAAACCTTCATTTTGAGAATACTCTTGAACGAATAATCTGTGACAATTGAACAGAGGGTAGTAGTGATGAAAAGGAATCAATGAGCTGTGCATGAGACGTTATTTGGTGCAATTTATCTAATTTAAAAAAATGAATTCATTTCAAATTACAATTTCATCTCTATCCAAGCTTTAACCACATCACACCTAGTACTCACTCAAAATATTACTCTCTAGTACCTCTCTTTAGAACTGTCCCTTCACTACGTGTGCACGTTCTCCTGAGCTCCGTGTGAATTACAGATACTAAATAATCGTTCACTAAGTTCTCGCGGCTACTAAGTCGATTCTGTCCCGAAGGGCACGATAAGGGATAATAGTCAAAATCTGGAGCTGTTTTGCCTTTGAAAATACTTTTTATTACTCGGCAACAAATATTTGTATACCAATTCTTGACAAAAAACGTGCGTTGCTACCTGTATTCTTAATGCAACTTGATATATGAGGTAGGGCAGAGATCCTAGAGCTCAAGAAACCGTGTATACATTGCACTTCCCCCCATAATACATAACACAGAGTTTTTATCGTATTTTCATGGTAAATAATTAAAAAATACTCATGTAATGAATACATAAGTCAAATAGTTATGACATTTCAAGGAAGTAAGAACACGAGTGAAAATATTGTGAATGTAAGTGATATTGCTAGGACCTTGTGGTGGTATTAAATACGAAATTACAATTCCACTCCAGCAAATGTCGTAAACCAATATATCCCATTCCAAAAAGTCGGCATTAGATTTAATAAGAAACACGACATCTACGATCTTCTATTTCCAAACCTTACCAGATATTACTGTTACTGCAAACATGTAGATCGGGATTTTAAGCAGTATGTAACGTAAATAGCCTTAATAAAAGTGAAACGAGTAATAAGCATGTAATTAATAAGTGGCGCGTTTTGCATTTCAGATTTGAATCTGAATATGCTCGCATTATTCCTTTTGTGAATGTGGATTGGAAGGCAGATGTAAACCACCACATTTCCCTATCATTAAATATAGTATTCATCATTTTATAATGAATTATTCTCCCAAGGAAAATCTCCTGGGGAGAATAGTTACCAACAATCCCTCTTGAACGCCAATAATACGTTCTAAATATGAGAAAAGAATAAGCAAATGGCACGTTAACACATCTTAACAAATGAGTAGACGCGCTGGCTTACTTGTTAATCTTTAGTAAGTCTTGCATGTCTTTATGTGAACGTCACAGAAAATGATAAAAACGCAGTGGTGGCTTGTAGGGTAGTGCCAGTGTGCCATGGCACCACCAACAAAAAAGAAGGAAAAGAACATTTTCACCACAATTGTGTATAAAATATTGTTTCTTCAAAATAGTTTTCTTTATAATAATTCATTTGAACGAGTACTTCGTCCTTCGATGGTCTATCTATACTCTCTTCAAACGCACAGAGCGCAGTGCCATCTGTCGGCCTCCTTCTAAACTTCTGAGCCACCTAGGAATTGGCGCCGGGTATGTCCATTTAATGCTGCATGAAGAACTCTGTGTAGGTTAGTATGGACGGCATGGCGCCACAAGCGAAGTGGCACAGAAGTTCACGTTCTCCTCACTAGAGAGTGCACTAATGGCACTATCTTCATCGCGCACACTATCTCTCGCTCAAGATGATCCCCATGCCCTGGTATTTTGTACGTTGTCGTGTTGTGTTTCGCACATGGAGAGGTGGCGTATACCGTGGGCGTAAGGCTTCCCCTCTTCTTCCCGTAACCATCTTCAGCGACCTTGGGAAGCTGCTACCTCTTGATGTGGGCGCTCAGGCCTTCAGTCTGTGTATTTTATTTGTTATTATTATTTTTAGTTTGTTTTTATTTTAATCTGCATTCTAACTTAATAAACATGGTCACTGTAAACGTAAATTTTGTGCTCACAAATTTTATTTTAGATATTACTTTACCAGTTTTAAAACATCACAACAATGTTTAAAACATCTGTGGTTTTTAACCGATGTTTTATTAACATCGATGTTACAATTTTGAAAATCTATGTTTTGTTACCGATGTCGCATCACTAACTGGCACCACCAATAGAATTCCGAACCGGCCGCCACTGTAAAAATGTCTCTACTAACCTAGGATCAGCATAGATTTCGAATTGGTTATAGATAGAATATTAATGTCAACACACTTACAATATTTTGATGATTTTATTGAGATTGAAAATATGTTTAAGAAGGAAACAAAATTAATTAATTTATGAGATCCGGACTTGCAATGTAAAATAAGTACTCGAGGCCTCCGCGATTCCAGTACATAAGAGTTTGCGTTGACTGTGCAGTGGAACTGGCGAGGACGCCGAGGACGACGAAAGCGGCCTGCGTGAGGTCGGAGAGGACGGTGAACGAGGCTCAGTTCGCAGACGGGTGTCCTCCGCAGCTGAGGATTCGCGCGGATCAGGGCCCAGGACCTCGCGGACTCAATCGCAGGTCAGGGCCCTCCACCGCCTTGTCCTTTGCGCGAGTTCTAATCGAAACGACGGGATGAGATGGCTCAGTGCAACAGCTTCTCTGATCGGGAGGTCATAGGGTTCGAGTCCCGACGGTGGCGGATTTTCGACACTAGCTACATAGCTAAGTCGAATTCAGCCGTTGTCAGGAGGAGAATTCTTGTGACCGCTTGCTCTGATCGGTAGTTTTGTGTGGTTTCTCTAACACTAGGCGAAAGATGGAGCAAAACCCTAACATGGACCGCACGCGATTTTCCCTTCCTCTTCCTTGTTCTATCCTCACCCTTTACCTACACACACACTACCATACAAGTCGGGAGACCAGTCGGGACTTTAGAGCTTGTTCCAGCTGGAGCAGTGCTGCGCTGGCAGGGAGACCTGGTGGGGTCAACCCTGCAAGCTGACGTGCACATCGGTGCAGAAACTCACCAAAGAATAGAAATTATATTCTATTCAGATCTCTTGATCCGATTGTGGAGGGAGATCGCCATGCCCGCAATAACATGCACTACACTCACAGAATTGTATGTATGTATTTGGCATTATTGGGTCGGTAGTCCGACTTCGCCAGCCAGCTAACGGTGTTCCCCATGCCTGGGCCTTCTTAAATTCTCACTCACGGAATTAATGGCCAAATTAGTTGACGCACCCACAAACACTCTCTCATTGGACGATTTTTGTGCAAAAACGGACGACGTATTTAGTGGTAATCGTACGTCCTAAAGAGACAGCTGGAACGCCGCTTGGCCTTATCTACTTGGCTGTCCGGGAGACGCTGCGCCCAATGGATGCCGGAGGCATCTGGGCCCAGGACGCGGCGTTTCCCGAACAGCCAAGCACAAACTGACTCGGGCGGCGGAAGCGTACGCTTTCATTTGCCACTAGGATGTTTCCGGGTCATTCTCCGAAAGTCAAGATCCAATGATTAATCTATTCTGCGTTGGTAGAACGCAGAATAGAATAGAATAGATAAATCATATGATCACGTGAATTAAGAACATGTACTTCTATATCTGCCATTTTAAATTAGTTAGAAAATAATAAATAAAGCTTTACGTTCTTGCAGATGAACGGAGAAAAAGAGAGAGAAGGCACATTGGTTCACGATTTACAAACAGATTCTCGGGGATCTAAGAAAAGTTGGGACCGGATGAGAAAAAGGTAAAAGTAAAGTTCATTCCATGATCGAAGGAATTGCATAAGAGCAATATAATCTTTCTGTAGGTGTAATTACTACTTAATGACTCAGTGTTTTTTAGTCATGTACGCAAAAAAACTATAACTCGTATGTTGTTTTCATTATTTCCCTCCAGTTTAGTATTGTGTAATATGTATAATATTATATACACACAATACAGTTTAGTATTGTGTATCTCTCGTAAATACCATTACTGTTTTGGGAAAAATACCCGAGGATCATTTACAATGAAACTTTAACATGACGTGAACGCAAAAGCGTAATACGGAAGTAAGCGTAAAGCGTAATACGCAAAAGATTAATACGTTCAATGGAATAATTCAGACGGGCATACTCTAAGTAAACATTAAGAGAATATGTAAATTTGAAAATTGGCAAACTCAAAGCTACTCTTCTGAGGTTAATGATTTACGAAAAACACATCATGATTGAATGAAAAGAAGTTGGTAATTGACAATTGTGTGTGAAGGGGAGCTATTTTTCCATATTGCAACTACTACCAGGCACTTGTTTTCGGGACACGAAAATCACCACTAAAAAACAATCAGGCGAGAGTGTTTGCAAAGGAAGTCTACCATTCTTGTTAGACGGAAGCCCATGCAGATTCTAAAAGCAGAAAAGACATATCCTCAAATTCAACGATAAAATTGGATCTCTGGTAATACCCATGGCGTAAGGAATCAAAGTCATTCTACGAGGTTCGCGACTGTTTTGTTTACTCTCGTTCTATCGTAAATTGATTTTTTGGGAAGTATTTATAGTACCAATAGGTTTCTTTAATAATAGGCAATCTTTATTTTTTAATCGTTTTCAATAACGTTTCAATATAATTTTTAGTTTATTTTCACATTGATATTGAACACTTCCGTTCAATGGTTTAATATTTTGATGAATTCTTTGGAAACGCAGCGGCAGCAGTGAGGTCGGTGAGGACGCCGACGAAGGCGGGCCACGAGAGGGTGGTGAGGACGGGCAGCGCGGCGCAGACCGACCCCGCCTGTCCTCGGTTGACGAGGACTTGCGCAGACAGAGCGGCAGGACGTCCGCATTCCTCAAACAGGCAGGGAAATGGATTCGGTTTCTGGCTGGACGCGGCTGTGCCTTTCGCTCACACGAATTAGGGCACTATGAACACATTGCGAATAATGATAATAATAATAATAATAATAATAATAATAATAATAATAATAATAATAATAATAATAATAATAATAATTCCAAAAACAATTGAAATCAGTTTCATACTAAGTAATATTTGAAAACTAAGACTATCTTCGCAGTAAAGTCTCTATAAATCCTATTAATCCTCTTGGGAAATTATTTTTTTTCCATTTCTTTGATTTGTACGCTTCAAAGTGTGAAAATTATAAGGAAGGTATCTAGAAATGGAGCAATTTTGTCACTCGCAGTGACAAATTGATATTTTCTGCCAGGGTACATAAAATCTCCCTCTCCCCGACATCCCCCGCTCATCAATTCTTCTAACAAGAAGATGAAGACTGACCGGTGCCAAAGGACAGGTGCATCCAGAAGCGGGGGGAGGGGGGCAGCCGAACCAACTTGCCCTAGGCCCCGACTCAGTTGGGGCCCCGAATGTTTTTCATTCAAAAGAAATGAAAAATATATCTATCTCTAATCCAATTTTAACACTATTAGTTATTTCTGATGCATGGAGAAGTTATTTCTGTTTATAAAATGAGGGGGGGGAAGACCTTTTTGTTTGGAATAAGGGTTCTCCTTGAATCAACAGCCCCAGGCCCCTGGTTTTCTCTCGGCGCCCCTGACAGTGGGAGAAAGTGGGTGGGTAAAATTCATATTTACTCTTTTCTTTCACTTACACTTTCTTTCCACTTACTCCCTGGAACATTCTATTCGTGCTGTACGGGCCGTTACTTCTATGATAATTGGACATTTGCCTCTTTCGCAAGAAGAGCCAGTCATATTAAAACAATACAGGCACATTCAAATGGACTCAGTAACATACGACTGAATTAATGTAATATTTCCCAGAATCGTGTATGATAACTAGATACCGAAAAAATATGGAGTATGAAACATAAAAATATTTACATAAATATGTAATGAAAACACTATAAATATGTAATAAATAGGGATAGGTCCTCGATACTTCCGATACCTCGATACCCTCGATACTCGGGTAGTATCGATAGCGATCGATACTTTCGAAAAATGACCCGATACTTTATCGATACTTTCAATATTTTATGCCAATCCCCATCTCTTCTTATTTTACAGAATAATTGTATTCTTCTCATTTCTCTCCTATTTTTCTTCTGGAAGCAACAAGGAAGTGTCAATCTGTTGGGATTCACCTACAGCCGTTGAATTAGCCAACGCTGCAACGTCCGCGTGCAGCGGCGCGCCATGCCCCGCTCTTTATCGCACTCGCGCCTGTCACCATCTCTTGAGATAGTCCGCAATACGCGACCAATTTAGCTTTGGGAGACTCTTCCTTGTGAGCTCCCAGGCAATCTAATGGCGACAGGCACGATAAGCAGTGCTCGATGACGGTGTTTCTTCCCGGTATACTCCCCTCCTCAACCCACCGTGGTGGCATCTGACGGAGCTCGTGAGTTCAGTTCTGCATTTTAAAGTGACCGAAAGACGACTAGATCAGTGCATTCCATATACAGAATGAGTGAAGTGTGGGATTATTTTGAAGTGGACTCGAAAAATGACCATCGTGCTATTTGTAGAATATGTAAAAAAAACATTTTCACGTGGTGGAAAATCACACAATACTAGTAATTAAAAGAAAACATGTTACATCAGTCCACCAAGTAGTATTCATCTCCACCGAACACAAGAGAGCCAAGCCAACTAATGTTGCACCGGACGTCGGAAACGTGGCAGATCGTACAAGTGAAATGATAGTTGATGACCCATTACCAGTTCTGTCAAGATCCTCCAGTTTTAATACAAATCAACCAACACTCGTTGATTTTTTGGACACAAAGAACAAATTTAAACCAGGAGACAACCATGCAAAGCAATAACAAGAAAAATTGCTTACATGATATGCAAAGATAATCAACCGTTCAGTATTGTTGAGGTCAATGGATTCAAGGAATTAATTGAACATCTTGAACCTAGATACACCATGCCCACAAGAAAATATTTGGCGAAGCACTATGTCCCCCAGTTATTCGAAGAAGTGGAGAACAAGGTCAGAGATCAAATCCAGGAAGCCGAGAGGGTTGCAATCACCACTGATTTATGGACTTCAACAGCCTGTGATGATTATATGAGTATTATAGTGCATTTCATCGACAAAGATTTTCAACTTCCTCACATCTGCATCGAAGTAATACTTTTTGAAGAAATCAGTCACACAGGAGCACATATTGCAAATTTTCTTCGAAACACTTTGAAATTATGGTCTGTAGGATAAGTTAGTGTCTGTAATTTACGATAATGCTCGTAATGTAATAAGATCAATGATCGATGGAAATTTTCCGCATATTTCATGTTTAGCTCATACTTTGCAACTCGTAGTGAAAGAGGGACTGTTGAACAGTACTAAAATTCAGAAAATTACTGCTTTGTGCCGAAAACTTCTGGGATGAGTTTATTTCCTCTAAATCCATCAAAGTACTCAAAGCGGCCCAGAAACATCTTTCTGTGCCTCCGCATCGTTTAATTGAAGACGAGCCGGCGCGATGGAACTCAACTCTCCACATGCTCCAAAGACTTCAGGAACAGAAGAAGGCTATTGTTTATGCTTCAGCCGACTTAAAATTGCCAGTTCATCTCTCAACTGAGCAGTGGGAACTTATTGATCAACTCATTAAGACTCTAAACATTTTTGACCATGCAACACTAACGGTCAGTTCGCCAAATGTGACAGCATCTGAAGTTATTTCTATTGTAAATAGTATAATTTGTGAACTCGAAAGGCCAAGTGAAGTTGATTCAGGAATTGCTGCTGCGAGAAAGAGCATGCTGGAATATTTAAAAGCAAGATTCAAAGATATAGAACTAAATGAAATACGTTCCATTGCTACATTGTTGGATCCTAAACTGAAAGGTTGAGTTTTCCGCGAGTGTGCTGCATTCGAGACTGCCCGAAAGAGATTATTCGCAGGAAGCAGATCCAATGGTTTCAAAAGACGAGGTAAGAGTTTCTGATTTCTAATTTTAATTTTAAATGACCCTATTTTTTCATCACGATTTCGAGTCTCGATATTTCAATAGTTTAAAAAAATAGTCACTGTATCTAATTCCGAATAAATCATTTTCAGTATCTGCATTAGCAATTTTAAATTAAAGACAAACACTTATTGTTCAAAATTTTAATTCATTTAATTTATTTTATAGGCATCCTCAACTACTGAACCCCCGAAAATGCATTGACATGTGGTCTCTTTATAGGAATATTCTGAAGAGTGACCACGAAATATTATGCTGTTTATATGAAACCACAGCACAAGATGATGAATTAAATGTGCAAACATTCTTCCTCCTGATGCAAATGTACTATCTTACTGGGAAAACAAAGTGACTCTCCCCAATTTAAGAAAAAGTGTTGTTCGATACCTGTGCCTTCCATCAGCTACAGTGTTTTCGGAGAGACTTCTCAGTACAGCTAGATTGATATTGACAAAGAAAGAAATAGAATGGACGCAGAAAGAGTTAGAATGTTAGTTTTCCTTAATAAGAGTCATTGAAAACTTAAAAAATGTATGTTAATCTCAATAGTTTTAAATATTAAAATAGTAAATGCACGTATGTTTGAAGAACGAAATATATCTTTTCAATTCTGATTGAACCACTTTTGTTGTTGAGTAAAGTGGTACGGTATGGAATATCGAGTATCGAAGCTCTCAGACAGAACGGTATCAAGTATCGAGAAATTAAGGTATCGGCCCATCACTAGTAATAAATATGTAAAATCGGATATTATATGTAACATCAAAATACAGAAATTATAAAAAACAGTCAACTAATTCGAAATTACATTTATCACAAATTTTCTAAATAAATTTTAAAAATAATTCAAACGTTTTAAAAATTATTTAGGGAGTACAAGTTGATGCACGTTTTGCTCTTTACAACTTTCCCGTCAGTAATATAAGCTTTATCTATAACTATCCAGGATCATAGTTTAGCAGCCAAACTAGACGCAAGAAAGCCCCTCGTTCAAATTGGCGATATCTAAACCCAGCAAACAATAACTGCTGTGCTGCGTGCAGCATTCTCAGCGAATTGTTACGCGTCGGCAATCGCCAAAGTTTCTCGGAAATTAAGGTTAAAGGTCACGAAACGCTACTGCGGTAATACTTTTCACACCTAAAGATGAACATGATCTCCGTCGCATGTTCTTCCCGTCTCTGAGAAAACTGAAGCAGCCGCGCCGGACTGTAAAAACATTCAACTGCGTCGTAATGCAACGCACCTTGAGACGACAGCACTTGCTAATTATGTAGGAAAAAAATCGGATTATTTAAAAATATTTCTTTTCATAAAAAAATGTAATAAAATTGAATAAAATTGATAGATTAAAAATATTTTGTGAAAATAGCAAAATATGTAAAATATGTAATTTAGTACTAAATATGTAAAAATATGTAATGAAAAATTTGATACTGTCTGAGGATGGAGACGATTTGCTAATATTTCAGTTTTGAGAACGATAAATAGAAAGACAAAAATATGTAATTACATAAAAATCCGGTCTCAAATGATAACTCAGCATTAGTTCAAGGCAAAGTTCAGACAAAGGGAGAGAGAGACCCAAAGAGCTACTTCCCCAGGCCACAACAAGTGAATAAACTATTAGATTAAGTTTATCATGAAATAACCGAAAACGTCGCAAAAGAAAAACAAAGAAAACAGACTTAAAATTAGTTTTTAAATGTTTATATTTATTTTTTCCGACTTTTCAGACTATTTGCTGAAATTAAATTTTTCTTTTCTTACCTGTAGTACCATCGTTCGATGTCTACTCGAAAGGCTACACAGATCTTTCTTAGCATGTACATTCGTTTTCCAAACAACAGTTTTCATCGTTAATGTTTCAGGTGAAAAGAGAAAGCACAAGTGACAAGAAGCTTGATGACCGCTCACGGAGCTCGCTAGCGTCACGGGAATCCATTGAAAGATCGAGCAGGTTAAGCAGCAGGTGATTTAAAATATACATTTCTCGTGTTACTCTTCAGGATCGTTAAAGTGAGTCATAATATTCGAACGTCTTGGTTCAACAACCATTCATCATGTGTTAGTACCTACACATAAAAAATCCACCAACCCATAAAAATGTCTTTGCTACAATTTGCCATTCGTTTAAATTAAAAATAAGATTTTTATTATTTAAGAAAATCATTTGTTTCGCTCCTCTACTTGTAAATTCGCTCATAACATGCCGATCATTGTCACTAGTTGAGAGTCACAGTAATAACTATCATCCCGTCTATTCTCACTGAGAGTCATCCGGCAGGTTGTCTTTCCGCAAGTCCCTGATGGGGCCTTCTGGCTCCAAAGAGGACGGCGAGCGGAGAGGATCCGAAGAGGGCGAGGACGGAGTCGAGGGCGAAGGCGACGAGCAAGTGGAAGCCCGCAGGCGGCTGTCCTCGAAAGCTGAGGATTCTCTTGTGCCCCTGGTAAGCGCAACCCAAGCGAATATACTCTTAGGCGCCACCTTAGATCTTCAGTACAGACCAGAAAAAGGACAGTGGATAAAGTTTGGTAGTCATGTAGATATTTGAAGAGAAATGAAGGGCTTGTTTCCACATTAAATATCTCCATGTTCGTTTCTTTTCTAGTTTTACGTAACAATATATTCTTAAGATGCTTCTCCAGCATGCTGCCAAATTTTGTGCTAAAGATTGTGTCCCGCCTATGTTAACTGGTATCTGAAAAACGTTGAATCGTATCTTGAACTATTAGGCTGACTGTGGATATTTTCTGCTGTGATGAAATTAGAACTCACACAACTCGGTTTAGTAACAGTTTTATTTGTACTCTCCCCAATACAGAATCATACCAACCAATTTTGCCAATCCTCCATACCAACAAAGGATGCCAGCTTGGGTTTCCGTAAATCCGGAAGATGTACCGAATATTAGCCTAGTTGCTGTTAATCCAGTAGATGTCCAATATGCAACGCAATTCTTTAGACCACCAGAGAAATAGCAATTTCGTCGCACGGTTTGCCAACATTAAATACTTCAACTTTCAAACTCACAGTTCGGCACTAACACACTACATAGAAAAGACTGCCTTCTCGGCTGTAACACGTCTCCTTTGTTTTCAAACCCGCTGAGCGGGGTTTTGCTGTTCAATGCGGTGACGGCGGTGACTGAGTGTAAACTTCCAATTTTTTAATGTGGCGTCTCAAGGTCACGCACGAAAAAGGGAGAGGGAAGGCACAGGCTCCAATAGGGAGCCGTAAAAGTGGGAGCTGTAGTGACATTGGCGCTTCCTACTGCCTTCCCTCTCCCTCTTTCGTGCGTGATCGTGAGACTCCACGTTAAGAAAATCGAAGCGTAAAGGCGATGCCTATGGCTTTGGCACTTGTTCAGCGTGACGACCGCCTCAGGCCCACCTCTACCAGACTCTCCTTGCCCCGAACTGTCGCCCCGCCTCGTTGCAACGGGTCGTTTAAATGATCGAGTGCCGGAACATTTTTCTTCCCGAAAAATTGTATTTCATGGAGTAATTCACTTTGGAAATAAGCTCTTCAAATCTGGTTGAAATGTGGGAGTCGTAGATTTCTGTGCAAGGATTTGCTTGAAGTTCAATTTGTTTTCATAACGCTCACTCAGATTGATCGCCGCTCGACATGCAAGCGATTGAGAAAGTACAGCTGACGGAGAGACATAGGAAGAGAATGTCACAAACAGTGAAAGTATAAAGGTATATTGGGGAGGAGTCAAATGCACGGGTGTGACACCAGTGTCTACTGTACTGTACTTGTTGATTTAGTCTGATGGTACTTTTGTTCTTAGAAATCGTGAATAAGAACGCATCATTTTATTTCGGTAATATAAGAGACGTGCCCATAGTGCATCAAATATATGTGCATATAATAGTCGTTGCAATTTGGTGGTAGATGGCGAAAGTTTTTCTGTACAGAATTCCTCGTAGATGTTTATGTCTCACACCATTATTTACACAGAAATCTGTACATAACATTGTATAAGGTCGGCTTCAAACAAAATTCATTTTCGAATAACATCAGACAACACAATCGTGCGAAGAAATCGTCGTTAAAATGGGTATTTTAAAAATAAATTTACATTTAGTTTGAAAGGAAACGTCAATATTGGTTACCCTCAGGTACATAATTGTGGTTGCTCAATGCAAGGCCTACTCAGCACAAGAATTTTCAAACCATCATCTTGATCGTTGATGTTTCAGGCGAGAGGAGAAAGCACAAGCGGCAAGAAGTTAGAAGACCGCTCACGCAGCACGCTAGCATCAAGAGAATCTTCTGAAAGATCTAGCAGGTTAACCAGCAGGTGATTTGAAATATAAATTTGTCATGTTATTCTTCATAATCTTTAGGGTGAGTCATAAATATCCGCACAGTTTGATTCAATAAGCATTCAACACGTGTTAGTATCATCACATCAAATATCCACCAACACATATTCTTTTCTATATTTCACCGGTATTTAAATTAAAAAAAACAGATTTTTATTAGTTAAAAATTTATTATTTTCACAACCCTAGTTGAAAACCCCCTCAAAACTTTCCGATCGTTGTCATTGGCTGATAGTCACAGTAATTAACATCGTTGCACGCGATGCGTCCGTCCCATGTCTGTTCCTATTCTAATTGAGTCGTACTGCAGATCGTCTCACCGCAAATCCGAGTCGAGGTCTATTGGATCCAAGGAGGACGGCGTGCGGCGAGTATCTGAAGGCGGCGAGGACGGCTTCGAGGGCGAAGAAGACGAGCAAATGGAAGCCCGCGGGCGTCTGTCCTCGAAAGTGGAAGATTCTCTTAAGCCCCGGGTAACCCCAACTCCCTGCGAATATACTCAGAGGCCCACCTCAGATCTTCAGTGCAGACGAGAATTTGGATGAAGTTTGGTAGTCATGTAGAGAAATGAAGAGCTTGTTTCCGCGTGACATATCTCCATGTCCGTTTGTTTTCTATTTTTACGTATCAATATATTCTTACGATGATTTTCTATCATCCTACCTCATTTTGTGATCAAACATTGCATCTGTGATGTGTTAAACAGTATACGAAAAGCGTGGAAACTTACTTTGTACTAAAAGAGTAATTGCCACCTTAGAAATAAGCTCTTCAAATATTGTTGAAATTTCATATGCGTCATGGCGATTTCTGTACAGAAAGCTGGATGAAGTTTGGAGGTCATGTAGATTATTGAATAGGAATATGCATGAAGTTCATTTTTTCTTCACAAGGCTTACTCATATTGATAACCACGTGAGCGAATAAGGAATTAAAGTTGTCGGTGGGACATGGGAACGAAATATCACAAACAGTGAAAGTGTGAAGTTTTGGCGAACAGGAGTCAAATGCATAGGCGTGGGATTATAGTGTACACTGTAATTTTTTTACGGCCTGATGATTCAGTTAGTTGGTACTATTTTTCTTCGAAATCGAGGAAAAGAACGCATAAATTTATGATTGAAGTATCAGAGAATTTCTCCTAGTGCATCAAATACAATCTGGTGTTAGATAGAGGAACAATTTTTTGCACAGAATTCCGTATAGATGTGTAAGATTCTGGCCATTCTTTCTATCCAAATCTGTACATAAAAGTAAATAAGGTCAACTTATGCGAATTTCATCCTGGAATTAAGCTGCTGTAAATAGAAAACGGAGTGCAAAGCTGATGTAAATAGAAAACGGAGTTATAACTGTAAATTTGAAAAAAGTTTGTTTCCTTGGAGAGGAAAATTAAATATCAGTTATCCTCCTGTACATTGTTTCAGTACAAATCTGCTTGCTCAGTGCAATGATTTCTCAGGAAGTACATGAGTTTTTAAAACGATAATAATTTTCGCTGACGTCTCAGGTGACAGGAGAAAGTAGAAGTGGAAGGAAGCTGGATGACCGCTCAAGGAGCTCACTAGCACCACGGGAATCCTCTGAACGATCGAGCTGGTTAAGCAACAGGTGAATTCAAGTAGTATATATAGGATTGTTGTAGTACTAATCGTATTGTTAAGAGTTAGTAGTAAATAATCAGAAACTTTCGATCAACAAATAGTTATTTGTATGAACACAGTATCTTGTTGTTCAATTAATCAAATATAATCTCAGGAAATGAGAATTAGATAATTTTAATTGTTACTGCACCATTCATTTCAAATAAGATTTGTAGTTTAGTACTCCCTCTATACATGTTCGCCTAAATTATTAATTATCTCTGAAAAGGTGAACGTATGTGCGAAACGTTATACTTACAAAATAAAATATTAAACAAGCTGAGATAATCTTTGGTTAATTGATTCATGAGGCCATAAAAATGGCACTATATCAGAGAAAAATATAAAATAAACAACTAGCTGTATTCATTACGTATCTGGACATTCCAGAATCAACACATGGAATATCCTCATACAATTTACGCTGACAGAAATTATTTGCCAGTCCTTATTAAATTGCAAAAATATTACATACAAAAAATTCAATATCTTTCTTCTGAAAAACTGTTCTTACATCATAGACATCACAGACTCAGGAAAACTAAACAAGTAAATGTAAACATTGTGAAGAAACTACTATAACAGTGAAAATTAAAAATAAACACATTATTGCACTCAATTATTTTTAACGGAGATAATTTGCAATAAAAGTTCGTAAATCCACAGCCAATGTCTATACATAATCCTTCAGGTTGTCCCGGCGCACGAGCCAGACGAGGCCCTCCGACTCCAGAGACGTTGGCGAGGGCGAGGGCGGGGACGGGGGCGAGGACGAGGACGGGGCAGAGGGCGAAGGCGACGAGCGCGTTGAAGTCCGCAGGCGCATGTCGTCGGCCGCTGAGGATTCGCGCGAGCCAGGCCGCAGGAAGTCGTCGTATCACGCGGAGGCGAGTCTCTTTCTCTAGACTTCTTTTATAACACATCTTCAAAATGTTCTGAAACATATTAAAAAAGACAACATTTTATTCCCCATGGCGTCTGAAGAAAATCCAAACTTTTTCGGAAATCTGTCTAAATCGGTCTAAACAGGAAAAATCTGTCTAAAAAGGAACCTGTAAAAGCCGGAAACCTGCCTTAACTGGAAAATTTCTCCGGCCCGAGAAGTTAAATGGTATTTTACGCAGAATAAAACGGAACTTCTCCCAAGCGGAAACGGAAAGGTTTTTCATGTCCCGTAGGCAGTGGCGGCTCGTGGGTATTCACACGTTCGCATGTGCACACCCAAATAACTGCTGTGCAATGTTTCTTAAACATTTCTTAACATGAGGGGAATACAAGACCTCTCAGAGCGTTTCCGAAACATGGTATTTCAAAACACGCGTCGTTCAGAAGCTGCGATTGACAGTCCGCCACCAATGCCCTTCGTGACAGCAAGCTAGAGCACACTCGGGAAATGCGAGCGAGCAGCCGGGATCGGTGGCTCCCGCGGGGCTGAAGGGGAAAGAGGAGGAACATGGCTTGCGGGCGGTAGGAGTACACTTCGGACCGTGCGGATATTACTGCGCAGGCGCGATCTCTGGAAGTGCATTGACATGTCGTGAAGATATAACACTCGGCTAGCACAAATTTTTAAGAGAAGTGTGTCATTGATGGAAAAAAGTGTGAGATATGTCTCCACTTAAATGAGCTCTCACCCCTTCCAAAGCAATTCTTCAGTTGCGCGCGAAACGCAAACGCATTGCTGAGCAGTGTTGCATTCATAAGTTCATCAAATGTTATTTGCACATTTTAAAGGGAGTTGCAATTACAAATCCATTCCTAAGCATGTGAAAACCAAAATGTATTGTGTAAACGTATGTAAGAGGCTACTTTTTAATGCCTTTTGAAAAACTGACGTTAGAGTGTTCGTTTTTTTTGTGAAGTGTGTTTGTACAACTGACAATGAATAGCGTCGAAAATATTAAAATAACATCAATGGAAAAGTCACAGACAAAATTGCTGAAAATAAACAGCATTTACTGAGGCGACACAGACTTTGTGTTTCGTCAGTCAGTGTAGACGGCAAACTATTCAGATTTTTTGAGTATTGGGTATAGAAACTTGTACTTTTAAGCTTAAATTTGTACAGCGAGTTTATGGAAAATACTCCATAGCAAAGGTGCGAGTAAAAAAGTTACGAATCACTGTATTTCTTGACACCCTTTGATAAACGTTCTGGAAGTGCCGAATCATGCGGTAACACGACACAAGTAGTAAATATTTCGGAGGGGTCCTTGCCGAGCGAAGTCACAACGAATGTTGTGAAAAGAAATGCGGTCAACCCTCGTTGATGATCAAAGGAACTATTCAACATGTTATCAAACTTCAAAAGATGCCTTGTTTCTAATTGTCATTATCTATGTTAATGAATATATGTTTATGCTTGTAATGTATGCCTGCATGTATGGGCATGTGTGTGTGTGTGTGTGTGTGTGTGTGTGTGTGAGAGAGAGAGAGAGAGAGAGAGAGGGGGGGAGGAAGGGAGAGAGAAGAGAGGCGTTGCTCACCCTAATAGTATGATCACGAGCCGTCACTGCCTGCAGGTAAAAAAAATCTTTATAAAACGAAATTCCTGTGAATTTATTGCAATTGCCAGATAAACGCAAGATGTTCTTAATGAAATGAATGCATCTGCAAGCTTTTTTAAAATTCTCAGACCCTGTAACATGCGATTTAGTCGGGGCAGCCGGACATTGAAGAAGAGGGGCTTAAGCTGTTAGTGTAGAATTCGACCTTGGGATCGCTTGTGGGATAATTCCTTCTCTCCCGACTCTCTGAGCGTGGGAAGGTGTACGGGCATGGCTTCTATTCACGCGTCTCCCTGCTCGCGTTGAAAATCGTAACTTCTCAGCCAGATACACATTGCTCGAGGCCATGCGAAGTTATATTACTGGGTTGTGAGACATTGTGCGTTGAGTCAGCATAACAGCTACAAAGGTGTGACTTTTTCAACTCAGAAGCTGTCAATGTAGTGTGTAAGATTCATTTATTTCTTCTATAAATACGTTATATGTTAATGAATTTTGATAATTGTAATAAAGTCATGTAGTTTACTACTTTCAGGGCAGAAACATCAATATAACAGGTGTCATAAAATGGACAACCTTGCATAAAACGGAAACCTCCCTAAACCGGATTTTTTGTGTCCCGATCGATTCCGGCTTAGATAGACTTTACTGTAATAGACGGCAATCTACTGAACCACACTCTCTACAGGTCATGAGTGTCAGCGAGAGCAACTTTTTTCGGTTTATTCTTCGCCCCCCCCCTCCACAACAAAACTCACTTGACAGCACTCCTCGGCATTGAGCCCCATTCCGCCCAATAAATGAAAGTTTCATGGAGTAAGCCTCTCAAAGAATGAAAAGAGCTGGAGTTACTTGTCAAAAACAGAATTTATCAGGGTCTTGAGTTTAGCCAAAAAATTGATGATAGTGCCAATATGGATTGTGGAATATCGCTTGTAAATAGAGATGTTGTTTAACGAAATCCTAATGTCTAAACAAGTAAATGCTCTGAGATCTTTTGGAATAACTCTACTTGAAGGATTTCATTTAATTTATTCAACTTTTATTTAATTATGACATTTGATTATTATCTTCAACTTAAAACTCACGAAAAAACTCAGAAAGTGATCGACTGACTATTATATTCCGTCTGACTGTATTATACAGAGTGTCTAAGAATAAATGCTACAACCTAATAGAACATGTAGAGGAAACGAAAACCATGATATTTTTTAAATGAACGGGGGTGGGATATGTCTTATAACGGAGTTACAAATGTGATATTTTACTCTGATTTTTAGGCAACTCCTTATGAACAGATATTGGGCAGGCTACATTCTGACGTAGTCAAACAGATTTCAGACAGATTTCCTGACGAACTTTGTGGATACGAGATCGTCTGAAAACCATGTACAAATGTCACATGAATAAATGGATATAATTCCGATTTATGCAATTTCCAGCTTTATGTTCATTGTCAAAAAGTCATAATTTTCGGCGTCTGTATTACCTTGGACGACTGTAACAATTATTGAAAGACGTACTTGGACGCTATATATCAAACAAGTTTCCAGCTCCTTGTCGTGGTCGGACCCGCAATCTCATCTAGCAAATGCTCGAGCCATAAGGCATTGCCTTCATTCACACTTCTGTCAGAGTTACTCGATAATTCATCGTGGCTCGTGACATTTCTCAATTTGCATCTATTGAAAATGACCCCTAACTTAAACACCCTCACACTTACATTCACTACACTATCAAACATATTGGGAGATCAGGCGGGAACTTAAGAGCTTGTTCTGGCTGGGACAGTGCCAAGCTGGTGGTAAATACCTAGTTGGGAACACTCTTCGCTATCTGATGTGTAAGTCAGCGCCAGTTCATCTCCTTTCACTGGGGGCAGAAACACCATCTCCTCTCGGGATAAAGCATTCACTACACTAAAGAGACGAATGACCACAGTACCGGGCGAGGTGGCTGGGCAACAACTGATATCACTGCAGTGCCTCTGACCGGGAGGTTCTAGTTTCGAGTTTCGGCAATGGCAGAATTTTCGACACTGGCTACACAGCTTGGTCGAATTCAGCCATTGTCTAGAGGAGAATTCTAGCTGCCGGCTGCTCCGATCGGCAGTTTTCCATGGTTTCTCCAATCACTACCAGGAGGAGTATCCTAACGAACGGACTGCGGACCAAGCGCGATCTTTTCTTCCCATTTCTTGTCCTATCCTTTCCCCTTACTTACACACACCCTAACATGAAGTACACTACCAAACATGCCGGTATTCCGGTCGGGAGCTTAGAGCTTGTCCCAGCTGGGGCTGTGCCCGCTGGTGGGAGATACCTGGTTGTGGAAGAACCCCGCTAGCCGACGTCGGATCTCGCGATCCATCGGGGGAAGATCACCGCTATCTCCGTAGACAAAAAAACTTGCACTGTACTTACGGGACTAATGACCTTATCAGTTAACGTGCCTGGAATCACTAACAAACATTCAATGAATCGTGACCATATCAGTTGACGTGCCAGGAAACATGTGTTAACCAAGTGGAGTGTGTGCAGGTGGCCGGCGCGGGCGAGGACGAAGGGCAGCCAGAGCGTCGCTCGCGCGAGTCCACGCTCCCGGCGGAGCCCCAGCGCCCCGCCCCGCCCCCGCCGCCGTCCTCGCCGCCGCTCTCCCCGCCGCCGCCACCGCGCACCGCCGCGGCCTCCGCCGTCCCGCCCACCCCGCCGCTCTCCCCGCCTCCCGCGTCCGCACGCGCCTCGCCGGCTCCCTCTCACAGCTCCTTGCAAATCCGGCTTTCCTCCTCCCCTCCCACGCTCGTCCCACCGCCCCCGCCGGTGTCCCCTCCTCTCACATCCCCGCCCCTCTCGCCGACTCCGTCTCGCTCTTACCACGTTCCCCCGACGCCGCCGCTCTCCCCGCCTCTCGCGGCCCCGCGCCTGTCACCCAGTGCGTCCCGCGTGTCGCACGCTCCCCCGACTCCACCCGCCTCCCCGCCGCTTTCGCCTTCCTTGCTCCCTCCCTCCCATCCGCACCCGGTGGCCCCGCCTTCCTCACCGGCCACCCCGGCCCCGCTCTCCCCCACGCCCTCGCGCACCTCCCACATCGCACGGCACTTCGCGCCCTACGTCGTTACGGCCCCCTCCCCTACGCAGCAGGCCTCCTCGCGCCACCCCGCCCCGCCTCCACCCACGCCCCCGTTCGCCCACCCCTTGGCGGGGCGGGGGGCGGGCGTGGGCGTGGGCGGGGCGCGGGTGTGCACGTGCCCGCCGGCGCGGCCGCCGCCATGCGCCTGCCCACGGCCGCGCCACCAGCGCCCTTCGCCGGGGGTGTTCGTGTCGCCGTGCGCCGGCGTTTCGCACCCCGTGCCGCTGCTGTACTTCCCCGTGTGCCCGGCCTTCACGCACGCGCGGCCTCGCAGCTCCGGCAGCTCCAGCCGCTCCTCCAACGGTCAGTCACGTACGGCGTTTTTCATTATTACAGTCGAATCCGGTTATACTGAACTCGGATATAGTAAACCCTCGCTTATAGAGAACTGAAGGCACTTACATTACAAATAAGCATAAGAAGATTCGGTTATAGTGAACCCGAACATCGGCTATAGTGAACGTAGGAAATAATTCCTGGAAATTAATTGGATCTCGTATGTTATTAGACGATAGAAAGGGCTTTCGGAGGGTGGGATGGGAACAGTGCAAGAGGCATTGAAAGGTGCCAAGACTGCATTACTATTCTTACAGACAGAGGACAATGCAGAATCAAATATGGAAAGAGCACGAACTCTGGGGAACGATCTAATGAAAACTGTAGAAAGCAAACAATTGAAAATAATTGATTTTACGTATAAAAATATATTGAAATTTTCATTTCGTTGTGTTGATGAATTTCATTGTATATTAATCAAATTAATTATTGTGGAGAAATTCCATTTCATTTTGACATTATCGGATACAGTGAACCTCGGATATAGTGAACCAAACATGTTTGTCTCCAGAAGTTCATTATAACTGGAGTTCACTATTATTATTATTATTATTATTATTATTATTATTATTATTATTATTATTTCATTTTCAAGTCTCTCGCCTAGCGAGGTGCCATACCGGGACCTTTAGAGAACCAAGGTGCCTGCTTCGCTAGCAAACTCGGGCGGTCAGGATTCGACAGTGAAGTCAGATGATGTTATATCAATAAAACTTCCTCGCGATGCGTGCAGTGCTCAGGAGAACAGTCTCTTGCATTGTATGAATGTGCCAGTTATTAAGGCCATGCCTTGCAGACGATGAAGTTAGTTCTTCAGAGACCAGTCCATTTGCAGAGATAACCACAGGAACTAACCGCCACATGTCGCTCAGTTCAATTTCTAAGGCCTGATATTTTCGCTTCTCCTCGGCAATGGAAGCAGCTATGTTTCGGTCTACAGGGATAGCTATGTCGACTATAATCCCTTTCCGTGAAAACTTGTCGACCCATATTAGGTCAGGTCTGTTGGCTTCGATCCTGCGGTCAGTGGTGACTGCAACATTCCGCAAGAGCTTCCACCGTTTTGTCTCCAGAACTGAATCCGGCTTGAACTTGTAGTATGGGACCTCTTTCTCTACCATCTCTGACTTTGCAGCCAGGGCCTGATGGACAACCGCAGCAACGTCATTGTGGCCGACTCAGATATTCTGTCTGTGCCAATGCAGAACACCCGCCCATTATGTGTTGGAGGGTTTCGCCGGGTTGATTGCAAAGTCGGCATCGGTCCTCTACATCATATCCTCAATCACATACCTTTGGTAATTGCGAGTGGAGGTTACTTCGTCTTGAATAGAAATGACGAAGCCTCTGTCTCAGCAAAGAGGCCAGATTTTGTTAGCCAGGAGACTGACGATGCAATGTTTGCAGCGTTCCTTGTGAGCTCAGATGGAAACCTGCCATGTAAACGCTTCTGGGCCCATTCACTCAATCTTCTTTGGTGATACACAGACTCTCAGAGTCCGCTTCACTGAGGTTCAATGGAGTAAAATTCTTTTTCGTGGCACAAATTGCTTCATGCACAACCGTCGTTTTCTGAAGGAAGTATTTGCGAAGATTGTTGATTTGCTTCGCGCAAAGGGTCTTAAAATCCAGAAGACCTCTACCTCCTTCTTTCCGAAGTATGTACACTCTTGCCCCTGAACTGTTGGGACGGTGCCTGCGGTACTTGGTAAAAGTGGTCCTAACTTTTCGATTAAGCTCCTGCAGTGCAGTTGTTGTCCAGTGAAGAACACCAAATGTATAGACAGCCACAGGTACTGCCCAAGTGTTGATAGCTGACATGAGGTTCTTTCCATTTAAATGAGTTTTTCAAATTTTTGCGACTCTTTGCAAGACTTTATTTTGAATATTATTTATTGATTAATTAATGTTATTATTATTATTATTATTATTATTATTATTATTATTATTATTATTATTATTATTATTATTATTGTATTTGGCGTTATTGTGTGGGTAGTCCGACTTCACCGGCCAGCTACCGGTGTCCCCCATGCGTGGGCCTACTTAAATTCCCAGGCTTGGAGGACATGAGGTATTCTCTTTACCGTAACTAGCAAGATCCGCCTGCTTGAACTTTTCTTCGTCACACAGCTATAGAAACTGGGACGATTTTAAAGGAAAGCTAAAACTCTATTTTTGCTTCGACTGGGAAACGAACCCGCAACCACACACGGGAAGCTAGTACGCTGCCCATGAGCCATACCAGAGGCATATTATTATTATTATTATTATTATTATTATTATTATTATTATTATTATTATTATTATTATTATACAATTATGTCTCTGGATGTTGTCCCAGGATTGAAGTGACCTTTTGCGAAGTGGGGCTTTTGCGAAGTGAAGGCCCTTTCCGATTTTGATTTTGGAGTAGGATATATGTATTAGGCGTGAGTCACTCTGCTATCCAGAAACTTCCTAACTATTTTGCATGTGTTGAGGATTGTAGCCTTTTGTAATTCTATATACAATGCTTTTGTCAGGTTTAACTGTTGTAGGCTATTATACAAGGTTTTTGGGATGACTCCATTTGTGGATACAATGATGGGTACCGTGTATACTTTCTCCATTTTCCATAGTTGTTTTATTTCTATTGCTAGTTCAGTATACTTGGAAATCTTTTCCTTGTGGGAGGACTGAAGGTTGTGTGTATTTGGGATTGCGATATCTTTTAAGTAGGTGATTTTATTAGTTTTATCAATTAATGTGATGTCTGGCCGATTGTGTGCTATTATTTTGTCTGTAATTATGGTTCTATCCCAGTATAACTTGCAAGCAGAATTTTCCATTATTGTTGTTGGTGTGTACTTGTAATACGACAGCTTGATTTCCAGAAGATTCCAGTTTAATGCAATCCTTTGGTGAAGAATTTTGGCTACCTGGTCATGTCTGTGTTTGTAGTCTGTGTGGGTAATTATTTTGCAGCCGGATGTAATATGCTGAATTGTCTCACTGGACAGGTGACATCTTCTACATAAATCATTTTCCAGTGCTGGGTCTTTAATGATGTATTTGCGATAATTTTTTGTATTGATAACCTGGTCTTGAATTGCTGTCATGAACCCTTCTGTTTCAGCGAACAGGTCGCCACGGGAAAGCCAGGCGTTCGACGCTTCCAAGTCGACATGGGGCTGTTCCAGATCGTGGCGATGTCTTCCATGAAGTAGTTTTTGTTTCCATGACTGATATTTATCAAGTGGTTTAGTTGCAAGACTTAAGGTGTCCCTATTATAGTGATGCAAGTTAAGTGGTGTGTGTTTGTTATCTGCTAGTACTATTGCTTTATGCAGGGGCGACTCCTTTTTCTGGGTGACAAAATATTCTTGAAGCAGGTTAGTTAATTTATTGTGTAGGTTTGTTATGTCTATCATGCCGCGGCCACCTTCCCTTCGTGGTAGAGTAAGTCTTTCTGTTGAGGAGTTAGGGTGATGTATTCTGTGTCTGTTTAATGCTGTTCTTGTTTTCCTTTCAACATTTGCTAAGTCAGTTTTTGTCCAGTGAATGATACCAAAAGAGTAGGTAAGTACTGGTATTGCAAACGTATTGATTGCTTTGAACTTGTTTCTCCCGTTGAGTTGACTTTTCAGTATTTTGATCAATCTGTTCGTATACGTTCTTATAAGCGTTTCTCTGATAATTCGGTGTTCAATACGTCTGGATTGTACAAACCCCAGATATTTATAGGTGTCTTCTTCAGACATTGCCTCGATTGTTTCTCCATTTTGAAGTTGAAAGCCTTCACATTCTCGTGTTCCTTTAGTTATTTTTTTGTTTTTTGCATTTGTCTATTCCAAATTGCATTGCAATGTCTCTAGAGAAAGATTCTGTTATTTTGAGTAAATGTGAGAGTTGTGTCTCTGTTGTTGCATATAATTTTATATCATCCATATACAGTAGATGTGAAAGCTTGAACTGTACCATTTTATTACTTTTGATGTTGAACCCATAGTTGCTGTTATTTAATCTGTTTGATAGGGGATTCAATGCAAGGCAGAACCAAAGCGGACTGAGAGAATCGCCCTGAAAGATGCCTCTTCTAATGGCAATGGAGTCTGTTGTTATGTTTCTCTTGTGAGACAAGCGTAACTGCAGTTTTCCAATTTCCCATAGTATGTTCAAGGAATGTAATAATTGATGGATGTATTTTGTATATCTTAAGAATTTTCAAAAGCCAGGAGTGGGGAACTGAGTCAAATGCTTTACTGTAGTCAATGTATGCTGTGTATATATTTCTATGATCTTTGTATGCTTGTTCCATTACCACAAAGTCCATTAGAAGTTGTTCTTTGCACCCCTGGGAGTGCTGTCTGCATCCTTTTTGCTGTTCGGCTATTATTTCGTTTTTTTCACAATGTTTATATATATATATTGTCTGCCAGACATGCAGTCAGTATTTTGTAGATGGTAGAGAGACATGTAATTGGTCTGTATTTGGATGGGTTTGTAGTATTGGAATCTTTTGATTTCAAGTATGTAATTCCTTGCGTTAGATAAGATGGCATTGTCTCTGGCATCTGTACAAAATTTGTAAGGAGTTTTGCTAGTAGCACATGTGTACATGTAAATTTTTTGTACCAATGATTGTGAATGTTATCAACACCTGTTGCTTTCCAGTTATGAGTCTCTTTTATGGTACTACTGATATTTTCCACTGTAATATCTGTAAATTCCATGTGTGTCATTTGTTTGTAACGTGTTTCTTCTTCTTTTATCCATGTGGCTTTATTGTCATGATGAAAGTCTGTAGACCAGATTGACGACCAGTAGGTTTGTATTTCATCTTGAGTCGGTATTCCGTTATGTGTGATTTGGCGTTCCGTTTCCCTGAGGCTATTGTAAATTTTTTTCTCATTGGTATAGAAAAGATTGTTATGTTTTTTGCGGGCTGCACATTCTTTATAACGTCGAAGACGTTGACAGTAAGCACTTAATTTTTGTTGAAGAGTGTCTATGTATTCATCTATGTGTTGATTATGATTCTCATGTTTTGTGTGCGTTTTGATTTTGTTGAAGATAGTCGCAGCATGTCTAACTACGTTCTTACTCCTATTACCTTGTTTGTATTGTGTTAGCCTCCCCAAGTCTTTTCTGATGTTAGAAATCTTATTGTCTATACGTTGTTGCCATTTTGGTTTCTCGTGTACCTTTCTGCCCAGTGGTATACGTTCGTAAGTGCGGGAGCCATTAGTTCTGGCTGCTGCAACTGCACCACAATAGATTGCCGTGTGGACGTCTGTAAAGCTGGTATGGTGTATGAGATAATTTGGGATAACAGACTTGTTCAATATTTGAACTATTTGGGCTAGTTTTCTGGATGTTTTCTGCCTTGGGATACTGTGCCGTTGTGTTGGATCTGAGCCTTCGAACTCAGTAATTGCTGCGAAGAATTCATCTTGTACTTTTGTTTCGAGGGTATCTTCATTTGATTTCGATTTCTGCATACTTGTTTCAGCAAAATTTGGTGGTATTTGATGCGTTATATTTAGGGATGAATTTCCCAATCTCAGAGTTGTCCCGGTCATCTGTTCAGAGTATCCTGAGATTGCTTCAGAAACTGTATTTTGAGTTGTGTCTGCGGTTATTAAGTTAGTTTGTTGGGTATCACTGCTGAGAGATTTTGCCACCTCTGATTTCATTTCTTCTAGTAACGTCTGCGGCAGGAGGTTGTTAGTGACAATTGTTCGACGTTGATCAGCGATCCTTTGTTCTGTAACATTTAATTCGGGATACTGCATTCTAAATAGCTGATATAGATCATGTCTGTACATCGTTAAATCCGTTTCCAATTTTGTGATTTTATAGTAAGTGCGCATAATGAATATGTTTACGTCAGTGGTCCATTTTAAGCGCTGTCTTACTTTTCCTGCCTTGGTGGTTGAGGGCAGACTCCCTCGAAACACTGTCGGTAGGTGGAGCTGGAGGATCTTTAGTGCTTCCATTAGTATCGGCTGTAGATTTTTCGGGTAACCCGATAGGCGCCCGCCTGTTCAGCGACCTACCACCGGAGGTTTGCAAACTGTCACGACCAGCACCGGCTCCAGACGTGCCCTGGCGCTCCCCAGGCAGCGGCCCTTTCGTTTTACTTCTAGTAAACATTTCTCCATAAAAATGGGTTTTGTGCCTTTTATACCTACGGCCAGGTTTGATGGCAGTAACCCTACTTACTTGGGTTCTTGACGCCGCCGTTGGCCATTCTGTTGGCTCCTCCGCCGCCGCCGTAGGAGGACGTCCTGTCTTGACGTCTTCCAGACGAGAAAGCCTTTCCCTTGTGTGGCACTAGGGTATAGCCTTCCTCGACCCCACCTCGTTCGTCTGCTCACCGACCTGGTTTCCGCTGGGGTTGATACCCAACCTCCACTCAGGTTGCTCGGCTTATCAGGTCCACCGCGTGAAGGTGAACGGGTGGTTGAGATGTAGAGGCTGTCACTCTATTGTTGAGTGACTATTTTCGCATACATCCCTATTTGGACCCTTATTATTATTATTATTATTATTATTATTATTATTATTATTATTATTATTATTATTATTATTATTATTTTCATTAATATTGTTTTTATTGTTATTGTTCTTGAAATTGTTATTTATTCCTGCTGATCCTAGTTTAATGATGCAGATCGAAGGTAAGTTTAAGTAGGTTTGGACAATACAGGATCAAGGGGTCCTGGTAGATTTCAGAAATTAAGACTTTTGTAGTTTATACATTTATTAGCAGCTCAACGTCTCGCAGCTTTAGCAAGTACATTTTCAAGAACAATACATATAATGAAACTACAGGTGCTACAGAATGGTACAGACTTTTCTTAGTAACGTTTTCTAACTTCCTTTTTGTGGACTGGTCCTGTACAGTCTTGCTCCTCCTTCTTGTCAGCAGCCATCTATTGCCGCCCAAATTACATTTTTTTAAAAGAATTTTCTCAACTTTTCGGTTTCCAAGTAGTAGAACCCAAATATTCATTTCAGAATATTAAAGAATGCTAAAACCTCATCCTAAATAGTGATTTTCATTGAAAAATTTGGAGACGTTTTTAAGAAAATGGCGATAAATGTTATTGTAAATGCGGAAATTGAAGCTCTTTTCACAATAAGCTATTGACTTTTCGAAAAACTTCATTTCAAGTTTTTTGATGCACATCCACTCATAAATGCAATAATGTTTACAAATCCATTGAAGTGTGCGTATTTCCGGCGTGAGATATAGTATTAAAAAAATACGTTTGTGTAATTTTTGAAAAAACAAAAAAATACACTAAAATGGACTTATTATGGACACACCAAAATGGACTTACGTCATATTAAACAGTGCCAATACCACTATCGCTTGCAAAAGCTTGAAGAAAAAAAATTGGAGCCATTTTTGAGAAAATAGCCTTTGAACGTTTCTAAAAATGCGGGATTTTGAGTTCATTTTTACAGAAAACTTGTGATTTTGAGAAACTTTATTTGACATTATTTAAAACACATGTAATCATAAATATAATACTGTGAAGAAATCACCTCTAAAGTAAGTATTACAGACGTGAGAGACAAGTAAAAAAAATACATATTTGTAATTTTTGAAAAACCAAACTAGAGCAATAGGACGTTTATGTCATCGTATAGGGTTTGTTTGGTACTAACCGTGCAAAACGTTGGAACCGTTTTTGAGAAAATATTGTTTTTGTGATTTTTTTAAAGTTGCAAATATTGCACGCCCTATTGCACGAAAACTACTAATTTTTTTAAAAAAAAATTGGCATGACCCTTGTGAAAGAACTATTAATGGACAACAAATTTCATTTGAAGGAAAAATCTCTATCTTCAATTTTGTAGTTGTAGGAAGACTCCGAAAACATTTCAAATTTTTTCAATTTTCGAAAATTCAGTTACCCGTGAAAATCGGACCTATGCCATGTTTATAGGTGTATTTTTCTCTATTCTTACAAGAAATTTAAAGAAACAATTTGGTGCAGTTTTTGAGAAAATTTTGAAAATGTTCCCAGGGCTTCGTGTAAAGTACCTCCAAATTTTAAAGACTGTTCAGACTCAAAGATTCAACTAGAGCCAAATGAACAGGGGTTTCTTCAATTTGGAAAAGATCGGTTTAGCCGCTAGTAGTGGTCCCAGACGGACGGACAGAGAAATGGACAGACAGTCCGACAGACAGACAGATGGACAGTCAGACAGACGGACAAAAAAACAACAACACTTTTTCGCTATCAGGGGACCCCAAAACGTGTATTTCCGTTGAAATCTCGAAATCGATTTTCCGCAGCATTACATAACTTTCTCTCTTCTACGTATATTACTCCGTATATACGTATGTATACGAGAAAGTAAACTAGAGGTGCTACAGAATGGCACAGACTTCATCGTAGCAATTTTTTCTAATTCCCTTGGTGTTGACTGGATTTAACGTCTTGCGCCATTCACTGGTCAGTTGCCATCTATCGTCGCCGAAAGTTTTGTGTATTTTTTTGTTTTTTTTTACATTTTCTCAACTTTTCGGTTTCTTAATAATAGAAATGAATATTACTTTAAGAATGTTAAAAACAGTAAAACCTCGTCCAAAATAGAAACTTTCATTGACAATTTTGAAGCAGTTTTTAAGAAATGGGCGATTAAGCATTATTGTAAAAGCGAAATTTGAAGTACTTTTTCTTAGGAATCTATTACGTTTTCGAAAAACTTCATTTGAAGTCATTTGAATTTGAAGTGCTTCAGCACTTCCACTCGCAAATGTAGAAATGAATACAAATTGATGGAAATGTGCGTATTAACGGCAAGAGAGATATCGTTTCTTATCGGTTTTTACTAATAATTTTATTACAATCGTAGAACTGAAACAGTTAAGTGGAAAATCATTTAATTGGGAGTTTGCCGAAGTAAAAATCAAAGTTAGGAAGTGTTGGTTTTTTGTTAGCCCGCCCGCCCGCCCGCCTGTCTGTCTGTCCGTGAACACTACTAGCGTCTAAACTACACGTACGATCTTTTTCAAATTGAAGAAACCTATGTCGATTTGGCTCTAGTTGAAGCATTGAAATTTTGAAAAACATTCTTTAAAATTTGGGGGTACTTTACATGACTCCAGGACATTTTCAAAATTTTCTCAAAAACGGCTCAATTTTTTTTTCTTTAAATGTTTGGTATTGTTAGCGCCATACCATACCATAACACAAACGCCATATTGCTCTACTCTTCTGTTTTTTCAAAAAATTTAAATATGAAATTTTTTTTTACTTGTCTCTCACGTCGGTAATATATCTTCTTCTTGCGAGTTGTCTACAGCTCCTGCGGCCGTCTCTCGCATCCCAAACTCCATGCCTCTCTATCATTCCAATCGACTTCTTCAAGGCCTGTTTTCTGCATGTCCTTCATAACTTGCTTTTGCCATTCTTCTCTGGGTCTACCTCTTTTTCTTCTGTCTAAGGGGAGCCACTCAGATATCTTTCTGGACCATCTCTCATAACCGAGCCTTTTCACGTGACCAAACCATTTTAATCTTCGTGTTTCTATTTCCTCTAAAATCGATTTCTATATTTGCATTCTTTTCAAAATTTCATCATTTCTTACATGGTCCATTTTAGACACTCTACAACTTCTTCTCATGAAATCCATTTGTAGGCTTTTTAATTTGTCTTGTTTTGTACGATGGTTTCAAACAGCATTTTCTTAGTTGATCTGGATATTTCATTTCCCCAAAGTAGAGAGTTTAACTTTCGAGTGACTTGTCTCCCTTGCGTGATCTTTGAGATAGTGTCTTTTATGGAGTCTCCTTCTTTACTGATGATTCCTCCTAAATATTTAAATTCCTCACACGCTTCTATCTGCTCTCCATTTATTGGTATGCTGCAGCCTGCCTGCATTTTATCCTACCACCAGATATTTTGTTTTGGAAAAATTGATCTTCAGTCCTGCTTTCTCGTACGTTTCCTTCAGTTTTCGCATCATATATTCTACATCAAAATCGTCATTAGCTAAAATAACCTGATCATCAGCGAATAGTAAGGTATGCAGATAATCTTCATTGATACATATATCCATACCTCTGCATTTATTTTGCCAATCTTTCAGTATTTCATTCAGGTATATTTTGAACAGACTTGGTGATAAGCAACATCCTTGTCTCAGGCCCTTTGTTTGTCCAAATGGTTGTGATATTTGGCCACTTACTTTTATTCTACTTTCTTGATTCAGATACCAAACTTTTAATGTATTTATGTATTTCTTGTCAATATTTGTATTTTCCAGAATTTGGAAGTTTTCCTAAAGGGACTGTGTCATAAGCTTTTTCAAGATATATGAATACAAGATATGTTTCCTTATTTCTTGATAATCTCTTTTCTAAAACCTGCCTTATAACAAATATGTTGTCAATACAACTTTTACCAGTTGAAAATCCACTTTGCTCTTCTGCTGTGGTTAACTCCCTTTCAATTCTACCTTTTATAATACGTCCATACAGTCTTCCAGTAGTAGAAGTTACACTTATTCCTCTGTAATTTTTACACTCCGATTTTTACCTTTCTTGTAAATTGACGTGAGGAAGGCTTGTTTCCATTCTGTAGGTATCTTATCGCCGGTCATACACTTATTAAAAATTATTTGTAGGATTTCCAGGACACTTATCGGAGTATTTTTAAATAGTTCTACAGGAATACCTCCAGGACCGGGAGATTTTCCGTTTTTCATTTTTTTGATGGAGTTCTTTATCTCATTCAAATGTATGTCTTCTAAACATTAGTTTGCATGTATCCTATCAAGTGTCTTGTTTGTCTTCTAAAACATTCTTGTATTCTGGTCTATTCTCTTCAAACATATCTGAGTAATATTTCACCCATTCATCCATTTTTATGATTTGTAAATTTGTTTGATTTCTTTTATCTTGACTCAAACATTTTATTAGTTTCCATGATTCTTTACTTCGCGCCCCACCAATGTTCTCTTCCTCTTCTGCACATTTTTTGTTCCACCATTTATCTTTTGATTTCTTCACCATTTTCTTCACCTCTCTATTTAGTGTTGCATATTCCTTTCTGTCATCCATATTTTGGGTTGCCAACCATTTTTCATAGCACCTTCTTTTCTCCTTTATCTTCATTTCTACTTCAGAATTCCACCAATATTGCTTAGGTGGTTCATTTCCCTCCTCCCCTAAAGCTTCAAAGGCTACTTCATGTATTGCTGTTTTTAACCATTCGTACAAGTCTTCACTTGTGCCATTTGGAACTTCTCTTATTTTATTAGCTAGCCTTAACTGATACAGAAATCTGATGGAGTCATCATTCCGTAAATTGATCTTATATTTAGGATGAGCTATTTTTTCTATTTTGTTTTCATTTCCACTGTTGGTTTTCATTCCCTGGTTTCTAAAAGGAAAGCACATTAAACCTTTCAATAAGTAGTGGTCAGGTCCACATTCTGCCGATCTAAACACTCTTACATCAACTGCGCTAATGCAGGATGTTTGTCTCATAATTATGTAGTCAATTATTGATTTCTGATTCTTCGTTGGCTGCACCCAAGTATATTTGTGTACATCTCTATGCTCATAGAAACCATTCATGATCTTCAAATTATAGACATTACATATTTGAATCCACCTGTTTCCATTTTCATTTAAACAATTTTCTCCAAAAGCACCAACCACTTTATCATTTACTTTTCTCCCTATCCTAGCATTCATGTCACCCATTATTATCAGTTCTTTTCTACTACTTATTGAATCAAGAAGAGCTCCGAGTTTTTCAAATACATCCTTTAGAGTTTTATCTGCATCCTCAGTTGGTCCATACACTCCAATTATTACTATATTACATACCATTATTTCTAATTCTAACTTCATAATTCTTTCATTTACTTCTTCCCAGTTTTTAATATTTTTCTTCCATTTTTTATTTATTGCTATTGAGATGCCCGCATTTGCTCTTTTATCTTTAGGTACACCACTATAAAAATGCAAGAAACTTCCCTTCATTTCCGTGGCCTTTTTTTCGTTTCAGAGAGAACGGCAACGTCAATTTTAAATGTTTCTAATTGGATAAAAACTTCTTTTTCTTTGGTGTTTAGGCCCTGAACATTCCATGTTCCAAAAATAAAAGTCCTTTTTCAAGCGCAAGTTCGTTTCCATGTACATTTCCGAGGCTCCGTGTTGGGACATTTTGCAGTTTGGATTTTTTTTATTGATAATGGGGATGCCCAATGCCCAAACCCCCAATCTGGAGGACCAGCGGTTTTATTTTCGAGCTACCTGTACCATAGAGGAGTTGTCTTCTCCATGACTTAAGAGGCTCCTCTCCCCTTTCCGGCGAGTCCTCTTCTCGTGTTGAGGTCCTCTTCTGGAGTACTTCTTCGTCTGCCCCCTCCCCTTCGACCTGTCCGGCAAGGGAGGCCCTACCAGTAGCTACGCTACCGCCGGCATAGTTCTCAGGATCACAGGGGTACTCAAGCTCCACCACCAACTACAAGGTCATATACTCCCTAGGTGGAGGTAATATTTACTCCAAAGGCAATTTATTCCCATTACTATATCTATGAGTGCATGTGCTTTAAATAATGTCAAGAAAAGTTTCTCGAAACTCTCTCGTTTTCTGTACAAATGAGCTCAAAATTCCGCATTTTCAGAAACGCTCCTTTTTCTCAAAAATTGCTCCAAATTTTTCTAATAGATACTGCTATGTGCGCTGTTTAATATGACGTGAAGTTCATTTTAATATATTTATTTGGTGTTTCAAAAATTACACAAATGCATTTTTTTAAATACCTCTCAATCCGTTAATATGGACATTTTCATCGGTTTATATGCATTATTACAATTGTGAGTAGAAGTGCTTGAAATGATTTCAAATGAACTTTTTAGAAAACTCAATAGATTCTTGTGAAAAAGGGCTTCAAATTTCGCATTTACAGTAATGTGTAATCGCCATTTTCTTAAAAACCACTTCAAATTTTTCAATTAAAATTTCTATTTAGGACGAGCTTTTACTCTTCTTCAATATTATTGAAGTAATATTTCGGTTGTACAACTAGTAAAGCAAAAAGTTGAGATAATGCCAAATAAATGTACTTTGGGCGACGATAGATGACAGCTGGCCAGAGAATGGAGCAAAACCTTAAAGCCATACCACACCAAGGAAATTAGAAAACTATACTACGAGAAAGTGTGCCATTCTGTAGCACCTCTAGTTTTCTTTGTTCTCGAGTTACCGGAGCACCGTCCAGTCGCGATCCGTCAGAAATCAAGCAATCAATATATATATATATACAATATATATATATATATATATATATATATATATATATATATATATATATATATATATATTGTTTTCATTTGACTGAGCCTCGTTTTACCATTATTTTATTGCTCTGCCAGCATCCACGTCGGAGGGCGAGGAGCAGGCGGTGGCGGCGGGGCGAGGGCGGGGGCGAGGGCGGCGGCCGCGCAGCCGGCGCGAGCTTTGGGAGACGCGGGGCCTCACCCACGACGCGGCCACCAGCCCCCAGCGCGCACGGGCCCCCTCGCTCGACACGCGCCCAGGTACGCACGCGCGCCGCCAGCGTCATTACCCAATCAGCGGCAGCAGAGTAGGTTAGGTCACATGGTATTACATAAACGGAAATTTAACCTTTTAACAACGCGCGGAAAAATCCGTGTCAGGGGCTCTCGACGTGTTCGCGGGTGCGGTCGGGCCGACGCTGGGAGACTCAGACCAGGGGGCGAATTTTGATGACCTAAAACATCGGCAAAAATGATCAATAAAATGCTCTTAAAATGTGTTATAAATGCCCTAAAAGCAAACAAAAATTACGTAAAAATGTGATGAAAACCAGTTCAGATAAACAGCTGTTGGATATGTTACTGATGTAATCGAGGCTTCTGTTCGTTCAAGTGAACTCAGCTTTCAAACTCTTGGTTTCGATTGTTCTTTACCAGAAAATATGTCTTTAGTAATCCAGAAATCAGCTGAACCGCCAATGATGCTGACAGGCGTCACAGGAACCCCAGATTACATACTCGTAATGGTTCACATTACAACTTCTGAGCGAAGAAATCGAATAGGCTACCAGGTATAGATACTCAGGAATTGTGTGGAGAACTTTTGTGGCATCTCGTAAATATTAAATAAATATTAGAAGCAAGCACCATTAAAATCGATAAAAGCGAAAAATGCATTAAAATTACGGAAAAGGTTAAAAAATGACTTAATAGCCAAAACCGATGAAAAACGCAAAAAAATGACGTATAAAAATGGGTTATTTCCTTTTGTCATAACATAAAATGAATTTCTATACTAAATGGCATTGTGCTAAAGTGAAAAAAAAATGACGACATTAAAATCCGCCTCCTACTTATGACATGTAAATGTGCAAGACCATTCTCCTTTGCCTAATGCCTAATGCCTTTCGCGAAGGTGAATTCATATATGCCGTTATGAATTGCTGGTCTCATATTGTATTGTATTTGTATGGTGCATTCTATGCGGAAATGACCGAAGTATTTGCTTAAATTCTTTAAGAATTATGTATCTCTCTCTCTCTCTCTCCCTCTCTCTCTCTAGGGACTTCCCCACGGAGAGAAATTTATGATCTTATTCACACTTTCCTATCGCTGATTTCGAAATTTTCTCTGTATGTCTACGTTTGTTTGTCATTGGATTTGCTCCGTAATATTGACATGGCGGCGCGGGGCTCAGCACAGAGCGGTGCCGACACCAATACGTATTACGCACACAGCTTGACTCTTTCCATGCACGGCCATATCAAAGGGTTAATACAAGTTCAGTGGAACTCGAAACTACTTTCTTTCTCTCTCCAACCGTAAAAGCTCCTCTTTAGAAATTTAATCCCTGTTCAGCACATATTTCTCGACAAACTAATGTTCTCTAGTGTGATCTAATGTCAACTTTATCCGATTGAAACGCAAAGTATGGCAGCAGGTGTTCCCAATTGAAAATTTATCCAACCAGTTAGGATATTAAGAACATTAACCGGGTAATTCACGAATTAGCTAGATTCAGACATTAGCTGTAACATATGTATATTATTAAAGAGCTCACCTTGGAAAATATTTTTTTCGTGCATGATTAATAATATACTATGCAGTATTGGGTGAAATGTATTGCAATCATCTCGACAGTACGATCTCGTATTTGTCCCAAAATCCGTGTTTGGGGTGTAACTTCGCATACACGTCTTGATAAGGATTTATTAGTGTTATTCCAAAGATAGTTAATGTTGGTACAGGTGGCGAGAAGATACACGTTTTATACCCGGAAGTAGGGATGTCTGTATGGGTCGATGGATAAATGAATGTGTCACGCATAAGTCTGAGATTAGAAGCTTTTGAGTTTAAACTTGGTAAATGCACAAGGGGTAAGATTTGGTTGACATTCTTGAAATAATTTATATATTTTAATTTATGGGGTAATTTACATGAAACCCCTTTGTCTTTTCAAAATTTTCGGGAAAATTACTGAAAATTTCTTCCTTAAAATTTTTGCTCGAATAAAAGAACACATTTATAAGTGTGGTATACAATCGATTTTCATTAAAGCCTATGACATATTGAAAATTGCAAAGTTTTATATTTAAAACATACCGGTTTTCATTTAGTTGGCCCCAGATAATTTATCGCTTGGGATTTTATAATATAAATACGAAATTTTAATACCTTAAAATGAATAGAATTAGCGATAATCTACCGTCGTTTGTTAATGTGCATTGCCATAAAATTTTTGAAAATATTCGATGTTTCGAGTTTTAGAGCGAGCATGTTTATAATATATGATACATTACGTTTTTAAATCTAAGTGCGCAGTAGGATTTTCTTCTACAGCTCACTACAAGTCCAAAACTTGATAAATAAAAAAAAAACATTTTTATTAAATTTTCAAAAGCATGTCTAACTCTGTGTTGACAGTGAATAATGATTGTATTGTTCCATAATTTGTAAACCTCCCTATTTTATGTCTCAGAAAGTAAGTACTTCGAGACATAAAGCAATATTTTGCAGGAATTTTCCATTTTCTGAATAATGCATACGTAGTACTTTTTTGTTATAACTTTTCTACAGTTCTTACTGTTTTGCAATGTAATCACAAGGATTCAGGTAGTTCAGATTTATTTTTCAATTTGTCCTACACCTCCAATATTAAAGTCAGAAATTTCTCTCTCAGCGCAATTTATCCATCAATCGAATGGAGCTATGCAGAACGCGACCAACCCACAAAAATATAAATATTAAGCAATGGCGCTTTCTTGACAACCGAGACAAAACATTCTTTGTTTTTCACAACGGACCCATTGGATGTTTGCATTATACTGATCTTTGGAAGAAGAAAACCTAAAGCCCGTATTAGCTACTGTTCTTACGTTCATAAATTGCAGAAAATAATCGTTGATAGTTACAGTTGATTAAATGTTGAAAGACTAACGTGAATTTGAAGCAAATATGCATTCCACATGTATATCATTTTCGGCGTGCATCCTTGCTGCTCGAAATTTTAAGATATGTCCAAATATTCCAAGACATCGTTCAACAATTAACTGTTTAACGATATGAGTAATTATTGAATAATGATATTAAAGGAAGGAAACATTTTGGTATGCTGAGCATTCCTTCTGGTTTTGGTAAATTGCCGTTGCAAGTAAATCACAGGGAAAAAGAGTTGTAAATAAGATTCAGGGAAGAATTCATCAGAGCATTCAAATGAGTGCGCTGATCGAAACATATGGTGCACATATACATAAATGGTAAAGAAGAGCCGTGTTTTGCTAATTGAACGATTATCATATTTGCAGTTCCAGATCCGGTTCATTCTTCGGCCGCAGACGCCCAGGATCCTTCTTCTATCCATTCCCCTGACGGAGCGCATGCGGCACAGGAAGAGCCACAGCGCCGGCAGGGGGCACGGCAGGGGTTGCACGCAATATCACACTATACACCACATAGAGGGTGACTACAATAATTTTCTTTACCTGGGCCTTTTTTTAGTTATGCATTGACCACTGGATATATGACTGGCGTTTCGCAGGGCAAGGTGGTGGGGCTGCTACCTTTACGCTTCACATCTAAGAATGATTTTCTTTCTTGGTTTCTTCCCTTACATTGGCTGGCTTGCAGGCCTACAGAGATCCGTATTCCCTGAAGGACGAGTTCTGTAAGGATTTCTTCCACCTTCGAGTACGTTGAAATGGTTTCCTCCTCAGTTTTTGTAGCCGTAGCGTCTTCACTCTTCTAGTTGTAGAAATGTGGCAAAGAGTATCTTAGGATGGAAGGCAGGATTCCCCAAGCTTCTCAGTCCACTTGACGGCTCCTGCGGGTTCAGAGTGGATCTTACAAAGAAGGATTATTGAAGATGATCGGCTTAAGTCTCCGGACACCATACAGGGAAGCTGCCGAAATAAATTTCTCAGACGTGTAGCAGGATCGAAACATAAGTTACAACATACGCCAGGAACTAAATATTAGTTTCCTCGATAAAATCGAAAGATACAGAGTAAATTGGTTGACAGGATGGAGAATTGCCGCATTCCAAAACAATTTCTCAACTACAGACCTCAAGGAAGAAGGAATGTGGGTCCCCCAAGGAAACAATGAAGTGATCAATTTGAAATTCAGAATTAAACTACTTGAGACCGGAACTAACCGCTTGGTTTAATCCCTGGAGTTAATGGAAGTAGTTTTTGAGGGGGTGATCTCGATTCTCACTTTCGCGTCCTCTCTTGATTTTCTGCGCATCGCTATTGATTCGAGTGGCTTTTAGAAAGGGGAAGCGACCCATCTAAATGAAAGGTTCGGATACAAGACAATCCACATGAAATCTTTTTCGAGCAAGTGAAACTTTCAAGCAGATTTAAGTGAAGTTACATTAACCCTTCAGTGGTCGCCTGGATTACTATTGTAATCCAATCTTATTCATTCGCTGTGGGTGTTGTGTGAGGGTTGACAAACTTTTGGCATGAACTTTTCAGTACCTTTCGTAGAAGGCTCCAACTATTGATTATAGCAAAATATTACTGAAATGATAACTGCTGCACGAACCATACGCACCAGAAACAGCTTGGATTACAATAGTAATCCACGCGACCACTCGCGGTTCAGTTTCTGACCTAGGCGGACATCACGAATATTGCTGCAATCAATACTCTGACTGTTTATGCAAAGAGAAACAGTGGAGATACCTTGACTTGGAGGTGATTTCTAAAGGATCTCGCTTTGTCCCTTATGAAATAATGAATGAAAAGGACGATCGAGAGAGAAACTGTGCCGACAGCTATAAGAGCAAGCGGGGGACTTCTGTTGCGAATTAGAGAAGGGACGGAGGGTTCCACGGAGTCGCCAAATTATCGTTTTCAGTGGAGGGTTCCGCGGAGTCACCAAATTACCGGTTCCACCGGAGTCACAGTATTACGTAGATTGTGTTCAGTGGGTGTGCGCATATAGAAAATATATATAAGATGTTCATCTGTTGTTGCCACTGAACCACGTTCAGAAAACAGGCTTCAAATGTTTAACAATTCTAAAAAACGGTTTTATTAATAATTGTAATGCAAAGAATATCAAGAATAGCAAGGGTTCATATAGAGCACAAGACTTTTCAAAAATTAAGATCTACTTGTATATGTTTGAGTATATTTATTTCAAGGCAAAATACATTAATTTTATGTAGCATTTCATAGATTTTGAAATATATCTACATTCTAATAAATTTAATAGTATTTTGTAACTAGTCAGTGTTTTAGATACCATTACTCATCTATATTTAAATAAAATATGATATTCTAAGTAAAATATTATTAATAAGAATTTTTTAAATGGATTACAATTGTAATCCACGCGACGACTCGCTTTTTAATTTTGAGCGCGACTACTGAAGGGTTAAAGCGGCCGGCGCAAACTATGAGACATTAATCAAATGATTTAATATAACCCAGCGTGAATAATATGTGCTAAGAGTAAAAACGTACATCACGAAAACTACAATTTTGGCAATTACCATCTTTTACGTACGAACTCGACAAACACAAACGAACGAACGAAGGGAAACACAAAGGAATAAATTACAGCAGGCGAAAGAAAACTATTTCTATATATTGATTCATGAGGGTCCTCTGAGAACTACACGAAGTGTCAAAGGTATTCAAATCAAATGAGTTTGATTTGTAACCAAATGGTTTTGTTAAAATGCAGTTTTAGAAAGCTATCATTTACACCCAAGATTCTTATAACATTTTGTCTTGTCAACAATGCGTAGATACCACCACCTTAGTTACAAACGTATTCAAAGAGAATTCAGCATCTCCAGAGGGTTCAACATCAACAACTCATGTGGTAAACATGTTTTCTGGACAGTGCCACAACAAAAAAAATTTGCATAGTTTGCCTTTATGGCTCCTTCGCCATTTAGAAAGAATCCTACGACTGACAAGTTTGCTAGCCAGGAAAGTATAGTTATTATACGCGCACGTTTTCTTGAGCCCCGGGATACCTACCCCCCACTCCTTTGCCAACATTAGTTAAGAATAAATGATAGCAAGGAGCATTGTGGACAAAATATGATAACCAGAAATGTTCGCTCTCATCAGGTATTAGAAACTATTTTGCATCGAACAACGAACTACAAATTTTATATAAAATTTCTTGTCAAAATAACCAAACTCCCCACTCCTCTCGTAACGAGCGAAGCGAGGGCTCAAGAAAACGTGCGTGGATAATACTTTCATCTGCCCTGAGAAGAAACATCGGCCGGCGGAAGTGGCTCAGGGCATCAATTGACGTCGCTCCACCTTTCTGACCGGGAAGTCCTAGGAGTTCGACTCCCGACGGTGGCAGGATTTTCGACATTTGCTACCAAATAGTTAGGTCGAGTTCAACCGTAGTTTGGAGGGGAATTCTAGCGGTCGACTGCTCTGATCGGTATTTTCCATGTTGTGTCTGAACAACAACACACTAATGTCGGAGCAGGATCCTAACAAACGGGCCACTGACCATACGCGATCTTTCCTTTCTCTTCCTTGTCCTTTCTTCACCCCTTAGTTACACACCCGCACTACACTACCTCACATGTTAGAGTTTGTCCTAGCTGGGGCGGTGTTCCGCCGGTAAGAGATACCTGGATGGGGAAACAGCCCTGACTGTGCTGACGTGTAGGTTGGCGTCAGATCTCACCATCCAGCTGGGAAATATCACCATCTCCAGCAATAAAAACAAGCGTTACATTTACGGGAATAATTACCATAGCAATCAACGCATCCGAAAACAATAAATGAATCATGAAACGACGAATCGAAGACCGAAAAACGGCAGTATCCTTTAGCAGATTTTACCCGATTATGCAAACGCGTAGAAGGGAAATACGGTTGTCTGGCTGCGGGTCTCGTTTGTTAGTTCGTTCTATCGCTCAAAATACTTGTCTGTTTATGCTCGGGTGGTCAAAATTATTCAATATTGTTCCAGTGTAACCTAGGTTAGGTGTTACCGCTTCTGATTTAAAAATAATTTAAAATTAGAGAAAATTTCAAATTTTCGGGCGTTCCTTAGCAGTCTTGACTCGAAAGGTAGCGGATTTGAATTCCGCCTCGGGCATGGATATTTGCTTTTGTGTTGTGTCAGGGTGTTGTATGTATCACTTTTCATCCTTCATCTTTCGATTGCTGATCGTCCTAGATGGAGCAGGTGCTTGGAACTTCGAGGACAAGGACGCATTACACCTAGACCGTGGGTTCAAATCCAGCGTAAGGCATGGGTATTTTACTGTATTGTAGTATGTAGTTTATTCCAAGTATAATATTCATAAATAGGGAAATTTACAATAATAATAAAGCAAAATATGTATGTATATATATGGATGGACCAGGTTTTGGTTCCCTACAACAAGTATTTGATTAAAAAGGGGACGGGTGTTCTTTTTCGTGAATGGGCTCATAGGGGATTGCACCAACATGGAAAAAACACATTATAAAACAGTAACACTTTATTGTGGCTTATTTCAATGAAATAAAATTAACAAAAAGGAAATGAGATATTTAGCAATAATCGACGACATTTGGAATATCATAAACATCGGTAAGTTTAATATTAATTCTCACGAATATTATCATACATTATTTCTTTACTTGGATTCCTTCTATACCTTATGGGAGATCCCTTTCTGTATTGGCTGAATATTGGATTCATAGCATAATTGAACTTAATAACTAGCTACAAACATGTGCTTCATAGCATTGACAAAATGATTCACCCTCGTACTTATTTATTTCCGAATACGACTCCTAAAATAGAATACGATACAATTGCTATTTTCTCCTGCATTCTCTCGCCATCCCTTCCGTTCGCATTATCCTGACAAATCTGAGGAAATGAATTTCGCTCAGAAGCAATCTTACGGTTCGTCCTGGGTCTCGACGCCGGCGTTCCCTCTGCTGCCGTCGCCCTCCCAAAGTGGACGGAGGGGGGAGCGCGGTTACCTTCAGACGCCGCTGCTCCCAGCACGCCATCGTTCCCTGCCTCGCAGCATGTGGGAAAGCGACTAGTTGCCGTCGAGTTTCCGCACTTCGCAGCACGCAATTCCAGTTTATCTTCTGCGCGTAGTAATTGCTTAAAACAAGTGCATACTCCATTTCCCCTTATTTTAATTGTTAATGCACCTCTACCTTTACTTAATTGAACGTGTTATTACCAGGCTACTGTCCACTCGAACAACTATTCACGAACCATTCAACTTTCATTGCCCATGAAACTAACAGTTTGTTCTTTCACAATGATTTCGGTTTCCCGTGTGACCAGAAACGCAATGCATATCAGTATGTATTCATTTTTTCCAAAATATGTTAGAAAAATAGAAAATACGTAAAATAAAAATTCATTATAATATTTAAAATTGCTCTACATAAGCATTTTCCGAGCATTGAACATCGGCCGATAAGATCTTAACATGGATTTGGAGCAGCTGAAAGACAATTCTCAATCTACAGAAGTAATTGTACACTATTCACCATGCATAAGAGATTTATTGGAAATATAAAATACGTTCGTAGTATATGCAGTGATGTTTTGTTAACACAATATATAAGGGTGCATTTATACTCATTATTATGAATTGTGCTTCGTGGGCAGACAGGGCCCATACCACGTACATCCAAAGAGAACTGCAAAAGACTCAAAGGGCCTTGCTGGTATGCACTAGGACGTACCGAACAGAGGCTACAGCTGGCCTCTACAGCCCCAAGAGGTCACATGCCCCTTGATCTCACGGCGGCCAGGCCTGCAGGCAGATTTTAATTTAATCAAAAACGATGGAACCATTTTTTTCAAAAAATGTCCCAAGAGCTTGATGTAACTTTACTCCCAAAATTAAAATATCGGTTTTTAATGCAAGGGCCGCGACATCAGTCAGATCGATTAGGGAATATCAACTTTGTAGAAAATCGGCTCGAAATCGGTCTTCGGTCGGAATCGGTTTAGCTGCTAGCATTTTTAACAGAAGGACGGACAGACGTTTTGCCGTCAATCGATTTTTCGGTATCAAGAACCAACAAAGAATGGATTTTGGCTACACCACGTGTTAGAGGATTTTTTCTAAATTTAGCGTCTGGATTTATCTACTTGTTCTTTGTCAGGTCCCTGCTAGGCCATACGTTAGCTATGCAAACAGAATTTAAGAATAAATATTATATATAATAATTTTCTGCCAAAAATTCGCTGCTTTTTCGCGCAGCATTACATAACTTTCTCTCTACTGCGTAAGAGCAAGTCAATACATACTCGCTTCGCATTACAATCCAACATATTAGAACTGTTAATAAGAAATAAATCCCACCACAAGCATAGCAAACCAGAAAATGTTCCTAAATGTGACGCCAGGAACGTGGTAGTGAAACTGGATGAAATCTGTACCAAAAATGAAGCATGCGTCATTTTTTCGTACAAATTACATCCATCTCCGTCTTATCCGTCCCTTTTCTGTACCGACTAAAATGATAAAAAACTACCATATAATACGGGCATGCTCCTTTTACAATTTAAAAATGTATGTACCTTGTTCTTTTCCCGCAGGTCTTCGGAAGTCCCCCTCCAGCAGTTGGTAACTCCACGGGAACAGAAGTTTTCGTGCAACAGTCCCGAGTGTCCGTTTTCTCGGGCGCACACCCCGACGAGGAAGAGTACCGAAAGTGGTCGCTTGGGTCCCGTATATAGAGAGCGCATTTGCAGGTACGGACACCAGCACACAGAACCAGACAGCCCCACAGACGACGGTTCGAGAGCCGATACGGGTTTTCGTGTCTCGGCGCAACAACGAGATTGGCAAGACGAAACACGGAGTGCTAGCTACACCCCTTTGACGCGGGATGACGGAGAGGTTACGACGGGCAGTTGTGTGGATCCGACATGCGGACGCTTCCCGCAGCAAACAGAATCGACGAATGCGCGCAACGTTTCTTCGACTGCCGAAGGGGCGTTTAAAAACATGGGAACGTCACTTGACTGGCAAGAATCCACATCGGACCCACACCATGCCATCAGCAAGCCTGGATGGCAAGGCAGAGGAAGTGAGTGTACAAACCCTGCGTGTGGAGATTTTACCACCAACAACAAACAACAACCAGGCCAAACGTCTACGAATCACAGTTTTGCGAAGGAACCACGGGTCCAACAACAGTGGAACTGGCGGTGTACACCAGCAAATGAATGCTGTTGCTCTACGACATGCGGGACAGGGAGGTACGGCCAATCGCAACTACAAAGCCCTTTGCATCCGGAGCAACGGAACGTCCACGCGGAACATACAGTATCAGATGAACAAGGAAGTTCTCTTCCTTGGAAAGAAAAGGCTCACCACTACTGGCAAGCGGCCAATCAGCTTCAAGGGAGCACGAGGCAGCGAGACCAAGCCGATCGCATTCACACCAACACTGGCGACTACGGGAACGAACCACACCTAATGCAGGTCTCAACCCCTCCTGCGCAAAGAATAACCGCTGCAGAGCGATCCATTCCAAAGATGGTCCAAAGCCAGCCGCCAGAGTATCATCTTGGGACTCAAGAAACGGATCCGACTTATACGAGTTGTATTTGTGAAAGACCTGAAAACCCGAACAAGGGCACTAGCTATTCGGAGGTACAATCAACATGGTTAGCGAGATCTAAGTCAAAATATTGCCCAGGTCCGTGCGTTAATAAATCCCAAGTTTCGTCATCTGCTGAATTTCAAAATCAGAATCAATCAAATCAATCTCGAAGTTATTTGGACTCATCGGATTCGCATGCAAAATCTGACTTTGCGTGCAAAGCTTGTTGCGCGCAATGGCAAGATCTATCTGCACAAAAAGTGTGTAACAGACAGCAGTGTCCTAAAATCAGCAAGACTCCTCGTTTATGCAAAATCTCAGAGCATTTCATAGATGCTGGCGTGCTCGCAGACAAAAGAGATAATTTATAAATACGTTTTCAAACACGTAAAGTTAAGATTAATTTGACAAATCAGGGAAATCGCAAATTTGTACGATCGATGCACATTCTTCAAATTTGAAAATTCGATTTCAAACATTCAGTTCTTTCTCATTTTCGTCATATGGTAACCATGTTTCACGTTTCTTATATCCTCTATACACGCTGTATGTTTTAAGTGCATAAAAATAAAATGAAATATATAGTATTTGATATACGTATCAATTTCAAATTCATTCTTAATAGTTCTTAATAGTTAATAAATTCTTACAAGTTAGCTTGAAGTAAAATTTACAACAGAAGCACAATTGTGTAATATTTTAATTTCTTCCACGAGAAACTAATCAAAACATTAGATGAATTTGTTAATTAATTTAAAAACATAATCACATGTGATTTTCATCAATGCTGAAACAGAAATTATTTAGAAAACCGGCATTGAACTAAAATCAGATACGATATCAGAAATATCACAAGTGTAACTTAAATTAAATTTCCCACATGTTCATTGCCGAAGTGATAATTCCCATGCAAGATAGTGAATAACGACTCGAAAGTGAAAGTGGGGTTTCGTAGAGCAAGAGAAATGTGCAATTAATTTTAAATGGGTTAATTTCAAAAACTCTCTAAAGCCTTTTTATGGAATGTTTTACACGAAAATGATAAAAGATCGTTGATTTAGGGGGTGGGCTACCTTGACCTACACATCCATGAATAGCAATGCCTAAAAATCGTACATTTACCTGCGTGCACGTATGCACTTTTCATTCTCAATATTTACATAATTTGATATACACAATATAATCCAGTTTTTAAACAATATTTATACAACCTTCTCTGATACTAGACACCTAAGATCCATGATGCAAAAATTTGATGGTGTGTTAATTCAGAGAAACTAGTGTTTTTTTATATCAAAGGTTTTGTTAAGTGTTGCAGGCTTGAAGATTAAGGTCATGTTGTTTTGGAAATGTAATTCGCTCCAGGTTCAATGTGTTACATAACTTCTAGATGAATTTTAACACTTGTTACATCACACACTATTAAAGGAATTAAATGGCGTAGTCGTGTAAGACACGTGTATTAGTACATAGCACGATAATGTATGTAAAATGGAGTCAAGTCATAAACATCGTGTATAAAACAAGTTGAATTAAAGGAAACTGTATAATTGAAGAAAAGTGTAATTCAATAAAAGATGACAACATACGAAAAATAGTAGTAACCCTTACACTCCGCCACTCTCACAAACACATTTCAAATTTTAAATTTGTTTAGTATATAGTAGAAGCTTGAAAGGATAATATTTCAGCTTTCTAAGCCTCCCTTCTCCCCAGTAAATCATTTGCGGGTTATAACTGAACTGTGTGTAACGTGCAATTGAATTTCTGACCGCGTCAACTAGTATGGACACTAATCCTTCAGTAAGTTCATGAATGAAAGACCGCACGAGATTCTAGCTGTAATGCTAGTGTTGAAAATTCGCGGTCGGAGCTCTACTCTACAACCTCTCTATCAGAGAAAGTTGTTGCCCTGAGCCGTCTCAGCCTGTTGAACTTACTGTTTTGAAACGCCAATGATCCTTGGTGGTCGCAGTAGCTTGTTCTTAAGACGATCGGGAAGTGCTGAAAATATACATGAATGGAATTACTGAGTATTCGTAATGTTTCATACGAAATTTAATTTTGAACACTGTGAAAGTCTGGAGGAAGAGGAATATTTTACCAAAACTGCGGCAACATATTAATTCGGGCAAAAGGAATCAAATAAGTTGAAAATCAGACACAAAACTCTCTTCACATTTATTTAAAATATCATTTATTATATCAATATTCTCATTGATAAAAATTTGATGATTTCAAAAAACGGAGTCTTACGAACCCAATCATTCTCGATTGGGTTCGTAAGACTCCGTCTTTTGAAATGTTGATGTCACCGATATCCAGGTTTCAGTCCTTTAATGCCAAAGCAATCTTGGTCTGTGTATATAACATTCCATTTCTACAATATTTATATCACAGATTGCCAGACTTGTGCACCCCAAACGCCAAGGCAAACCTGGTTTGGGTATATAACATTAATTTTTTTTAAATATTGGCACCACCTAATACCAGCTTAATGTATTCTAATACCAAACTTCTCCAAGGGCAGAGGTTCATGATGCATCACGGGATCATGTTCAGTGCCGCAGCTTCTTTGGGCTGCTACGTTCTCACTCACGGGACCAATACACGTTCGAAATACGCGAGCCTTATTGGTACTGTTTTATCGCCCATTCACCCGATGGTATAGCATTGCGGTCGCCAACCGATCGTCCGCGAGAAAATTTTGATGGTTCGCAGACATCTTTACATCTCCACATCTTTGCATTTAGTCATCTTTGTTCATTTTTTGTTTTATCTACATTATTACATAAATCAATCTTTCTGTTCGCGTGTTTGTCTATCCAATAAACCATTGAGAACTACTTAGCGGATTTCAATTGAGTTTTGGTGTATTACACATCACTAAATCATGTAAAGATGACTGCAATCATTATTTTCCAGTCTCGTTACGAGTGGTAAACAGTTAGAACCTTCTGGATCATTTTCTCAACTTCCCAATTACGTTTAACACACTTCTCTGTGATGTAACAACCCTACTGTTTTTGTAAGAACGAATTTTCAATTGAAATATCCTTTTTACAAGAGATTCTCACTTGCATTTAAAGCGAAATAATGAATACCTTAGAAGTTACACCTATCACAGCACGAATGCCATTATTCAGTATCAAACGTAGCCCCAAGAGCTCCACTACAGCGTCGCTTCTGAAAACTACATATTTCTGTTGCTCACGCACGGAATCGAACGTGGGCACTTAAGCAAGGAAAGTGAGCAGGTTTTTAAAAGCTCCACATTGGTAGCAAGGCATTTAGCAGTATTTTTTCATATTCAACAAGTAAATTTCATCTCTAAGAAACTAAATTTCTCAAAAATACGTGAAAGGTATAGCATTCTGCATTTTGGCAATGAAACTTTGCACACGATATTTAGGTCCAGGACAAGGTCGCAGTATTTAAAAAAAAATCAAGTCATTAATTAATAAAATATTTAAACAAATAAATGGAACGCTGAAACCGCTATCGCATTTCAGAGGAACTAAACAGTTTTGCACGTAGGCCGGGAGATAGACGTAGACCTGCTGCCATAGCACCACCCTAGACTTCGATTAAAAGTGTCCCTTCAAGGTCAGCAGCTGAAACGAGCGGAGTGACTGTCCTCCAATCAGGAACCTGGTACCAAAGATTTATTTGTCGGTACAAGCCCGCGAATGGATGACAGAGTTACCCTCTCCTGCCAGCTCCTGACCTTGAAGGGACACTTAATCGGAATATAGCCGCTTTCGTTCACCACGCCGTCATTCAACCAGAGGTATTTCGCAGGTTCTAAAGCAATTGAAGGTGAATTGTGTGACGGACAAGCGGAGAGGGGAAAGACTGGGGGGACGAGAGGCATGAGCGGGGGTTACGAGCGAGGGCAGAAACGCGGTGAGGGGAACGAGATGGAGGAAGCAGGAGTGGGAAACGAGCGGAGAGGGAAACGAGCGGAGGGAAACGAGAATCCGGGGCGGTAGAGCGGTAGGGGTGAGGGGAATAGAGCGGTAGGGGTGACGACGGGAGGAGGACGAGGGGAAGGGGACAACTGGAGGGGATGTCGTGGATGGAGGAGAAGAATGGTGTGGAAAGGACAGCGGGGCAGAAGAGTTGCAACCGGAGCGGGACGGAGTTGAGTGGGAATGTGCTTTCATTTTACCGAACAGAATTCAAACCTTTTCCTGCCTAGTAGATCATAAAAAGAAATGTAGGGGCTGTCGCTAGATTAAAAATGAAGTTCTCAGAACGTATTTCGAAAGTGTATTTTTGAGACCCGCAAAATGAATGTCGTGGAATTCGAGGCGCAAGAGGGCCGGAGGTTGGCGACCCAACGTGCTCAGTCGCTGTCCGCGCGGGGCGCGGGGTCGACCTCGCCCTTGGCGTCGCCCGCCGGCGCTGCCGCGTGCTGCGCCTGGATGTGGCGCACGAGGGGGCGCTTGAACGCGAACTTCATGTCGCAGGCGGCGCAGGCGAAGGGCTTCTCGCCCGTGTGCTTGCGCATGTGGTAGTCGTAGTGGCTCTTAATCGTGAAGCCCTTGCTGCACAGCGTGCAGCCGTACAGGTAGTCGCCCCTGTGCGCGCGCATGTGCGTGGCCAGGGAGTGCCTGTTGGCGAAGTGCTTGCCGCACTTGTCGCACGTCTGGCGCTGGTCCGTGTGCGTGAGCACGTGCGAGCGCAGGTAGGAGACGTGCCCGAACCACTTGCCGCACGTGAGGCACTCGTAGGGGCGCTCGTGCGCGGCGCGCGAGTGCACGCGCGCGCGGTGCTGGTTGAGGGAGGAGCGCCCGGCGAAGTGCTTGTGGCACACCTCGCACTCGAGCGACGGCTTCTCAGGCGCCGGCTTCTCAGGCGGCGGCTCGCCCGCGTGCGCGCGCGAGTGCTCCACCAGGTGCGCGAAGGACTCGCACGCGCCATGGCACACCTTGCACACCCACACGCTGCTCTCGCTCCCGCCGCCCGCCTCCGGCCGCTTCGCCCCTGCAAGCAAACACAGGACACTCATCTCTCCTAACGAACTTAGGCTATTTACAGGATCCAAGACGGCTTTTGTCAATGAACATATAATAAGACATGTCATGTAACGAAGTTCGCGAGATTCTCCCAACGCTGTTAATTAAATATATTTTGAAACACGTGGTTTCGATATACTGACGAGTCACATAACTTTAGCACCTCCTGTAATTTTTGGACGGCTGAAGTAATTGCAGTGTAGTTTACATGAAAGTGCATGAGGGAATGGCAAATTGATGTATGTATTCGTTTGGATTTTATCATTTGTATTTTAAGAGATATTAATGTAACCTTGTTTTTTTAAATGGAACTATACATATCTCTTTGGTCTATCATTACCAGCGTAAAAAGACGAATCCAATGATACACATATTGTAATATGTTAGATAAACATTTTTTGAGTAATTTATATTTTTTGCGACTCGTATTTAACTGATACTAGCTGACCCGGCGAACTCTGTTCCGCCTTAACAGAGAACTCCGTTCCGCCCAAACATACGAAAACGCGTGAAAACATGCGAAAACCCTCGAAAAGGTGCGAAAACCCGCGAAATCACGCGAAAACTGCGAAATCACGAGAAAACATGCGAAATTACGCGAAAACGTGCGTTCTCACACAGGAACGCTGTCGAACGGGATAAACAGTATCCTATGTCCGTCCCCTGGCTCTAAGCTTCCTGCTCACCAAATCGGTACAGCCGTTCTTGAGTTACAAATAGTTGAACTAACACGACTATATATAGATATAACGGCGAACGAAAGGCGGCTATCATTATCGCCTTCTGTTATCAGCGCGGCGTTACAATGGGTTACAACAGGCAACAATGACCGCTAACATGCGAAATCACGCGAAAACGTGCAAAAATGTGCGTTCTCACACAGGAACGCTGTCGAACGGGATAAACAGTATCCTATGTCCGTCTCCTGGCTCTAAGCTTCCTGCTCACCAATTTTCAGCCAAATCGGTACAGCCGTTCTTGAGTTATAAATAGTGTAACTAACACGACTTTCTTTTATATATATAGATTTTGAATGTAACAGTCCATCGCCGTCGCAAAAAACGAAATTACTCAAAAAATACATGTCTAACACATGTCAATATGTATAACATTGGATTAATCTTTTTACGCTCGTCAGGATAGACTAAACAATTTGTATAGTTCCATTTGAAAAAAATGTTTCATCAATATTTCGTAAAATACAAATGATAAAATAGATATGAATATTTATATCGATTAGCCCCATTCCCTCACGCACTTTCGTGAAAACTGCATTGCAATAACTTCAACCGTTCAAAAATTGCAGGAGGTGCTAAAGTTACGTGACTCCTGTATATTCACTATTCTCAAGTCTGGGCCACACAGTTCTGAAGCCTGCACTACTTCGCTGGCCCTGGTGCAACATAAGCAAACTGCACGTTTTCGGCAAACGGACTTCCCTGATTGGTTAGCGGACGAGGAGCGCGAAACCGCGCGCGAATTCGTATGTTCTTCCACGGATCCCTGCAGAGCCACAGCGAGCGTTCGTGCACGTGGACTCGGCTACTGTGTTTGTGGACGAAGCGATCGACTGCGTTTTTCTCTGACATCAGCTGTGATATTAGTCGTTTCCATTATGAGAACTAACAATCCAACGTGTTTTGTCAGTAAGTACTTAAACTAATATTTTGGTTTTATATGAATAAATGCAAACTAGGAAACTAAATTATATATCTTTCCACGCGAATTACAGTTATGAAGTTGTAAAGAATAATGAAGAAGAAACTGTCATAAGAAGTGCAATAAGTTCAACTGAAGACATTAACAATTGGGTAGAGGAATACGTGAAGATCACCCACACCAATTGGAATGTTAGATCATGAAAACGACTTGTTTGTTCGTAAGTTGACAGAAATACAGCTTATGTTCTTATTTTATTATAGTAAATATTGTCCTTATGTCATCATAGTACATACAGAAAAGTAGTAGGAGAGAAAATAGAACTTTTTAAAAATGCTGGCTGTCAAGCTACATTGTCTGTAAAAATAAAACTTAACACTGCATACACAAGAAGAAAAGATGCTTTTATTAAGGTACGTAGGGTCTTCAATATGTTTAGATTGTTTTTAAATTTGTTTACAGACGTCTTGATACAGCTTCAAAAAACTTTGCCACGTACAGTATTTGTGAAGACGTGAACATTAATTTCGAGTCATAATAGTTGTACTAAAACTGATATCCTCGATTCTGCAAGGAACCTTGAATGGTTCAATTCATTAAAAATTGGAACTACTTGTGATTGTTGTCATTGTGTGCCTCGTCCTGTAGAGGAATTGAATTTAGTTTTTCTGAAACTTGGTTAGGTAGTTTAGCCACACAGCATTCTCGGAATCAAACTGCGTGTTTGTACAAGGATGGGAGGGCGGATGTGAAACAAGTGGGGGAGGGGGGTATTCAAAATTCTCCAAATATGTGTTACGTAATTTATGAATGACTCCTTTAGAGACAGAGAGGGTAATGCAAAAGAATTGGATAGAGATGGCTACACTCCATACTGAACTCAAATTCTTGGACACACTTTAGTTAGGTACACATCTGTGTGTGGTGTTGATAAAGAAGAGGAGTACAGAAAAGAGTACTCTCTCACAGATCACTACTTCTATATCCACTGACAAACAGTCAACTGAGTAGACAATACATTTGGTTGAGTTTAGTATAGACTGATAATAATAAAACATCCTTTGATGTTTAATTTTGTATTTACGGAATGAAGAAAAACCATTCTTAGTGTTCAATAAACAAAACGAATGCAATGATATTCAACTCAAATTAATCCTTTAAATATTACATTAGAAGAGGATTTCGAAAAGAAAAAATAAATATGTGAATAATTCATTATTTATTTCATAATAATATATACACACTGTCAATAAACACATAGAAACTTTTTATTACAAATGTTTTCATTCATTTCCAAGTACATTAATACATTCCTGATTTCTATAACTTATCACAACATTTTTATTTTTCTAGAATGAGGATGAATGACAGTTTTTTTCTGACTGATAAAATGGAGAAGATATATTCACACTAAAAATTTGCCTCCAAGTAATGAGCAGTAGATTAAGATATTTATTCATTTTCCCTTTCATATTTGAAGAATATGTTGAAAACAACTTATTACAATTGCAATAATGTAACATGAATGGGAACTATTTTTGGCAGGAATAATGTAACATAAATTGGAACTATTTTTGTCTTAACACATTGCTAGACCATGGCCAGAAACATACAATGTTTTATTTATTTATTTATTTATTTATTTTACGTCAAAAAAAAACAGTTAAAAACTGCGTATGACGTGCTATGGGAAAGTGAAATGTGTGCACATTTTCAAAATTCTGTGATCCCTACAATAAGTCATATACTACTTAAATTTTGAAAAAAAAAAAAAAAAAAAACATGTAATAAAATCTATTTTCAAGGATAAATAAGCAATAAATTTTGGCTCTTATTACTTCCTGCTGCGACAACATGGAAACGATAATTTGAATAATTGTATTTCCCACTGAATTCTAGAAGACGTGCACAGAAAATGAAGTTACATTTATGTCCAGAAGCAAAACAAGGGCCATCTCAGCATTTGCTCAATGGATCAGGGAAACTGGACGAAAAACCTGATCGAGATGGGGGTCATTGACCTGGAAGCTGTGTTACAATAGTTGTTACAGGTTGTTTATACTCATTTATACAGTCCAAATGGTAATTAATGCATTATGTATCATTGTTAAAATTAATGTTACTTTTCTTGTGATGCTCAGTATAGTCTCTAATTGTATAGAAACAGTTATGCAGCAGAAACAATTTCACTTGGGATTTAAACTTTTCTATTGAATTTAATCGTGTGTGTTGTAAAATAATGTACATGTATTGTATGTGAATTTTTTGTAATGAGCTGTTGATACTGTCACCTGATGAATATGATTTCTACGTCGAGTGTTATAGAAATAGACTTCGGCATTTTCTGAAAATATATTCCCGCCCTGCTTTAGTGATCTCAGCAAAATTGACATCCGGCAATGAGGAACTTGATTCATTTAAAATGACTGAGATTATATTCACAAAAGAATATTTGAGATAACAAAAAAAATCCCTTGAAATCAAATGTTCCATTTTTGGAACAGTGGGCTCCAAGGGATATACAATTTTTTCAGTATGGTGAATGAAGTTGAAAGTTACTATGTCAACATCCGCATATCCATGCAACATCGCGTATCAATTTTCCCAAGTTTACGAATTGGAACTTTTCTGGATGTCATATTTCCTATTTTCTTTTTTCCAAAAGCAAAATTCCTGTTATAATTTTCCAGAATATTAAAAAAAAATTAATTTTCCGAACACTTTCAATTCAGAGAAATTTCATTCATGTTAATTTTAATTTATATACGAAGTTATGTAATGAAATTATATCCAATGTCACGAAGAAATTACAAAGGTTGATTTTGTTTTTTATATTGAGGATATGTCCCAACAATAGTTTTAATTCTATTTTATACAGATAACTACTTTTTTCAAAGCATTGTTTTCATTTCCACCACATCAGTACAGTTTGCAACAAATGGAAGAAATAACAAGAACACACACAGCCAGGTAAAACTTCCGTTATGCTATCTGTGTGCTAATATTTTGAGCTGCATTTTGGAACATTTCTGCACAAGAATTTTATCTTTGAGATTTAGCGAACTAGACACCAATGGTAGAGTAATTTGGATTTCATTTTTTGCACGACTGTCATCCAAAAACAAAAAGAAACATCGTAAACATCTCCATGAATACGCTTGAAATTACCTCGAAAGTCTTGTCAACAAACCAAGTAATACTTTGGAAATAAATCTCAGATTTTCTTTTATGGCAAACACTACGATCCACCCCTATTCATGTGAGTTTTCATTGAAACTGTCGTTCAATAGGAAGTTTTCCCGCAAAGCGTTCTTATGGATAAAACAGGTATATAATAGATTATAAAACTAAATCAGATGTAATGGAATTGGAAAGTATCCAATTCGAAAAAATTAATGTTTGGAATGTTCCTAGTTGCTGTTCTGCAATGTTAGTGTCTTAAATATCTCACAACAGGAATTAGAATGTTAGTGACCATTCTGGCTTTAATTATGGGCTTAACAGGCTTACTTACTTTAACATTCTTAAATTATTCTGTAGCAAACTATTCATGAGCATTGAAGGGTCACTGCACAATGTGTCATTTATTGATGATAATTCCAAAAGAGCATTCTATGAGCTTTTGGACCCTTGTGAGTCAACAATTGAACACAGGAAGTAGAATATCAAGTGACTATTCTGAAATGAATGTGTTATTTCATAGTGCCACTACTAGACCAAAATTGGGGTTTGGAAGTAAATTAATAAAAAATAGAACAAATTGAAAATTAATCATTTAGAAACAGGAATCTCTTCAGCATAAAGTAGACTAAGTCCCCACTGAATTTCATTTGAAGAATTTAGCTTTGAGGCCCAAGATTTTATGAACACAATGAAAATTAACTTAATTATGGCTACTGTGGTGCTTTTTCACATCACTTCTAGACTGATAAATAACACATAAATAAATCACTGAATTGCTCCACAGTGGTTCCACAAATGTAAAAATATTTTTCACTAGTTTCATAAATTGATAAAATCATGACTAATGTTGAAAATAGATGTATTTTGTATTATAAAAATATTATAATCACAAAACATCTTTTCTTAATTTTCACGACATTTGCCAAGGAACTGACCCAGTTCCAACAAAATATTTGGCTAAGTGTTCCCTGATATTTGCACCCTCTCTGGACCTTTGATTGCCATTACCAACAAAATCAGTTAAGCCAACCTGAGTCAATGTATCTTCAAAGAGAAAACCATCCCTTTTTATCACAAAGTTGTGTAATATTACACAGGCTTTAATTATGTCTGTAGCAAACTCTTCATGAACATTAAAGGGTCGGTGAACAATGTGCCATTTATTGCTGAAAATTCCAAATGAGCATTCTATGAAACGTTGAGCCCTAGTAAGTCTATAATTGAACACACTTTTTTCGTCCTTTAAGTACTTTCCTCCATATGGACGCATGACATTTCTGGACAAAGGGAATGCCTCATCCCCAACCAGCAGAAATGGAAGGCTTGGAGAGGAAGTGTTTGGTAACGGGCAAGGAAGAGGCAAATTCAAACCTCTAGAAGAAATTAGATTTGATATACTTGACTGTTCAAACACGTCAGGATTCTTCTTTCCTATATCAACTAGAGTGAAACAATAATCTGTATCACACACTGCTAATAAGACAATTGAGGTAAACTTTTTCTTTTTTCGTGTAGCCCAAGCATTTGGTGACACTGTTTGGAAACACCTTCCATCAATTGCTCCAATGCAGTTTGGAAAGTTGCCACGCTTCCAGAAAAGTTCTGCAATTTCTTTCCATTTCTCGACAGTAGGAACAGGCAGCACTGTTGGTTGGAGAATACTCCATATTTTCTTGCACGTATCCTTAATTATTGATCTCAGTGTTGAAATTCCAATTCTGAACGAGTTGTGCAGTTCAGTCAATTTACATCCACTTGATAAATACCTGCAAAACAATTTCTGGACTAGAATCTACCAGCAACAAAAAAATAATAAAAATTAATTTTCTCAACACTTATTTAAAGGGATTATGTGTAAAAGATATTAACCCTCAAAATTGTATTTTTTGCAATATTATAATTTTTGACTTCTGTCATCGGTCATTCATTCTTGGTGATACACAGAAATTAATTTATTATGGCCCTCATGGCTTACATCTCAAAAGTGTTTCCATGTGAATTACAAAACAGTCATCTTTATGCAATCATTAACCTTCCAGAGAAAATATTACAAAATCAAAGTGATTTAGAGGATGAACAAAATAAGTTTATTGATCCATAAGTTGAAAAGTAGGCAATTGGCAAATGTCTCCTACAAATACTTTCTGTATAAGAGTGAGTCAAATTTCAAAATAAAATACTATCACAACTAAAAAAACACAGAGAAAGATCATGTTATGGATTCATGAAGAAGACCCAAGTCCACAAGCGTTATAAACCCGATGTATACTTTACACCTTTCAAATCAATTGGAGTTGTGTGTGAACTGGAGTGAGTTCTTTTATGCAATTAAGACAAGATCAACGTATCCTTTATAATGAATTTTGGCAATTTTCGAAAAATCATAATTTTCAAAGAAAAGAAGACCTGCACCATTCTCTTCACACTATCCAACAATGTTTAATCAAAAACAATGAAGGCGTGTTTTTGAAAATGTTCGAGGGTCTTTAAGTAAATTACCTCCAAAATTAAAATACTGTTTTCAAATTCAACACCAACATACTTTCTCTCTACTGCGTAAGCAGAAGCAAGAAAGTCAACCAATTTTTGGGAAAATATTCCAAAAGTTTCACCTAAAATACCCCCAAAATTTAAAGCAAACTTCTCAAAATCACAGTGATTCTAGTGAGACCAGATTGACAGGAGAATATTCAATGGGGGAAAAGAAAATCCTAAAAATTGTTTAGATGTCTATAGAGCCGGACACACATGAGAGGGTGAGCAAACGGGTGAGTGGTCAGAAAGATGTATGGGCAAATGGACCGACGGACAACAATCACAACGTTTTGAAGAAAAAAACAAAACATTTTCGGTATCAGGGGATCCCTAATCGTGCAATTCCGTTGCAGTCCTGAAATTTATTTTCCACAGCATTACATAACTTATCTACAGTATATACATTACTCTAAATGTTCAATGTGAGAAAGAACAAATCTATCTTAAAATATGTAGTAGTTGGAGAATTTTTGAAACACTTTTCTTCCTGTAATTTTCGAAAGTTTAAACTGAAAATTTTACCTGAGCAATTTTCGTAAGCGCACTTTATTTAAGCGAACTAATAAGAAAAAGAATTAAGTTGTTTCCCCTCAAGAATGGGGTCTGTCAGTGAAGGCTTGATTCTGAATGTAAATTGGCATTTTACACCATTAACACTATTCAATGATTTACGGCTGTGGTTGTAGGTGGAATCCCCCCGAGTTTTAACTGCAACTGAGGATAAGAAAGGCAGTAGTTTTTTAATATTTTAAAATCACACTTACCTTAATGTAACAACCAGTCGTTCTTTGGCAGAGATGGCACATCGCATATTTGTGTTTTGGAATCGCAGACTTTCTTCTAATAACCCATAGAGTTCATTGAATGTTGTTAAACTCATTCGAAAGTAATTAAAAAACTTTTCTGAGTTGTTAGCAAGATCTTTAAAATGAAGATGAAATGTGCCATATTTATATCGTTCACTCATTGCTGGCTGAACCCATTCCCTTTTTTTTATTTTTTGCCTTTTCTTGAATATTTGCCACAACATGTACATTGCGATGACTTCATCTGCTTCAACATAACATCCTGGTAAGGGAGATATGACTTGATAAGTGACGAGGGAATGGTGCAAGGAAGATGATTCATACAGGAAAAACAAGTATGGTTGGCGAGTACTGAGAATCGCAATGAGAAATTAGCACTCGAAATAATGTTCACAAGTAACAAACCAAGGAGAGCTTTTAGACTAACTTTTTGTGCACGGAAAAAAATACTGTCTTCAAACTAATAATTTTTTAACCAAGACCACTCTGTGGGGATCCTGTTTGCAAGTGCATCTACAGAAGAAATTTCATATAAAAAGACAGATTACCAGAAATTATGAAATAAAAATTTATATATTTTTTTTCTATGCAATATTTACAATCCTGCAAAGATTGTTGTATTTCTTATCAATCATACAATATTAATAAATGTTTCCTTAATAATCTCCTTAGAAAGTAAGTTCTCGAAGAATCTATCCCACATTCATTCTGTTCCAAATGGAACTATTGAATAACGTTTTCTATCATCATCTGTAATAGTGGCTGATGTGTACTCTTGGGAAAACCAACTCACATGAGATCATGGAAAAATAACACAGATATTGTATAACGTATATGATTTATTATTTTCTGAATTCTATTTCCAGTTTAATAAATACACAACTGCATCAACTGTGAAAAATCACTGAACTGAAATCACTGAATACTTACTGTTACTTTGGGGCACATTTTATGATGTGGTTTATTGAATAAACAATTTGTTTACTTGTGACATACTTATACAAACCTGTAATCGAACTGTTAAACTAGTGGTGCTACAACAGCACAAACTTTCTAAAATTATTTCTAAATTTACCATTTATGAAAATTCAGAGTTTAATGAAAACGAGACCTGCGTCACCCTTAAGAGTTCCTTGTTCTTTCCATCAAAAAAATTTGGAGCGTTTTTTCAGAAAATGTATTTTTTATATATCGACAAAATAACCACAAAACTCCTCATTTTTTCAAAAAACTGTACATGACATTTTTTAAAGAGCTGATAGTTTTAGAACAGATTTGTTTAAGACTAAAATCTCTATCTTCAGTTTTATAATCTTTAAAAGTTAAAATTTTGCAATTTTCGGAAACAAGTTTGCTGGAAATGAGACTCGCAGCACTTAACTATACTTTCATACATATGAGGAGAAAATTTAAAGAAAACATTTGAAGTCAATTTTGAATCAAAAATTGTTTTAAAAAAATTTTTAATTGCCTATATTTCACCCCAAATTGCGTAAAACTATTCATATTTTCAAAAAATTGTACATAGCCTTATTTGACAATCTGTCTTTAAAGAACAGATTTCATTGAGGGAAATTATCTCTATCTTGAATATTGTAGTTGTAGGAGAAGCCTGAGAAGAAATACAAGACCTGCACTATTTGTCTAGCGTTCTTACACTATCCAAGGACAGAGTTGATTAAAAAAAAAATGTCACCATTTTTAAGAAAATTTTGAAAATAATGTTGAGACAACTTGTAAAGTACCACCAAAATTAAAATATCTATGTGAAACTCAGAGTATGTTGAATTCTTTAAATCAATCATGGAATATATTGGCTGAGAGTTTAGGCGCTAGTTTCACCACAAATGGACTAATGGATGGACAGAGATATGTTTGCTGTCAATAGATTTTCCCATATCCAGACCCACAAAATGGATTCTAACTACACAGTGTTAGAGAAAGTAATTTTAATATAAATAAGAACAAGATTTATCCACTCTTTGTTACCAGGCATTTTTCTGTCACACATTCCCTGTTTTCCAGCGCACTATTCCCAAGAATTTTTCTTACAAAGAACGAGAAAATGAAATTATTATATTGCTAGCAAAAAGAAATGCAAATTCATGATAAATTGTAGCTTCATGTTAATTTTTGAGCAGACACCACTTACCCTAGATGAACTTCCTTTCTTGGATTGCTTTTCCACAGCAACATCTCTAACCGAATTTTCATCACCTTTGTGCAAGTGGGTCCTGTATAACAGGAGTGGGGAGCACATAAATCATTTAGAAAAAAATATTACAAGAAATATACACTTAGGTTCTGAAATGTGCATAGGTGGAGCCCAAGACCAAATTAATATAATATTCAGTACATAATGCACATCCTACAATACAAGCAGGATCAAAACAATATTAAAATTTCACAGCAATAACAAACCAATTGATAATCTTTGCATTTAATACCCCACCTGCATGCACACTACCTTACACTTGCTCGCTTTGTCGCCCTCCCCTCTCACCCTCACTTGTAGTTGATGAGACATTAGTTTACTAGCATAGAAATCTTTTTCTGATTTTCAAAAGATAATGATGGAAAATATTATTGGGTGTTTCCAAACTGTACCATCTAAAAACTTAATATCCTTTTTTCTTTTCCATTTATTACGTTGTTTGAACTCTCAATTTTACCAAAGGGCATGACTAAGATTGATAGAATTTCTGCTGGAAATTTAGTACCCCAACGCTTGAAAAAGAAATAGTCTCATTTTTGCCTGAGGCCTCCAATAAAACAAAATTTAATATTTTATCTTTAGGGGTTCCTGAAAAATACAGAAACTGATATTTACACAGAGATTCACTTCTCCAAATGTAACAATTTGCAAAAAAAATAATGAGAATTTAAAAGAAAATAAACATTTATTTGGATATGCAATATATTTAATGAAAAATGAAATAAGTTTCAGTTTTGGTGCTCGACGAAACTGTCTTGGTTTTGATTTAATGCCGAGATCCAAATGAAAAAAAGTCAAATGTCTATAAATGACATTTTATTTGCTGTGTGAATTAGGGTCTAACTAAAGAGGGTTTCTCTACATTCCTTTTGTAAAACAGAATAATACAAGCTGGCTCACCTTCCTCTTCCTCTGAAATGTTGCCTTCCTGTTTCATACCCCATTTGAAACAGCCATGGTCTCAGGTGATTGCAACTCTTCCTGCAAAGAACAGAATATAATAATCAACTTCAAACAACAATGGATGTACAGATTTTGAAGCTTCTATTTCTTTTCAGAATCAATCCTTTTCAAGCTTCAAATTCAGGAATAAGGCTAGATCCAGAAACCGTTGGGTGGGGGGTCCTTTTTATTTATTTTTATTTTTATTTTTATTTTTATTATTATTATTATTATTATTATTATTATTATTATTATTATTATTATTATTATTATTATTATTATTATTATTATTATTATTTTTTTTTTTTTTTTGTCAAAACAATTGAGTTCCACTTAATGGCAACTAAGCAACTACGAAAATTAATTTTGGAAACAACTGCAAAATTTGCAAACAATTCCTTCCAACTTCCATGGTCCAGCGAGGATCCTGGTGAGAGATTGTTGCTGCCATTAACTGATATGGCACCTTTCATGATAAAAAGTTGCGTAGACAATGAAAGTCTTCCTAAAATGTTGCATTTCATTTTGGTACACGGATTGCATCACGTTGTAAAAAGAGGTTCAGAAGATGTTATTAATTCATTAAACTGTCTATTAATGAGGTATTTCTACAGTGCAAAAAGGTGATTGTTACAACTTCCTTAAGAGTTCAACTTATAAAGTAAAATTCCTGGTATGTCTCTTCCAGGTCCGGTGCTCACAAGATGGGTAGATTCAGTGCTCACATTGTTGAAAGAAGTAGATTTCTTCACGAGAAGTTTTTAGCAGAATTAGATCAAGTGAAAGTGTCAGCATTGAAAATGTGCAGCAAGTCATGGCTGATGAGAGTATTCAAAATGAATTGTCCTATGTATCTGCTCAATTCTCCATTACTCAAATACTTCCTTTGAGACTGCAGGGAAGTCCTTTATTTCACCACTAGAAATTGTGCACAATGTGGGAAGATACTTTTAACTGCAGTTCCAGAGGTAATAGAGTGGCTGTGAAAATATGTGGTGCTCTAAAAGATAATCCTGGATATGAGAATATAAAAGATGTTATGGTATTCTTGTGGGAAAATCTGAATAGCATACATATCATTAACATTTTTTGTGCATGAGTTCCAGGACCTAATGATAAAGACCAAAAATTAAAAATAAACACACCATCCATACTGCTTTCTTCTTCCTCATTGGAACTGTTAAGCCTCTGCCTTTTGATAGCAGACTCATCACACTGCATTCAGTCTGAAAATTCAAAAAGATATTGTTCAACTTTACACCAAAAAGAATTTTTAACCTTGCTTGTTTTATTTATGAATAAATTGCTGTATTTATAAATAAAAAAACTTATTTGAATACTACTGACATGTTTTGTTTACAGACAGAGGGAGATGGAGGGAGAGAGAAAGAGACAGGAGGGAGGGGAGAGAGAGAGAGAGAGAGAGATGTAGGGAGGGAGGGGGAGAGAGACGTGGGGAGAGAGACGTAGGGAGGGAGGGGGGGAGAGAGAGAGGGAGGGAGGGAGAGACGGACGGAGGGAGGGGGGAGAGAGAGAGGGAGGGAGAGACGGACAGAGGGAGGGAGGGAGGGAGGGAGGGAGGCAGAAAGAGTTTGTCAGTCTCTGGTCATTGCTAGTGCCTAAACATGCAGTTGATTTTCTCCAAAATCAATATTCTCTGATCAATCTAAATGAACTTGAGGCTTTCGGAGTTTCCAGTGGGATATTTTGATTTTTGAGGGTACTTTACTTTACTCAATAACATTTTCAAAATTTTCTCAAAATTAGCTCCATTTTTTAAATTAATTTTCAAATATTTGCATATGCCATTTTTTGGGAGTGTTTTCCTACAACTATAATATTGAAGATAGACTTCTCCCTGAATGAAATCTGTTCTTTAAAGATCTTGAAATCAGTTCATGTTCAATTTTTCAAAAATATGAGTAATTTTCATGTAATATTCTGTAAAATATAGGCAATTATATATTTTTAAATAATTTTTTTCTCAAAAACTGCTCCAAATTTCTTCTTAAATTTTCTCCAAGTATGTATCGAGAGAAGACGAGAAATATGGCATTAGTCTTATTTTGAAAATTGTAAAAGTTAATATTTCAAAAATACAAAATTGAAGATAAAGAGATTTTTGCCTCAGTCTGTTGAAAAAAGTCAGGTCTTTAATAAAGGTCATGTGCAATTTTTTGAAGAAAATGAACTGGTTTTGCTTAATGTCTGTAATGTATTCTTTTTCTAAAAACATAATTTTCTCAACATCCGCACCAAATATGGACATTAAAATTTCTCCTCATATGCAAGCATGTGGTAAATAAATAAATTAGTGCTATAGAATGGCACAGAGTTTCTAACAGTAGTTACTTTTCTAATTTCTTGAGTCTGGTCTAACTTCAAGTATGCCTTTAGCTCTTCACAGTTGCCTTCTTTTGTCGCCCAAAAATACGTTTTTCACATTTTCTCAACTTATCGGCTTCCAAATGCTAGAGCTGATACAATTATCTCTTGACTGATTGATATAGAAGTATGCAGTTCATATCCACCCCGAATGGACGAACTGGTTTAGGTGTGAACGGATTGTGTTGCTTTGGGTCAAAAGGAATCGGATTCGAATCCTAGGGATTTTAATTTGATGAATGTGCTGTTGCAGGAAACTATTGACGATTCCAGAAACTTCATTGAAAATCATTTGAAGTACTTCTACTCACAAATAGAATCAATATAGTTAAATATATCAAACGTGTCTGTATATATTTTCCCAATTTGCTTTGCATCAAATAAATTGTTCTCTTTCTGTGCATCTGTATGAACTGATGTAAGTAAACTAATAAATCAACATTAAATTTAACTACTTTGTAAACACTACCTGTGAGACCAAAGGAACCCCTAACGGTTTCGAAATTATTATTACTTTCTCATCTTGTGAATTACTTTTATGCGTGCCTTATATTGGAAGAGTAAATCCCATGTTCCATTGAGATGGCCGGAATGGTTTATTGGCATGGACAGAGCTCTTCAGAGGGAAGGTTCACTGGTGCATTCTTATTTGTCACATTTCACTGTTGTCGTAGAAAATAATTGAGAATCCCAGACACTTTATTGAAAACCATTTAAAGCAATTCTAATCACAAATACCACTAATCAAGATAAACTGGAAGTGTATGCTATTTTCGAATTTTCAACTTTTAAACAATTTCTCACATCACTTGTTGGATTTGTAAAACTTGTGTTTCATCAAATCAATTGTTGTCTTTCTGTGATTATGACTATTATAGAAGTTCCAATTCTCTGTATAACTCGGATGACCGATAAAGTTAAATGTCGGGTGTGGACTCAGGGTTTCAGAGAGAAGGAGCGCTGGTTCAAGCCTGGCTCCGAGATATTTATTTGTTACTATTCTCTGTTGTCATAGAAAACTATTGAGAATTCCAGAAACTTTATTGCAAATCATTTGAAGCAATTCTACTCACATATACAATCAATTAAGATACTAAATAAACTACAAGTGTCCATGCAATTTTCCTATTTTGAACTTTTAAAGAAGTTCTCAAATCTATTGTCAGGGCATCAACTAATATTGTAGTGCTCCTGCCTGAGAGGTGCTAGGTTTGAGTCATGACAATGGCAGTGTTTTCGAGACTAGCCGGATTGCTTGGTCGACTCCGGTCATTGTGTGGAAAAGAATTCTACCGTCTGGCTGCTTTGATCGGCAGCTTTCTGTGGTTTCTCTGATCAACATCAGGCAAATGGCCACGCAGTACCCAACCAAATGGATCGCATGCGATTTTTACTTCCCATTCCTTATCCTTTCCTACCCTTCACTTGCATACACTTACATGCACCACACTACCTGGGAGACTGGTCAGGGTATTAGAGCTTGCCTCAGCTGGAGGGATACCCCTTTGGTGGGAGGCACCTTGACATGTGTATGAAAATCCTGCTAGCAGACAGTAGGTCGGCGTTGGCTTTAGCCATTCAAGGCGGGAAGATCACAGCTACCTCCAGAGCAAAAACATTTACTACACTTATGGGACACATTACCTTGCGCATTGGTGTGCCCGGAATCATTATCAGTCAATCAAGCATTGTATCAACCTAACAACTGTCAGTCCACCTGGGGACAACTGTAGCTTCTAAACCGTTCAGTCAACTGTAGCTCCTAAACATACCAATCAGATGTAATGTGTGTGACATGTTACAGATGTGGATGGCAGACTTTTTGCATCTGATGACGATAAACCAGATGATGTGAATATCAAATAATGTGCCTTACAAGTAGATGGTAAATCTGCACATTGCAATGTAGAACCAATAGGCTTGTATCTGCTGCCTAAATCAAAAGCATGTGTGGATGCATCACGTAGTGAGTACTTAACATATATTTGTATATACATAATATTGTTCTATTTTTTTATAAATTCATTATTTTTAGATAAAATTTTAATTCATTCAATATTCAAATTAAAATAGGTTATAATATTATTCCTACAATTTTGTTTTTCATTATTTATCTTTTTTCATAAACATAAAACACAAAAACTACAAAAATTAACAAACCAACAACTAATTTTAAGAAAATAAATAAGAAACTATCAAATTACCGTTTTATTCATAATGAGCTGTCCAGTGCAAATTATAAGATAAAAGGTTGAAATTTTGCAAACTGTGGAGAATTTACAGGGGGACAATTTGTATTTAACCCTTTTGCATCACAACATGAGATAATCTTAAAAAACAAAGGAAAAAATGGGACATTTCGCATCCCATTAATTCTTTGTTAGGACAATGGTACATAATGGAAAAGAGAAAAAAAGGGGAAAAAAAGAAAGGAAAAAAAAGAAGAAAAAAAGAAGAAGACAATCCCGTTAAAAACAGGATGACTGGACACCCTATAGTATGATGAAACACGTGCTTAAGTGCTGGTGGTAGTAAAGTTGTTTTTACTTTGAATTTCTAAACCATTTTTTAATCAAAAACTGTAACAAATTTTTTCTTAAAATTTTCTCCTCTTATGTATCAAAGGACTATGTAAAAACTGGTGCCAGTTCCAATTCTTGAGAACTTTGTATTTTTGAAAATTTCATAAAGTTAACATTGCAAACATATATATTGAATACAGAGCTTTTTGTCTTAAATGAAATATGTATAAAAAAATAAGATCCTTACAAAAGGCCATGTACATTTTTTTTTCAAAAAGAGTGATTTTGGAGGAATTTTATGCTTAAATTTGATACAAATTATAAAAAATTCTCAAAACCACTGCAAATGCTTACTTTATTTTTCGCAGATCAAACAAGGGACATTTTCAACAATGGCACAGGTCTCATTTTTGTAGAATTCTCTGAATTTTTGAAAATTGCAAATTTTAAAATATCTTTTTAGAAATAACGTGAGAAAGTGTGTGTTGTTGTAACACCACTAGTTACATTTGTGTTATGAAAAATTTTGGAGCGGTTTTACAGAAAAAAAATTACAAACGCAAATTCCGCAAAAACTACTCGTTTTCTTCAAAAAATTGTACATGACTCTTTTCAAGAACTAGTTTTGTACAAGAGACATTGTCTAAAGCAAAAATTTCTATCTTCAATTTCATAGTTTTAATTAATTAATTTATTTTGCAATTTTTCAAAAATCAGGGATTTTAACGAAAATGGAGACCTGCACCATTCTTTTAAATGTCCTTCGAAGTATTCAACAACAAAATTTAATAAAAAAAATTGAAGTTACGCCCAAGGGGCTTCCTGTAAAATACCCCCCAAAATTAAAATATTTGTTTCAATTTCCAGGAGCTGCGACATCAGCCAGAATGATTGGGGAATATAAATTTTGGAGAAAATAAGCTGAACGTTTTATGAGCTAGCGTTGTGCACAGACAGACAGACAGACAGATGTTTTGCTGTAAATCGATTTTTCGGTATGAAGGACGCTCGAATCATGGATTCTGGCTACACCACATGTTAGAGATTTTTTTTCTATTTTAAGCAACTGGATTTATCCACTTTTACATTGCCAGAGCCCGGCAATAAGAGTTTTTGTGTCGAACATTCATCGTTTTCCGGCGCACGATTGCAATACATTAAGTGTGAGAAACATTGCCTCATTAGCAATCAGTTTACAATGCTTTATCACCCCTGGTAAATTATTTATATATAACTTAAACAGTAGTGGTCCCAATTTAATCCCTTGTGGCAATACGTATTGCTTGCTTTTCATCTGATACACCGTTAATGCCTACAGAAAATTTAGAATTATTTTTTTATATTCTTTTTTCTACAATCAACCCGAACACAAAATAAATGAAAATAATATAACAAACGTAAACATTTTAAATAATTAAACTAGAGGTGCTACAGAATGGCACAGACTTTCTTGTAGTAAAGTTTTCTAATTTCCTTAGTGTGGACTGGTACTGCACAGCCATGTTCCTCCTTGCCTGCTTCCATCTATTGCAGCCCAGAGATTTTTTTTTTTTTTTTTTTTTTTTTAATTTTCGCAACATTTCCGTTTCTAAATAGTAGAACCTAAATTATATTTTAAGAATATTAAAGAAGGCTATAACATCATCCTAAATTGAAATTTTCATTGAAAAATTTGAAGGTCTCTTTCACAGGAATCTATTGAGTTTTCAAAAACCCTCATTTGAAGTTATTTAGAGTACTTCCCCTAACAAATGCAATAATGTAAACAAATTGATAAAAATGTTCATATTAATGGCGTGAGAGATATTTCAAAAAAATTACATTTATGTAATTTTTGACAAAACAAAAGAATACCCCAAAATGAACTTTACGTCATATTAAACAGTGCAATTAGCAGTATACATTGGAAAAATTTGAAGAAAAAAAAAATTGGAGCCATTTTTGAGAAAATGGCATTTGAGTGTTTCTGAAAATGCAGAATTTTGGGCTCATTTTTACACAAAACTTAAGTTTTCGAGAAACTTTATTTGACATCATTTAAAGTACATGTACTCATAAATTTAATAATGTGAAGATATTGCCTCTAATGTAAATATTACCAATGTGAGAGACAATGTGAAGCTAAAAAATTAAATTTTTGTAATTTATGAAAAAACAAAAGAATAGAGCAATAAGGTGTTTATGTCACCAGATAGGGTGCATTTGGTACTATCCCTACCTAAATTTAAAGAAAAAATTTGGAGCCATTTATGAGAAAATCTGGTTTTTGTTATTTTTTAAAATTGCAAATATTGCATGCACCATTGCACGAAAACTACTAAAATTTTCAAAAAAATTTAAATGATCTTAATGAAAGAGATATTAAGGACAAAAAATTTAATTTGAAGGAAAAATCTCTATTTAATTTTATATTTGCAGGAAGACACCGGAAAAAATTCAAACTTTTATAATTTTCGATAATTCAGAGTTATTCGTGGATATCAGAACTATGCCACTTTTATAAGTGTATTTTACTCTGTTCTTACAAGAAATTTAAAGAACAAATTTGGAGATGTTTTTGAGAAAATTTTGAAAATGTCCAGGGGTGTCATGTAAAGTATGTTTTTCAAAATTTTAAAGCTTCAACTAGAGCCAGATGGACAGGGGTTTCTTCAATTTGGAAAAGATTGTAGGTGTGGTTTAGGTGCCAAGTTTGTTCATATATGACAGACAGAGAGACAAACAATCAGACAGTCAGACAGACATTTCAAAAAAAAACGACAACACTTTTTCAGTATCAGGGGACCCCAAAACGTGTATTTGCGTTGAAATCTGGAAATCCATTTTTTACAGCATTACTTTCTATACTACATATATTACTCCCATATATACGTATGTATATGAGAAAGTAAAAAGAGGGTGTATCCAATTGACTACACATCAACAAAAAAAGTCAATCAACGATGAGAATGAAGCACGGTCATTTAATACATTGTGTTTTTGTCATTTCTCACAAGGCCTTCACACTCTGCAATGACAAAATATTTAAGGAATTTATATTTTTTTCAGGGCGATGGCTATTATTTTGATGTGGGCCAATGTGTTCAGTGTCTTTGGTGATCGTTAAACATTGCTGATTGTTGAACAATTTCAGTAACTTTCTTCCCAATCACTATTCCTGAGTTTTTCATTAATTCACTACTTATGACATCAGGTTCATTAGCATCCCTGTCTTAATAATTATTCCAATTTTTTGGAATGTCACATAATGAAACATACTTAAATTAACATTTTCAACTTTCTCTTACATTTCAAAACCATTACAATAGACATGTTCTACATTATTGCTCCTACCTGCTAACAAAACAATTATTTAGTTTAATTGCCACTTCATCCAACCATATGTATTTGCAATCAAATAGTATATTTTTTCCTCATTAATTTCACACACTATCTCTAAATAATTGACTTGTCAATAATAAAAATGCAAAATAGTATTTCAAAAACCAAACGAAATATTTTCATTTCTGAAGCATACTGAGATTGTAGCAAAAGAGTTTGATAGAAGACTACTTGGAATTTGAACTTGTGAATTGATTTCACTTCCACACATTTTGAAACGAAAGCAAGCTGATAAATAGTAATTTTATTTAACTGGACAATCTTGGTCACAATCTTACTGGCAATAGCCAGTTCAGTTCAGTTCAGCAATAGCCAGTGATTTCAAGTTTTTAATATAATTTCATTGTATTGTACAGCATTGTTATAGTGTATAAGTGTTGTATGTATATTATTTACAGTAAGTTTGATACAGAAACCCAATAAATATATTTCAATCACAAGTTATTAGTATAGTACTACTTATAATAATTAATTGCTAATTAGCCTCCCATATCCATGGTTAATACTCATTAGTGCCCTGCAATACCATATGGTATTAGAACACCATTTTATATTAATATTATGTGCACATGTTTATAAACTACAATCTCATTATAATTCATGTCCATTGATTAATGGTGAATGCCACATCATTGTTGGTTTCATTAGCATAATTACCATTAAAAACATTTCTTTCTGTTGTGCGGTGCTAAGAGGCTGGGCTATGGATGGGCGTTAGTACTCATTTCTCATATTTATAATGGATAAAATAATCTGTATTATTCAAACATCAAAGCTAACAGTATATTTATTAATAGAAAGTGAAAATAATTTATCTTTTGCTGATATTTTTTAATAATATTGTGAAGAATAGTTTACTTTTTTTGTGCTAACAGACCCTTATTTTTGATCATTTACATCGTAAATCATATAGTTAACTTATTCGTTTTAGATTTTTACAGTTCAGGTTTCTCATTATCACAGGCTCTAGACATTATAGAAGCTGATGATAATTTGGAGTTCATGAAACTGAACATTACTGTTTGAACCTTTGTCTGTTCTAAAAATAAATATTCTGAGATGAAGATTTAGGGGCTTTAATTTCCGATCTTCCAGGATGGCAACTCTGCACAGCAGAATTTAAATTAAAAATAATTGCTATATGGAATACACGCTTCCAGATGCTGAGGAAAAACTATCAAGCACAAGACCAACTATCAAACACAAGTACTATGTTGGCAACAAAACCAAAATTACAATAATGCTAGGGACAATAAAAGTTTTTTGTATCAAAACAGGACTAAAATTACTGACCAAGAATGCATAAAGGGCTATTCCTTGCCCATTCCTGAGTATTCACATTATCAGTCCATGACCCCTGATCAAATATTAGAATTATTCGCAGATGATGAAATTGTTGAACATTTACTACACGTATAATGAAAATATTCACAATTTCTGAATCAATACTATCCTCAAATAACAAACTAATTTTTTTTTTAAATTTTGATTCTAAGGGGATATGTTTTGCCATTAAAACATATTTATTCAGATGAGCACAAAGATTTCAATAAAAAACTTGTTTCTAGTTCAATAGGAAGAGACAGGTTTCTACAAATTAAAAGATTTTTTCACTGCGCAGACAACATAAACCGCAGTATTGATGTCAAAGCCTGAAAAATTCGTCCACTTTTAGTTCCGATTAAAAGAATGTCTTGAACATTTTGTTCCTTTACTATCACTGTGCTTTGATGAATCCATGATTCATCACTATGGTTGTCATGGATGTAAACAAATCACTTGAGGAAAACTGATCACATTTGCATTCAAGATGTGGTGCCTGAATTCTAGAAGTGGTTATCTTATCAATTTTGATATGTATCAAGGAAAAAATCCTTGCAGAAAAAGTAATTTTGATAATCTATTTGGAAAATGTGCATCACGAATGGATGAACGTAGAAGTAATGCTTGAGAAACTAAAAGTGAAAAATTTGCCTTTTATTCATGTAGACAACCTTTTTACCAGTTTTTATCTAATCTTATCTGTGAGGCCGAAGTTATAGTGTTGGGACTAGGAGAGATAACACGCTGCTGAAGATGTGTCATTTGACAAAGTTACCTTCGCTAAAGAACAGGGTAAAATTGGAAGTACTGTTGAGAAAATAACAAAATTCTTACTGGTTGATGGAAAATGATTCAACTGTGACTATTGCCACAATACATTGTGGTGTACATTCTGTCTCACAGGTGAAAAGATATTCCCAGGCTGATAAAAACACATCTACATTCCTCGCCAGAATTGAATAACTCAGCACAGTACACACATAGGAGGCCCTGATCTCATAGGTGAACTGATTGGGCAATACAGAATGGGCATATGCTCCAAAAGTGGTACTGACCCTTCCATGGTTGTTGGACATGTGTATGTTGAATGCTAACTTTTTTGCACAAACAAACCAATCAAACAAATCAACTAGAATTCCATAAGCCGGTTGCTCAGATTTATCTTGCTTGTTATGGTGCTCACTTTAAGTGTGGAGGCCATATGTTCTTCATTTGGGAGAAAAACGGGCAAAAAATGGATCGTAGGGTTACTTGTTATGGGTTTCAAAAAATGTCATACCTTGTAAATAAATTTTAAAATGAATTATATACCTTTTTGTTCAGTAATTTAAATTGAAATAAAAGTTCTAAAATGAAATCATGTTTTACTCAATGCTCCTGTAAACATCCAGTGATACCACATGCTATCAGCAAATTTTTTGAAAATGAAAAATGTTAATTTCAAAGAATCTTTATATTCATGTGTTTTAGGGCCCATTTACTTCGATAATCTTAAAATGAAAAAACAGATTTTAAAAATAATAATTTGAGCATTAATGGGTTAACTGAGAATGTCAACAAAATTTGACATGAAACTAACAAATCAGAAACATGACACCAATGAAACTGTATTATATGAACATAAAATAGAACAGTTGATTAATCAGTTCAACCATAATACAATACAATAGGCAAATAAAAGTACCACAACTTACATCAACATCCCAAGGCATTTCATCACTGCTATCAACAAGTTCCTCTTTGATCTGCAAACCACAATAACAGTAACAATAAGAAAGAAAGAAATCAATTTTAATATAACAAACTGTCCTTACTTTATCCATTTTTTCCTTTCAATAGTAATACAAAGGACAGAAGTCAGAATGCGAATTGGCAATTTCCTGCAGACGCACAAAATTTAAGGAAAGTATGATCAAAGATTGGGGGGTGAAGGTCTACGGTGAAACGAAAATCACATTCGTTTATGCAATATAATCATTCCTAATGATACTCTTCAGAATGTTTTCTTGTCCAATTTCTGTAATACAGATTCATTTGAACACACTACAGAATGGAAATCATAAATGCCATGCCTAATATGTATTAATTTTATTCCTAGCAAAGAAATATTAACACTTCAGCAGGGAACATCTGACACTTTAGCACTAAGGAGGAGATCCTTGGCATCCCCCTTGCCAATTTGCATCCTGATAGGTGTCCTATTAAAGACTACAAAATACACAACTTCAAACTTACCTCAATATCTGAAGTACTCTCAAAACTAAGGTGTTGGTTATCCATGATTATTTTATAATGTCTATATTCTACAACACAATTTACATGTAGTTTATATCTAACCACAGTATACTTATGAATAAATTTTCATTTAATTCCGATAAGCTGCAGTCAAAAGTAAACTCGGGCGATCGTTTGGAATATTGCAGAATAAACACAGCATTTACATTTGAAATTCCCGCAAAGCCATCCCTTTCCTTTCGTTAAAAAATTAAAAGCAAGTCGATCATTATCAGTTGAAGTCTATTAAATTAAACTCGTAACCTGTATACGCTTCTGTTTCTTGTGATCTGTCAGTTGAGCAAGTTCTTGAGGTTAATAAGGAACATCACATACTGCTGTGAATGAGTGAAAAGAGAAGCTGTTTCACTGAAATTGAAACATTCTTGGAAGTTTTAATACGTAAATGAGCTTGCGAATGATGCAATTACATTTATTGCACAGATATTTTGTTGAACAGCAGCGCATAATGCAGCAGCATCTGCAACACTTGTCACGTGTTCACGAGGAGACACCTAGGAGACACTGAAACCACGTCTCGCAACCAACATACCACGGCTGAGTGCTGCCCTCTCAACGGCGGCTCGCCAAATTCGATGTGGTGGAGGGCACTTAGAACATAAAGAATCTATTTTCTCTCGCAACCCACCTGGGAGATTCTGCTCTTTTCTTCATTAGTATGGCCTGGATGCTTATGATCTAAAAATGTTAGAAATATGCAAGCATTTATGACCTCAAAAAATATGAAAATATGACCGTAAATATGACTTAAACATTTTTTATTAACACAACCAGTTCCACTTCTTATTTTTGACATTCAAAAGTAATTTATTATAGCGTATATTGTTACATATAGTATTTTTTATTGATTTGATACTATATGTAACAATATACGGTATAATAAATTCCTCTTGAATGTCAAAAAAAAGTTTCTTGTTTAAGACGGAGTGACAATCAGGTAGAGGCCGGAATTCTATCGGGCTAAGTGAAGCATGGCAGGGGGAGGTGGGCTGCTGTGGCGTAACGTTCGGGCCAGCAAGGCCCGCGATGCGGACGGGCCCAGCTAAAAGAGGGCCTATTTTTAGGGGATATTTTTATTATTTAAGGTACTAACACTACTTGTGTTTGCTATTCACTTTTATAAAGAGGGCCCAGATAAAAGTTTTGCAGGTGGGCCGGCTCTCATTTCGTTTCTCTACAGGGGGGTTGCTTCACGAGCGGGCCAACAAAACATGTCCAGAAGGCTCTAGAAACAAAACTGTGATATTCAAGGTATAAAAGGGAATAATGATTTATGAACAGCAACGTAATATTAATAATTAGTATTTAATTTAAACCGGCGCAAAAGGGAGACCACAATAAAATATCGCCAAGCAATATATTATTATTATTATTATTATTATTATTATTATTATTATTATTATTATTATTATTATTATTATTATTATTATTATTATTATCTGACGATAATTATTGTTACCAGATTCCAACCATCAAGAAAAGCTTTAAAACGTAATACAAGTCTTTATAAAATATGGTGGCACATAGGCGACCAAAATTAATTCAAATTTCGAATTCAATCATTTATAACAATTCCTTGGCGCTAATTACCAGGAAAGGGTATACATTTTAAACGTCCCGTGTTAGACATATTTTTCTGTTAAAACCGCGGGCGGGCATCTACAGAGAAAGGCAAAGACGTATTTCGTTTAAAACTCTTTGGAAGGACAAACTGCTTTGAAAAGTTTGAACTGCTTTCAAAGACACTCGCGAGATTGCGCCAGCTACTGGGAACCAGCGACCAGAGATAGAATTTTCTGTTAATTTCTGAGAATCAGATACATTTCCAAATAAGACGAGTACGAAAGTCAATTGTTCGAGAATCTTCAGCCGAGCGGTTTCACAAAGGATATCCTCGTCGGTAAAAAGGCTAAGTAATTCACGTCTTGGCCGCAAAGAAAAATTAGATTTTGATGATTGGTAATGCAGACTCCGTAAATAGCGTATTTGGCGCGGAACCTTCCCTGACATTGTATTAAGCCCGAATTACATCAGAAAACAATCTTCTGTTCGCATAGACGAGGTAACACTGACGACTTCAATACTAAATAATTCTTACGCTGAGATAAACTAATAGTTCTTACGTAATTGTGTTTCAGAATTTTCCCTTGCGGCAAGGGAGGAAAGGCAGCTGGAGTCTTGTCGTCAACCCGAATCATCATCTGTTGCTCTCCCAAAAACAAGCTATTTTGCAGCCTTAACAAAATACTAATTAGCAGTAAATTGATTTTCCGGGCACGCCAACTGTTGTCATTAGTCCCGTTAGTATAGTGAGTTTTTCTCAAGTGCGATGTTCCTCCCCCCCTGCATGGTGAATTCCGGCGCCGACTTACACGCAGGCTTGCCTCTCGAGGAGTCTCTCCCCACGACGCACCGTCTCATCTACGACAAGCTCTAAGCTCTCGCAATTGATTGATTGATTAGTGATTCCAGACCCGTCACCTGCCAAGGGCAGTATTCTCGTTAGTGTAGTGCATGTTTTTATCGTGGGAGATGAGAGGTGATCTATACTCCGAATAAAAGAAGAATGTGGTTGACAGTTCGGTGTGGAGGGGGGCGGCGTTGCCGCGTACTGCGCGCTCTACCACGTGCTTTGAACAATAAGACGAACAGCTGAGAGAAATCGGGAAAAATCGTAACACGTAAAAGAAAATAAATAAGGAACTTACATTTTCTCATCCTTCGCCAATTACTCCCAAACTGCACTGTTGAACGATAGTTTGCCACACTTCGTAAATATTTACTTGTGGTCACTGCATATTAAAAACACAAACATTTTAAAATTATTCCTTATAAGGGAAACACTCCACTGATATCTGACGCACTGTCAGCACTCTCACTCTCTTCAGAACTACTGCTTTCACTGCTATCCGATGCACCGAGGGAGATTATTAATTCTTCCACATTCGTTTTTCCACGCTTCGATTATCACCGCTTTCGTACGCGCTACAACTTTTTGCCACTGTTCGCGAGTGGTTCCTTGCACAGCCTCCCGGAAAAGATTTTCCACTTCGCTCACTGTGAATGTTTTATTATTCCTTGCCACGTAACCTTTCATTTGTGCCCATATTAACTCAATGGCATTGAAGTGGCAATGATAAGGCGGCAAACGAAGTACTCTGTGGCCGTCTGCTTTAGCAAGTTCATCAATTATGTATTTGGGGAATTGGGGTTTGATTCTTGCAACATCTTAAAGTAAATCCGCCTTAGTTTTCCACGTTTCAGTTTGCACACCGTGTCGTGACAACCACTCAATTATATCTTGCTTCCTGGAAGCAGTAGTCGGCGCCTGTCCATTACAACAGAATGATAAGGAGTATTATCCATGACAATGAGAGATGGCTTATGCAAGTTCTTGAGTAGGTTATCTTCAACCCATTTCCGGAAACGCTCACTATCCATCTCCTCGTGCACAACTTTGCGGAGCGAAGCTATACTACCGCTAAATAATTCTGCATCTCGTAATGAAACAGATACTTTTTGCAAGGTTGGATACTCTTTCCTTGAATAATAGGTGTAAATATGCCTCCGCACAGCATCCTTCTGAAAAGTGTCCAGGATTGTGACTCGCCTTTCAACGATTTTCTTCTTACCTGGCGTCTCCAGATGAGAAGGGCCAGCTTCTTCCGCATCCTGCTTCTGTTTACCAATGTTAATGACTGTGTTCTCATGAATCTTGAGAGAATCAGCTGTGCGCTTTACTACCTTTGAAACAGGTAATAAGGGCCCACCATTGTTTTTCTCCTTTTCAAAATAGTCGCGAATATTTACACAATACTCGCGAGCCTGGCCTTTCAGAGGAACTCCCCGGCCGGATTTTCTTCTTTACTTTACGGAATGAATCCTCGGCCGGCCTCGGCCGCGTTTGTCACTTACTTCTGACATGTCAAATTAATAACAGCACTAACAAAACGATAACAAAACACCAATAACAAACAATAACAAGGAGAAAAAATACAACAATAACAACAAATCTAACAGAACACACTTCTCTGAATTCCCGCTCTCACAATACACTTGGACACTAAGCTCAACACACGTCGACGCTCAGCCGACAAACTGCAGCACTCCGTATACGCGATTCATTTCGCAGTTCAAACGTGACATCGGGCAAATGGCGATACTTCTGATTCGCTGTTGCCTAGGTTACAGAGCTGACGTCGCCATGTTACCGGGAACTGTCAACCACATTCTTCTTTTATTCGGATAATACCGTTGGATGGTGAGATTCGACGTCGACTGTCAGCATAGAGGAATTTTCCCAAACACGTATTTCCGATAGGCGTGGTACCACCCAAGCTAGGACAAGCTCTGAGCTCCCGTCATATATGGTAGTGTGGTGTATGTAAGTGTGTGTGTGTGTGTGTGTGTAAGGAGCGAGGGCAGGACACTCAGAAGAGGAAGGAAAGTTCGCGCGCGGTAGGTGGCCCGTTTGTTAGGGCACTTCTGCGGCATTCGCCTGGTGTTGATCGGAGAAACCATGGAAAACTATCGATCAGAGCAGCCGGCCGCTAGAACTCTCTCCAGACAGCGCAGCTGTTGAATTCGACCTAGCTGTAAAGCTAGTGCCGAAATTCCTGTCGTCGGGACTCGAACCCTCGGACCTTCCGGATAGAGGCACTGCCGTGACATCAGTTGATGCCCTGAGCCACCTTTGCCAGTTGATCTGGTCTCCAGACGTGTGGTAGTGAAATACACTGATTGAGATTTCCAAAAAATGTGTTGTATTGATTTCGAAACTTGAAGAAATGCGAGAGCTTATTTAGCGACACTGCACCATTTGTTTTGTTTCTATACGATTGATAAAAAATCTCTTAACCGATACTCTGATCAATAATGTCTGCAAGAGCGAATTGAAAAGAAACTAGTGGTGCCACAGAATGACAATCTTTCTCGTGTTCGCTTTCTATTTTCTTTGGTCTGGAATAGCTATTCGGATTTGCTCATTTTCACAATTTTTCAGTTTCCTAATAGTACAACCGAAATATTACTTTAAGAATATTAAAGAAGAGTTACACTCCGTCCGAAATGACAATTTTCATTGAAAAATCTGGAGTAGTTTAAAAAAAGGCGTTTAAGCGTTACTGAAAATGCGAAATTTGAAGCTGTTTCACAGAATCTCTTGTTTTCGAAAAACTTCATTTGAAGCACTTCCCTTCACAAATGCAATAGTGTTTACAAACCGCTCGAAATGTGCATATTAACGGCGTGAGAGATATTTAAACAATTACATTTGTATTTTTGAAAAAAAAAGAATATCCCAAAATGAGCAGCCATATTAAACAAATTAGCACTAACCCTACGAAAAGTTTGAAGGAAAAATTTGGAGCAATTTAAAAAAATGTTTTTTGGTATTTTTAAATATTACTCATAAATATGTGTACAAATAGCCGCTGATGTACATATTAACTACGTAAGATATGTCAAAAAAATATTTTTGTAATTTCTGAAAAAAAAAAACGAGCAATACGGCGTAGAGCGCATTTAGCACTGTCCCTGCGAAAAGTTTAAAGAAAAAAATTGGAGACGTTTTTGAGATTCTTAAAAATTGCACGCAATATTGCGCGAAAATTACTAAAAATTTTAAAAAATGTATATGACCTTAATGAAAGAACCTTCTATGCAGACAGAATATTATTTTAAGGAAAAATCTGCATCCTCAATTTTGTAGGAAAACGCCGAAAAAAATTTCAAACTTATGAAATTTTCGAAAAACGGACCTATGCCATCTTCATAAGTGTATTTTACGCTATTCTTTCAAACAAATAAGAAAAAATTTCGAAATGTCCCAAGGGCTGCATGTAAAGTATCCCCAAATTTTAAAGGATGCTTCGAGTCGAGCCAGATCGACGGGGGAATCTCCATTTTGGAAAAAAATTATGGGTTAGGTGCTTGTAGTGTTCACAGACGGACGGACGAGTGGACGTTTTAAAAATGAAAACCAACACTTTTTCGGTATCAGGGGGCCCCAAAATGTGTATTTTTGTGGAAATCTCGAAATCGATTTCCCGCAACATTACATAACGTTCTCTACACTATATACGAGAAAGTAAATAATATTTTTAAATAATACTAACAATTTCCTTCAGTTTTGTATTGATTGATCTTTTTTTAAATTTTCTGTATGGCTAAAAAAACTACAATTGTTAATGACCAGATAAATATACAATGTGCGACAATTTCTTTGATAACTCAATAAAAAAATCTAATGTAATTATTGACATCGTTTACCAAACCATAAGTTTCCATAACAATCAGGTTATGAAATTGAAAGAGTGCATTCAAAACGGGGAGAAAATTCTTTATTATATGAAAACTTTCACATGAGTACACTGTATGAAAATATAACTGAAATCTTTTACAAGATCTGTTTCTGGGCTTTGTGAAACACCATTACCAATCACCTACTAGTTTCTAATTAATCTATAATATCACAGAAAAATAACAGATTAGTATGTTATTAATGGAGTTCATTAGATTAGTATTTTAGTAAATGCAAACCTTTTCACAAATCACTTTACACATCCTTCACCATCCATTTGGTCCTTTTTATTTGTAGATTTAACAAATTCCATGGCGAATCATAATTTTATGCAATACAAAAGCCTAAGCAAAATACCAAATCTTTCTCGGTAGTGTTGAAGCAGTTTTATTGGCAGACACCATTAGATATTTCCAGTTTCCTGGGAGATCAAATGAGGGAGCGAGATAAAGTCTTCCCTAAGAATTTACAAAAAGCTGTGGAGAAAGAAACGTGCAAAATGAAAGATTAGCGTTGACAAGCATTTCATATGATATGCAGATTATATAAAATTAAACATCAGAAAGCAATCCCATTACTTGAGCAGTGCGCTCTTGGAACCTGATTTCTAGGCTATTGTTTCAATTCCAGTTTTTATATAAATGCTTGAATATTATTTGACCGCAAAATTTGAACACACACGTTATTATTTTTTGAGGCCATATCCAAAGCAGTTTTGCCCATACTTGTCCTCAAGTTCTTGTCAGCTCCCTTCCTCAGTAACATTCGCACACATTCCAGATTTCCATAATGAGCTGACCAGTGAAGAGCAGTATAACTATCTCCATCTACAGCATTAACTTCAACACCACCCTCAATCAGTGCAATGACACAGTTACTGTTCCTGCATCTGGCAGCACTTATTATAGCTGTTTCTGCTCTTGCATTTTTAACACTAGGGTCAGCACCAGCTTCTAACAACTTCTTTAGGCATGATGAATGGCCCTTGTAGCAAGTGTTGTGCAAAGCGCTATCTCCAAATGTGTCACAAGCATTTGGGTTAACGCCCACTTGCAGAAGGGCTTCTAGAACATCCTGGCGACCGTCACTCGCAGATTGAAGCAGTGCTTCTTCTCCTGCTCGTCCCAGCACCAAATCACGTAGGCCGTCAGCGAAACTCCACACCACTTCAGCATTGCCAGCGTTTCTGAGACAGCGGGCCACCTCTGCAAGGTCTGGCTTGCTGACCACTCCCACCATTTCTTTTACAATATCACCATACCCTGCCTTGGAAGCAACAAACAGGGGGCAGTCACTATTGTTGCATTGCCTTGTAGGAGAAGCCCCCTTTTGCAAAAGTAACTTTCCTATTTCACTTCTCTGGTTTGTAACAGCCATTAATAATGGGGAAACCTTGTTTCCCATTTCCACATTTGCTCCTTTCTCCAAGAGCCAGACAACTATTTCCTTGTGTCCATCTTTCACAGCACAAACGAGAGGAGTTTTCCCTTCCGTATCAGCTGCATCCAACTTTACTACTTTCTCTAAAAGACACTTGACTATTTCCGTATTTCCACGTTTTACAGCAAGCAAAAGAGGCGTTTCTCCTTCCTTATCAATTTCTTCCACATTTGCCCCATTCTCCAAGAGACATTTAACTACTTCAGTATTTCCATGTTGAACAGCATATCTAAGTGGGGTTTCTCCGTTCTTGTCCCTTGCTTCTACATTTGCGCCTTTTTCTAAAAGCCATTTAACTATTTGCCCTTGTTGACCTTTCAGAGCACATAAAAGGGGAGTTTCTCCTTCTTTGTCTTTTGCTTCTACATTTGCTCCATTTTCTAACAAACATTTAACAATTTCACAGTTCTCATGCTTTACTGCATATACAAGTGGAGTTTCCCCATCCTTGTGGGTTGCTTCCACATTTGCTTTTTTTTCCAACAGCAGTTCAACTATTTCACTATACTCCCCTTTCACAGCACACACAAGAGAGGTTTCTCCTTCTTTGTCCGTGGTATCTGTACTTGCTCCTTTGTCTAAAAGCCATTTAGCTAATTCAGCGTTACCTTGTTTTACAGTGTATACAAGAGGAGTTTCTCCATTCTTGTCTGCTGCATCTACACTTGCTCCCTTTTCCAAAAGCCATTTAACAATTTCTCTATGCCCACCTTTCACAGCACACATAAGGGAGGTTTCTCCTTCTTTGTCAGCTGCATCAACGTTTGCTCCTTTCTCCAAAAGCCATTTAGCAATTTCAGCATTCCCACGTTTTACAGTGTACAGCAGAGGAGTTTCACCATTCTTGTCAGCTGCATCGACATTTGCTCCTTTTTCCAAAAGCCGTTTTACAATATCATTATATCCCCCTTTTACAGCACATGTAAGGGACGTTTCTCCTTCCTTGTCAGCTGCATCAACATTTGCTCCTTTCTCTAAAAGCCATTCAGCTATTTCTGCATTTCCACGTTTTACAGTGTACAGCAGAGGAGTTTCACCATTCTTGTCAGCTACATCTACACTTGCTCCCCTCTCCAAAAGACATTTAACAATTTCACTATGTCCACCTTTCACAGCACAAATAAAGGAAGATTCTCCTTCCTTGCCAGCTGCATCAACATTTGCTCCTTTCTCCAAAAGCCATTTAACTATTTCAGCATTTCCTTGTTTCACACTATATACCAGAGGGGTTTCTCCATTCTTGTCGAGTGCATCTACATTTGCTCCCTTATCTAAAAGATATTTAACAATTTGACTTTGTGCACATTTTGCAGCACGTGTAAGGGAGGTTTCTCCTTCCTTGTCAACTGCATCAACGTTTGCTCCTTTCTCTAAAAGACATTTAACTATTTCAGCATTCCCTTGTTTGACAGCGTAAACAAGAGGAGTTTCTCCAGCCTTGTCGGCTGCATCAACATTTGCTCCTTTTTCCAAAAGCCATGCAAATATTTCCAGACTTCTACGCTTCAAAGCAGACACGAGAGGAGTTTCTCCTTCCTTGTCCTGTGCTTCTAAATTGGGTCCTTTCTCCAAAAGCCACTTCACCATCTCACTGTGCCCGCCTTTCACAGCCCACACAAGGGAGGTCTCTCCTTCCTTGTCGGCCGCTTCCACGTTGGCGCCGTTCTCCAACAGGCACTTGACGACGTCCGCGTGGCCCCGTTTGACCGCCGCCAGCAGGCAGGTCTCCCCGTCCTTGTCGGCCGTCTCCAAGTGTGCGCCTCTGCCCACGAGGCACGCCACCACGTCGAGGTGCGCGGCCTTGGCGGCGGCCAGCAGCGGCGTCTCCCCGTCGCGGTCGGCGGCGTCGGCGGTTGCGCCGTGGCGCAGCAGGGCGTCGGCGGCGTCGGCGACGCCGGCGCGCGCGGCCAGCAGCAGCGGGGAGCGCGCGTCGCGGTCGGCGGCGTCGGGCGAGGCGCCGCGTTCCAGCAGCGCGGCCGCGGCCGGGGCGTGCGCGCCGCCGGCGGCCAGCGCCAGCGCAGTGGCGCCGCGGGCGTCGCGCGCGTCCAGCGCCGCGCCGGCCGCCGCCAGGAGCGCCACCGCGCCCGCGTGACCCGCGGCGGCGGCGCCGTGCAGCGCCGAGCGGCCCGCGCGCCCGCACGCGTTCGCGTCCGCGCCGCCCGCCAGGAGCGCCTCCAGCGCGCTCGCCTGCCCGCCGGCCGCCGCCGCGTGCAGCGCCGTGTCGCCCCGGGCGTCGCGCTGCCCCACGCGCGCGCCGCCCGCCAGCAAGCGCCGCAGCGTCGCCACGTCTCCGCGCGCGGCCGCCTCGTGCAGCGACGCGCCGTCAGCCGGGGGCGGGGCCTGCGGGCGGGACGACTACGTTTACACTAAGCCACATCACATCAGGGATGCATTAACACTAAGCACGTGCTTACGGCCGCCGCCGATCAGACGACCTGTATAATATTCATAAGCAAGGAAGAAAGAGAACTTTAAACAATATCATTGTAAATAGTTTGAGTGGATTATTTTCCAGAATGAACTAAGTGACATGGTTAGGTAAACAACAACAACCAATGTTAGACGCTTGGACTAAAGTTAAAGAGTTCGTGCGCGGAATTATGCATTCGACTGACGTCAATGACGATGGAGACAGCGACACTGAATGCAGTCTTATGATCATGGACTCTTCGATTACATGAACTGGGCTTTTCGATAATTGATGTGCAAGGGCACATCAACTGCTACGGTCACTAATCCCTTTACAATAGCGAATGCTTATCCCGGGAGAGGGCGGTGTTCTTCCGGCGTTGATCTACATCGGTTTGCGGGGAATTTCTCCCTCCAGGTACCTACCACCAGCGGGGCAAGCTCTACTTTCACAACGGATTTCCCGGCATGTGTGTTGTGGAGAGTGCATGTGTGTAACGGGAGAGGTGATGACAAAGGTAAGGAGAGATCGCGCGCGGTCCGTGGCCCGTTTATTAGGGTACTTCTCTGGCATCCGCCTGGTGTAGATCGGAGAAGCCACAGAAAACTACCGATCAGATCAGCAGGCCGCTAAAATTCTCCAGACAGCGGCAGAATTCCAGCTAACTATACAGCAAGCGTCGCCAGCATCGCAAAATTCGCCACCACCATGACTCGAACCCTAGGACCTCCCGGTCAGATCCAGCTACATTGGTGGCTCTGAACTAAACTCTGCCGTTTAGGTGGCTTTTCAACAGACACTCTCAGCACAAAAATAATATATTCACATTTCATTTAAAAAAAGCATACAAGACAAGTAGTGAAGCCTATTGCTAATTTTGCCACATCAAATTTCACTAAATAGAATCACTAGCTCTCATTTGGCTACCCGAGTTATTCTGAAGATTGAGACGGCTCTACTGTGCAATGTCTCCCTTCTTGTATGCCCCACTCACACTGTAAGTCGTAGAGTGCTCAGCTATTTCATGTGAATTATAAACATTTACAGTAACTTGTTTATTAAAAAAATATTACTGAATATACATGTGGTATGGTCCATAATAGATGTGAAAAACTTTTACATTACTTTTTGATCATTGCAACACATGATTTAAATACTGCATGATTTATTCATTCTACAAGCAAAGAGTCTGACAAGTCTGCCCACTACAGATTACTTCCTGTTTTGTTTTTTTCAGCACATATGTCCATTTTTAGTTAAACATTTAAGTATTTTCTCAATGCACAGCGAAAATAATTAATTTGAGTCTCTAAGTCAGCACTTTTATTGTGAGAAATTCATTTCCTCACTGGTCACTTAAAAATCTAGTCTCTGCTTTGGTAATGGCTCTATGCACTCTGATCGGTTCTACAACTGTAGTCTTCAAATATGACCTCTTGAATGAATACTTTCACATCATTTCTTTCACATTGGTAATACAGTTTCTTGCTGAAATTTTCTTGATGGGTTTAGAATGTTATATTTGATGAGAGAATTTTGAACTGAAATATGTATTAAAGATGTTTGTACATTACGGTGGATGTAAGGAATCAACTTCCAAATTTTCTTTGACAGGAATCCCTAAAAAGTTTACCAGTTGTCAGTTCAATTGGATGAGGTAGGTCTTTCATTACATAAGATCTACCTCATCAGCCCTGAAGTTTAAAAAAGATGCAATTAAATGTTTTTTTAAATCGAGTTTTTTGCAGTAAAATGAGAACGGTTTGACCTAAGAAAGTGTTTTGGAGGAATGATTTCCCTTTATCATCCTTACAGTTTATTTGACAAATGAACAGATTCGAAGGTATAAGGGATTTTTCTTTTAGATCAGATAAGGAAATACAAGTTTCTCTAAATTATTTTTTTCTCTAAACTATTTTTTTTATAGCATCATATAATTCAAGTAGGATACTTTTTAATTATTTATTTGCAATCAAGCAAGGCAAAATAATTGGGTAGATGGAGAGGGGAGCCAATAAAATAGTGTTATATGCATCAATGAAACGGGTTCCTAGAAAAAAATGACAAATTTGTCATTTTTTGTGCATTAAGAACATATGTAGCATGGTCAACAAGTAGGCAGAGGTTTAATTCTCTCCATTTGCTAGATGGCTACAAAATGGATCAACAGTTGAGAAAATGGTGATGAGATGGTGGAAGAAGGGCAAGAACATACGTAACAAAACGCCTCCAGTGGTGGTAAATTTCTATCACTTTCTATCTAATTTATCATTTGTTTTGTTGTTGCTTCCTTTACTATTGTGTTTGCAAAGTTTTCTAATAATACTATCAAGAACAAATGATACAAATTTGTCGGTAAGTGAATGCAACAACTTAAGTTCTGGCAAGATATGCGTTTTAAACGTTGAATAGTGGTATAAGAAGAAACTGAAAACTCAGAAATGCAGGCAAGGAACACATGAACCACCATGAAATATATATAATACGGAGTTGCTCTACAGCTGTCGCCGTGTCTCCGCTCTCAATCTCCATGCCTCTCTATTTTACTATAGATCTTCCTGAATTTCTCTTGCCGTCATATCCTCTCACACTCCCTGCTGCCGTGCAAGTCTGGCTCTTCCTCTCTTCTGTCAAATGTAACAGTCTTGACTAGTGTGGAGAAAAGTCGTCTTTTAGTAGTGTCAGTGATGCTTTTGTTCCAGACAGAGTTTATACTTTGTGTCATGTTTCTCCCCAAGCTTATTCGTCTCTCAATTTCTTCTTAGCTATTACTCTTTTTGTTAAAAAGTACACCCAAAAATTTATATTTGTTTACTCCTTTAATTTTTTCATTTTCCAGGAGAAGATCTTCAATCTCTTTGTTCCCAACTGCCAGGTATTAAGATTTGTTCATGTTGATAGTAAGTCCTGCTTTTAAAAAATGTTCATTGAGTTTATGGATCATGAAACTCAAATTGTCTGCATCTTCTGCAATTACTACCTGGTCATCGGCAAAATATAATGTAGATATTTATCCTCCCGGATCATCATTCCCATTATTCTGCATTGTTTCTCCCACTGCTGTAAAATTTGATGCAGAGAGATTTTAAACAGTGTTGGGGAAAGACAGCAGCCTTGACGAAGACCTTTACTGACCGGGACTGGATTCGAGAGCCTACTGTAGATCTTAATCTGAGAGAGGTTGTTCTTGTATAGATTCTGTGTGGCTCCAATTGAGTTCTCATTGATTTTAAGTCCATCCATTTCTTCCCATACTCTAGCAACTGGTACATTGTCATACCCCTTCTGAAGATCAATGAAACCCAGATGAACTTCCCAACCTCTCCTTGTTCTCTTTTCTATAAGCTGTTTTAATGTAAATATATTGTCTATGACCAATCTACCATCAGTAAAACCACATTGATCCTCTCTGATTTTACCTTTTATCTCTTCTTCTATTTTATTTCGGATTATTTTGCTATACCTATAGATCCAATAACTGCTATTTCTCTGTAGTTTGTTTCATTGTCTCTAGATCCTTTCTTATGGATCAGTGTCAGGTAAGATGTTCGCCACTCCTGAGGAGGATCTTCTCCATTCTTGCACCTTGAAAACGTGTTGGAACATTTGGAGCAGTTTTTAGGGACCGTATTTCAGTAACTCTGCTGGAATATCTCCCGGTCCAGATAACTTATTAGATTTCATGGTCTTAAGTGCTTTTTCTAAATCTTCAATAGTCAGATCTACCCTTTGCTCAAATTTCACTTCCTTGTTTGACTGGAAGTTTCTGTTTTCTAGTAGCAGTCTTCCAAAGTACTCTTTCCATTTGTTGATGCTGATGTTTGATAATGCATGATAAGAGGTGAAATTATGGCAGCATGATAAGAGGTGAAATTGTGGCAGTGAAAGAAGGCTCCACTCAAGTGTGAGGATGTCCAGTAAGTTACATGAAGAATAGATGTCAAGCACTTTCTCTAGAATAAGTTTTTATACAATTTTATAATCTTGACTAGTCAAGGTCATGGTCGAACTATGTTTTGGCTCCCTAATATTAATGAATTGATACAGAAACACAGGAAAGCATGCTACTCCATTCAACTTCCAGTAAAATGTAGCATTTGACTACAACATCAACGGAAAAGCAGTTTGTTTCGAAACCCTGGCAAATATTTTTTTCATATTTCTCAAATGATCCTGAATTCATTTTAAACTAAAAGACTTGTGATAAGTAGAGAGCAGATTTCTATGATGTTGCTTATTTTTGTCTGTTGCTTCAGGGCATAGCTAAGTGAAATTTCTTTACATTTGGAAAGAAGGGCATGCTATGTAAATTAATATGTTAGAACATATTTGTACATATTCATTCGATTTTTCCTGTTGCTATATATTTGCATATTTAAAAGCATATATTTTGGATATTTTGTTAAAATAGAGATTATCTCTGAAACATTTTATCTTTTCATAGAATCTTTTTATTTGTAAGTGTTCATTAATTCAAAAGAGCTTGTCAGTTTGCATTTGCAGTGCATTTGTTTTTCTTCTTTTCTATAAATGATAAAATATTAGTACAAACGTAGGTTCTTGATATTATTTGTTTTACCAGGCAGAAGAAATGCAACAAGACAAACTAGGTGAATATATACTATATGTATATGTTTGCACTGTAATGATCTATCATTTCGAGACAAAACCCCCAGATGCAACTTTACAAAAATGTGACAAGGAATAAACTCGTGTATCGATTACAACGGTGCCGACAGAAAACACTTTACAAGTCAAAATTAAAATAAAGAATTAGAGCGCGTGAAATTTGTGAAAATTGAACATAATCGTCCGGTAGAACAGAAATTATGGAATTAAATAAAACAAACGGCATCAAATTCGGTCAACGCATTCGGAAGATATAAATTAAAATAGAATTGGAATTTTTTTAATGTAACGAGCAGAATATGGCCATTGTTGAGCTAGAAAAGAAAGATTGTAAACATGTTTTTTTAAGAATTATAACAAAACGCACAAACCGATTTGGCTGAAACATGGGGAAACAATAGATTAAAACACGGGGAAGACGACAAAATTAGTGTCAACTTTGTCGCATGTGCGGAAGCAAAATTATAACATAATATTTGGAAATTTGCAATGAACTAAAAGTATAAACAAATGACGCCATGTTACGAAGAGAAGAAAATCAGCGGAATTAACTGCAGATTAAAAGCAAGCGAGTGGCAACTATTTTGTTCGAGAAGCATTTTTGTAACAATGTAAGTTGCTGAAAAAATTTCGATGTGAGCTCAGATGTGTCGTGGATACCGGGGATGAAGGTTCGTGTGCGCGGAATTGGCGCGTAGTCAAATTTCTTTCAAAAGTACGACATTTCGAATAGGGAGTAAAGTTGCAATAATTATTGGGATTCTGGAGTGTTAGCAAAAATTCGGGAGTAAATATTTTTGTTTCAAGTAGAATTTTTTTTTGTGATTACGGACAATCAGATGTGATTATTTATTGTAAGGAAATTCAACGCGACGAACATTTCGTTATAAGATGTACAAGAATAGATGCTGAAATCAGAACAATTGGACGTTCATTTTGAATGCGAATGATGTAAACAGTAGTAATTTCGAAGAAACTACTTTTGCTATAACGCGAAAATTAGTTGGTTTTTGTTTTGTTTCGTTTTGCCGAACAATACGCAACGAATACATGAAATTTCATCAAACGGTGACGGACTAGCAGCTAAGTAGTATCATTTATGCGGACAATAGCGGTTCGCGATAATCGGTTTCCGAAGGCGACCGCGAGCAGGAGTGGACGGCGACCGCACATCGGAAGGTACCAGGCGGCGGCCACCAGACGTCATTGTCACGAGAGCTGAGCCGCAAAACAGGGAAGTGACACGTGTGTGTGTGTGTGTGTGTGTGTGTGTGTGTGTGTGTGTGTGTATGACTTTCTTTGCAGACACTTCATCTGAAGACGCATTCCGGAGCTGAAAGGAATTGTTGAAGACCAAGTTTTGTTTAACAAAATTAAATTAGGAAATGGTCAAAAGAAAATCAGGGAATGCGCATTCGATGTATGAGTGAGATTTCATGTTATTTTGTTATTATTATGTGTGAATGAGTTTCTTTGTTGTGTTTTTTTATATGTCTATGTCATAGGATTACTGGGTATCAGTGTGGAGGGAAAGACGGTGAGTTGTTAGCAGTAATAAACGAACGAACAAAAATATTGTTCGTTTTTACCAATCGAGAGTATGCGTCGTTATTTGTTGTAATACCCTAGCACGCACAATCCAGTCACCTCGCTTGGATTCCTGTATAGGACCACCACCTTATCCACGGCTGCAGGTTATAAGAAATTTTGTAAAAACTAGCTAGCAAAAAGGGGCAAACGACAGGTTCAATCAAGTACGATACAAAATATTGCAAGGATAGGCAGGATAGCCGAGGGAGGAAGGAAGGAAGTAGGAACCATTACACCACTTTATTTTTTTATGCTCGAGACAAAAATACGCCAGGATTCTGTCAAAGATCAAGTTTTGGTAATTAAATTAATTAAAATTACAACCATAAGGTGAGGTCACGACAGAATGCGCATTCCTGTGTGAATGAAAAGTTTGTTGATGTTTCAAGTGTGAATGGGATTCTTCTATGTTGTTTGTATTTATGTTTTTGTGTTATTTGTTTTTTTTCTTTTTTGCAAGCCAAGGGTTCATTTGTCAATGTGTTAAAATTTGCTTGCAATAAACAAATGAGCATTTAGTACGGCTCATGATTGCCTCGAATATGTGTGTTGTTTCTTAGTAGTTCTATAGAGATTGACCCAGGCACGAACGTGAGGTATCCCGTCTCAAGTCCGTATGGAATGAGCACGCGATTCACGCCCAGGTAAGATTGAATAATTATAGTGAGCTAAGCCGAGGTACGGGCGACTGAGCAAGGGCAAGGCAAATGGGGTGGATATAAGAGAAATCGGTTGCATTGTGCGCCCAGAGGTATTAAGAGAAAGGGTATTAGGTGTGTGGCGACATTACAGTAAGAAACTTTTATGCCATGTGTAGGAATCGAAGATGATCACATATTGTCCAAAACGAATTGCGAGGAAGTTTATGTAACGATGTTACATGTGTGACGTTTGCGTCTGATTGCTAGCCATATCCTTAAGCCCAGATGTTCGGTAGGTATACGAAATCCCTTTGCACGCCACAACGTGACAGACCGAACACAAGTGCTTGGAGAGCCCCAAAACATCATGGGCAATTGTGAAGTACAACATTATTACATTATTACATGAAATTCCAACCGCATTTTCATTTGCAGAATGTAAACATTCTGTCCACTCCATCCTCTACACGTTTGTAATATTTACTCCGTGATATCCGGTATGATCATGCCGTTTCCGCTATTTCAGATGCATACGCAATCGCTCAACGTTACAAAATAATGATGCGACATCGATAACAAAACGTCGATTTATCAAACATCGATGTTAAAAATTGAAACATCGATGAAAGGAACATATCAATAACAATCTATGTTTGAAAGCTGGTTCAGTAACCTTTAACATTGAATTCGTGCGCGAAAATATTTAATTTGACACTGGCTCTGTGTATGAATTTATCAATAAGGTATTACTGACAAAAATAAGAACAATGAACAAAATATAACCTGAATGTCTGAGAGCCCATTGTCATCTCAAAGGATCAGTCCTCAGTTCCCGTAAGGGGGAGATCCTTGGCCCTCAGCACATATGTTGGCCGCCTCTCCATTTGCGAAACACGTAGAAAATGCCAGGGCATCATGGCGAGAGATGACATTAGCTCGATAATGATAGTACAAACAGCGTTCGGTTTGTTCGAACACACACAGTGGTATCATCACTTATTCTTTCATACGTGAACTTTTACAAAAATTAAGGGAACTTCACAAACTAAACATCGAAAACGTAAAAGCATCGCGTACAAACTATCGATGTTAAAAATCATCGCCTTTAATAAATGGATATTTAAATAGTAGTTTATGCAACTGCTTTATAATGTTAAGCATTATTGCATGAGTACATGTTTTGAAAATGAAAGACGTTAGGAGCACGTTTTCAAAATGTGTACGAATGCAATAAAGCCACATTATAAACGAGTTGCATAAGTTATTTGTTTGAATAACAGCATTATAAATTTATAACAGAATTAAACTTAGTATTGCTAATCAACTTCCTGGTGACATCTTGGGTATTTGACATCTGTACGAGAAAACGGTGATCGGCTGTTCCATTTACAGCTACCACCCCAAGATTCTCTCGTTGCGATTATCTGGATGTGTGATGACGCAATAATTCGTGCCGTAAAATCAAATACGTCATCATGTGTGCCGTAAAAGGTCCTTTTCCGAACAATTTCTTGCAACAGAAAAGGTCGTATATAAAGCTGGTATACAAAAATATTCTTTATGTTCTATTTGGTCTTTAAGGGTCTGATAAATCCGACTTTTGCTAGAAAGAAGTGTTACAATTCTGGGTTCTATTTTTATTTTTTGTTCACGTCTGGGGGCACGGGAGACATATGGCTAACATGAGGTATTCCCATCACCGTACCTAGCTTATTTGGTAAACCTAATCTTTATGTCGTCACACGGCTATAGAAACTCAAACGATTTTAATTACAAAGCTGTATCCTCATTTTGCCCCGGCTGGGAATCGAACGCGGGAACGCCTCACGGAGGCGCAGGCCATGAGGCCTGTTCTTTTGTGTGACCACGCAAATTTCGCTACGCTCCTTTCTCCTACTAGGGGGGAAAGAAGGCATTACTTGGGCGACGAAACAGGCAATTTGAATTTAGCTCAGAGGCTTCATTTAGGCTTGAGGATCTTTTACATGCAGTAAATCTACTACATGGAACAGCCGCATTTACTTCCCGTCCGAAGGAACGCGTACGAAGGATTTTTTCGCCCTTAAAAATCCATAGCTTCGATCGGGTTTGAACAAGCAAACTTGGGAATAACAGTCTGATACGCTAACCGTTACACCATCGCCGCCGCCGTTAAAACATGGCCATCGATGTCTCATTCTTAGTTCAAAACTTCTCCGGGCACAAGAGCAAGGGAGCAGGGCGGGCTTACGGGTGTCACAGAGTAAATATTAGAAACCCTTAGGAATCGAAGATGAACACATTTTGTCAATGAACACGTAATGGGAAATGTTTAACGAAGTTGCATACGACGTTTGCTCCTGATTGTTAGACAACTGCATGGTAATTGACGAGTATCCGAAATTCCTTTACTTGCGTCGAAACATCTTACTCAATGCTGAACACTACTACATGAAGAATCGCCTAAAATGAGGGGAAATTGTCACATGTGTAAATTTTTTTTCTCAAATTAACCACCACATGTTCATTGAAAAAAATTTATCTTCGTCGACCCCTCTAACATACTCTGGATTTTGAAGCACTTACTCAGATAATATTCCGTATGTTACGACCCCTGTATCATCCTCAGAATGTTTACTATATTAACTCTGAGATATCCTGTGTGTTGTGATCCCTCTATCATCCTGTGAACGTTTTCAACATTAACCCAGAAAATATCCTGTATGTTGAGACCCCTCTAACATCCCTGGACGTTTGTAACATTTTCTGAGATATTCTGTATGTTATGACTCCTCTAGTATTCTCTAGATGTTTGCCACATGAACTCTCAGATATAGTATTTGTTGTGATCCCTCTAGCATTCTCTACAAGTTTGCAACATTTACTCAGAGACTATCCTGTATGTTGTGACCTCTCTAGCATTATCTGGATATTTGCAATTTGAACTCTGAGATATACTGTGTTGTGACCCCTCTAACATCTTGTGGACATTTGCAACATTATCTCCGAGATATCCTGTGCGTTGTTACTTCTCTAACATCCTGTGAACGTTTACAACATTTACCCAGAGAATATCCTGTATATTATGACCCCTCTAGCATTCGGTGGATGTTTGCAATATTAACTCTGAGATATCTTGTATATTATAATCCTTCTAATATCCCCTGTACGTTTGTAACATTTACTGATATATCCTATATGTTATTACCACTCAAGCATTCTCTAGATGATTGCAACATTAACTCTGAGATATCCTGTGTGTTTGACCCTTCTAATATCCAGTGAATGTTTGCAGTATTATCTCTGAGATCTCGTGTGTGTGGTGATCCCTCGAACATCCTGTGCACGTTTGCAACATTTACTCAGAGAATATCCTGTATGTTATGACCCTTCTAGCATTCTATGGATGTTTGCAACATTTTATCTGAGATATCCTGTATCTTGTGACCCCTCTAGCATTCTCTGGATGTTTGCAACATTCACTCTGAGATATCCTGTGTGTTGTGACCCCTCTAACATCCTGTGAACATTTTCAACATTATCTCTGTGATATTCTGTGTGTTGTGACCCCTTTAATATCCTCTGGACGTTTGCAATATTAACTCTGAGATATTGTGAGTGTTGTAACCCCTCTAACATCCTGTAAACGTTTGCCACATTTACTCAGATCTCTGAGTAGACCTGTATTTTGTATGCGGTTTCCTGCAGTGGCAGGCGGTACTACGCACGGCGAAACATTAGGTAGTATGTTGCGGTGTGGTAGCCGTTGTAAATATCTCTCCTAGCATTGGGGTCTATTTAGTTAGTTAATTGTATACAGTGCATTGGTTATTTGTGTTTACGGTCAAAATTATGAATAAACCTGCTGTTATTACAACCCACTCTCGTCTGTGTACTGATTACACCCGTATGACGCCACAATACCCAACGACCTCCCCGCCGCTCGTGTTAGTGAGGTGAGGTGAGGTGAGGTGAGGTGAGGGGGCGGGGCACCTGTGTTGGTGCGTCGGTGGCGGAGGTGGCGTCGGCGGGGGGGCAGGAGCTGCTGGACGGGGGCCGCGGGCGCCGCCGCCCACGTCGCCCGCGGGCAGTCACCAGCGCGTCTGCGCACGCGCACCGCTGCATTAGCAGGTAACTCAAACCTCTCCAATTCGAAATTCGAGAACGAGTGTCCTCCTAATTCTAACTGAGCTAACTTGAATATCTATAACTCGGTTCTCACTAACTGAAACCAAGCTAACTCGAATCTTGCTACCTAAACCTCGCTAATTCGAACTTTGCTAACGCGAACCCAATTCGAAATTCGAGAATGAGTGTCTTCCTAATTCGAACTGTGCTAACTTGAATATCTATAACTCGATTCTCACTAACTCAAACCACATTAACTCGAATCTCGCTACCTAAACCTCGCTAACTCGAACATTACTAACTTAAACATTGCGAACTTCTGCAACACGAATTTTCCTGTGTGATGTAATGAAGGACCCAAGAATAGTAATTGAAGGGATTTTTTATTGAAGAGCCTTTTTTTGTTCTTTTTAAGAACTATAAATGTACCTGTTAACATCCTCTTCTCCTGCGATTGACTATTTCGAGTTTCTCGGGAACGTAAATTGCTATGGTCATTGGTTCCCTAAGTTGACTGCATATTTTATCATGGGATGTGGGATGTGGTGTTCTTTCCTTGCTGGATGGTGAGTTCCGGGTAGATCCCATACGTCGGTTGCAGATTTTTCTCTCAACCAGTTGGGACAAGCATTAGGCTCCCCACATGTATATTGTGGTTGTAAACGTGCGTGTAAGTAAGGGGTGAAGATAGGACAAGGAAGATGAGAGAAAAATCATACCCGATTCATGGCCCGTTAGATTGATTGATTTTTTCGTGTTTCCGGGCACGTCAACTGCTTTAGTCATTAGTCCCGTTAGTGTAGTGCTTTTTTTCTCGGGAGACGGCGGTGATCTTCCCCCGCGGGATGGCGAGATCCGGCGCCGACCTACCGTCGGCTAGTGGGGTTTCCCCCTAACCAGGACTCTCCCACCAGCGGGGCACCGCCCAGCCGGGACAAGCTCTAAGCTCCCGACCGTCTCCCGGAATATGTGATAGTGTAGTGCATGTTAGTGTGTGTGTGTAAAGGGAGAGGATAGGACAAGGAAGAGGAAGGAGAGATCGCGCGCGGTGTGTGGCCCGATTGTTAAGAGTACTGTCCCGGTATTCGTTAATTGATTTTTTTAATTCATTGATCGCGTTCACTACACTTAACTGCACTGCACTACACTACACTACACTGTTTTTGCTTTGAATTACACTGACCAGCACTTCACAGCACTTCACCGCACTTCACAGCACTTACTCATTTAATGTCTATTACTCTCATCTTGTTCTAACTTATTTCTAAAGCTTCGAACACTTACAGGAAAAGCTTTGAAAATTGCTGCGGGTAAACTGTTCCAATCTTTAATTGTTCTGTTACAAAAGGAAAATTTCCCAAGATCTGAATTTTGTTTCCTTGTTCGAATTTTGTGTGTGTGATCGCTTCGGCCGAAATAATTTGTTTTTTCTAGTCTAACCTGAATTTCCTTCCAAGCTGGTTGACCTACGTACGATTTATAAAGAGCGCAAAGCCTCGCTCTTGTTCTTGTTCTTCTCGTATCTAGAGCTTCCCATGACTTTTTTATTGCGTTAGTTCTATAGGTAAACTTATTCGCTTTCCACTGTATTCTATCTAGATTTTTCCGGTGCGACTTTCTGTATGGATCCCAACATGCCACTCCGTATTCCATGAGAGGGCGAACCAGCGAAAAATATGCTAATTCTTTTGCGTTTTCAGAACTTTTCTTTAGAATTCGCATTACAAAATGCAATTTAAATTAATAATTTTTTACAATTATTCCTTTTGAATGTGATTTTTCATTGTTTTCACGCCCTTTGGCACCCCTCCTTTAGCTATAATAAATGCTTTTCTTCATGTCTATTTTAGGTAAACTAAATGCCTGAAGTTTAGGGCTCAAATCATTAATATTTTCAACCCTTAGCAATTATACCATTAGTAATAAATTACTGTAACTCTTGAAATGGAGGTATTTCAGATCCATATTCCTATGGAGTTTTTATCAAAGTGTCATTGAAATCGTTGACAATGTTTATTTACACTCTTTTTACAATCAACAAAGTAATACATGGCGTGGAAACTTTGATATACAAAAGTACAAAAAAGTGATAATATCTGGTTTTAAAATTCAATCTACCCTTAAATACATAATGCGTATTCATATAATTGATAATTTCATAATCATTCAAATAGTGGTTTAGTCAGTTTGAAAAACACTATACAAAGACCATGCATTTGGAAAGGGAAATCTGTACAATACGTTAATGAATGGTTAAACATAAAAGGGTGCTCAATCGATACAAAGCAATGCGAAATACGTTCCAGTGAAAAAAATACAGTTTCACAAAAAACAATTTATACTTTTACTTCATTCGCCATTTTAAATGCGCCAACGGCTTATTCAAAATTAACCCTTCACTCGCCTGTCGTGGACTGACACCAAGGTTCACTTCCTCTGTTTACGACAAGTTCCTGTCAGTGCCACCCGCACCACAGTTTAAAATGAGATACGTCTCTCTTGGAGTGGGAGTGAGACACAATGAGAATGAAATGAGGTATTTTCCTGTGATGTAAACACCGGTTGCTATAGCTCCGTGGCAAAACTGTCGCCTCTGCAGCATGGTTGGCTTGAAGGTTCTACCGTTCGAGTCCCGATGATGGCGAATTTTTCGACACTAGCTACATAGTTGTATTCAATTCAATCATTCAACCATTCTGGAGGAGAGTTGTAGGGATTGGTTGCTGTTACCAGTAGTTGTCCACTTTTACTCCCATCAATACCAAGCGAATGCCGGGCCATGGAATGCCAGACCAAGAGCGTACGGATCATGGAACACGCGCAATTTTTCTTTCCTCTTCCTTGTCTTATCTGTCCTAACTTACACACACTTACTTACTAGCACTACACTACCACTAAGAGAGGTGACTCAGATCATCAACTGATGTCAGTGCAGTGCTTCTGAGCGGGAGGTCCTGGGATTCGAGTTTCGACAGGGATAGGATTTCGGCACTACTTTGTCAGCTGGGTCGAATTCAGCCGATGTCTGGAAGAGACTTCTAGCGGCCGGCTGCACTAATCGGTTTTCCATGGTTTCTCCGATCAACACTAGGAGAATGCTAGAGCAGTACCCTTCCAAGAGGGCCTCGGACCGTGCGCGATCTTCCCTTCCTCTTCCATTTCCCATCCTCTCCCCCTACACACACACACACACTACCATGCCCTACCACACATGCCGGGAGACCGGACGGGTGCTTTGAGCTTTTCCTGGCCAGGACGGTGCCTCACTTTTGGGAGATACCTGGTTGAAGAAAACCTCTTAAGCTGACGGTTAGGTCGGCACCGGATCTTGCCATCCAGCGGAGATCACCGACACCTCCAGCGATAAAACATGTAACAAACCTCTGAGACTAATGACCTGCGCAGTTGACGCGCCCGAAAACCCTAATTAATCAACGAGCCACGTCGCGCGGGTGGACGGCCGTGCACCTGACAAGTGGTCGGAGTCGCCCTCGAGGGTCTCGGAGCTGGTGGGGTCGGCGACGCCGTGGGTCGACGCCATGACGTCTTCACAGCGCCGCGACGCTCCCAGCAGCCCCGCGCAGGCGCCCCCGGCGCCGCCCCGTCGCCTGGCGACCGACGCGCATTCTTGCCACGCCACATATGTTTACGGATTGATTGATTGATTTTTTCGTGTTTCCGGGCGCGTCAATTGCTTCGGTCATTAGTCCCGTTAGTGTAGTGCATGTTTTTTCTCGGTTGATTGATTGATTTTTTCGTGTTTCCAGGCGCGTCAACTACTGTGATCGTTAGTCCCGTTAGTGTAGTGCATGTTTTTTTCGGGAGATGGCGGTAATCTTCGCCCGCTGGATGGCGAGATCCGGCGCCGACCTACCCTCGGCTAGTGGGGTTTCCCCCTAACCAGGACTCTCCCACCAGCGGGGCATCGCCCCAGCCGGGACAAGCTCTAAGCTCCCGACCGGTCTCCCGGAATATGTGGTAGTGTAGTGCATGTTATTGTAAGTGTGTGTGTGTAAGGGGAGAGGATTGGACAAGGAAGAGGAAAGAGAGATCGCGCGCGGTCCGTGGCCCGTTTGATAAGGTACTGCTCCGGCATTCGCCTGGTGTTGATCGGAGAAACCATGGAAAACTACCGATCAGAGCAGCCGGCCGCTAGAATTCTCCTCCAGACAGCGACTGAATTCGACCTAGTTGAAAAGCTAGTGTCGAAAATCCTGCCGCCGTCAGGACTCGAACCTAGGACCTCCCGGTCAGAGGCGCTGCAGTGACATCAGTTGATGCACTGAGCTACCGCTCCCGGTACCCATATGTTTACTTTTCTCTTTCCCGTATATACGTACTTTCCCGTACGTACTAGCAAAATACTCGGCGTTGCCCGAGCTTTGCTCACATCAAATCCTTTGAAAGAGGAAAATGGACAATTTGATATAAACCATGGTGTTCAACATTATTTTTAATGTAATGGATTCAACTTTTAATAAAATACTATAATTTTCTTTGTTTTATTTTACAGTACATTACTCTTAGAATTTGATCTGCTCTTTTTCCTCAGTCTGGAAGTGTTTTATTGACCATACGTTTACTGAGTGGCTACAATATGTACCGTCATCATATTTTTTCATAAAGAAATATTGATTCTAAATAATAATTCTGACAATTTATGTATTTGTTCGTTAAGCTATTATTAGTAATTAGATACCATTTAGCTTTTTGTTTTTACATTTTTAAAATATTAAATAACAAAATATTAACACTAACCGATATGAAACATGAATATATCGTTGATTCGATTTGTCAGAGATACGTTAGGAAAATATATTACATATTTATCCGTGCTCCACTTGTAACCCTTGAGTAGTGCCTAGTTACGTGTACACAGTCTTAATGATATTATTAATTTTATTCGTATTTGAACAAATAAGACGGTCGCTCGCAAGTAGAGCTGCCGTATTCGATATTTGAAGCTCATAAAAATCGCGTAGTGACTCGTACATCAATAAAGAGGGATACAAATACCTCCTGGCACACTTGGTCGCGAAATTCCTTTGGATTCAGGAGGGAGTCGTTTCGAAAAAAATGTAATAAAACGGTGTTTCCCGTCCTGGCAGAGCCTTTGTTGCGCTAAGCTTGACTCAATCGGAGCAACGTTTCGTAGCCCCGTTTCGTGAAATTCGCGGGGCCACCAGTGCAGCCAGATTGATCGCAGCATATTCGCTTGGGTTGATTGATTGATTGTCAAGTGATTCCGGGCACGTCAACTACTACCATTCGTCCCGTCTGTGTAGTGCATTTTTAATAGCGGGAGATGGCGGTGATCTTCCCCGCAGTGGATAGCGAAATCCGGCGCCGACCTACCGTCAACTAGCGGAGATTTCCCCAACAATGTTTCTCCCACCAGCTGGGCATCGCTATAGACCGGACAAGCTCTAAGCTCCCGATCGGTCTCCCGGCATGTGAGGTAATGGAGTGCTGATAAATGAAAGTGTATGGGGGCGAGGGGTAAGGAAAGGTGTGAGGAAGGACAAGGAAGTCGAAGGAAAGATCGCGCGCGGTCCGTGGCCCGTTTGTTAGGGTACTGCTCCGGCATTCACATGGCGTTGATCGGAGGAAGCACGGAAAACTACCGATCAGAGCAGCCGACCGCTAGAATTCTCCTCCGGATAGCGACTAAATTCGACATAGCTGACAAGCTAGTCTCAAAACCCTGCCACTGTCGGGACTCGAACCTAGAACCTTTCGGACAGAGGGACTGCAGTGACTCTAATTGATGCCCTGAGTAGTCTCTCCCGGTTGTTGTACCCAAGAATGAGGGTTCAAATGCGATCGATGCCATGGATTTTTAAGAGCAAAAATATCACTCGAATGCCTTTCTTCGGAAAGGAAGTAAATCCGGCGACGCATGTTGTAGGATTACGGATTTTAAGAGATACTCAAGTATAAACGAAGCATCTGAGCTAAATTCAAATCGCCTGTTTCGTCGCCAAATAATACCTTCTTTCTCCCTTGGTTGGTGAAAGAAGCGTAACGAAATTTGCGTAGTCAGACGAAAGAGCAGGCCTCATGGCCTGAGTCTCGCCACGTAAAACAAGACATATTGAATTGAACAATTTCTTCAGTTTGTACATAATATACAATTTATAGGATCTATAATTTAAAGAATTCGAGGGTGCTCATTAATGAACATTATAGAATATTGTGACGATCCACACGGACTCGTTAAAAACATTAATTTCGATTTATTTTAATTTCCCGAAAGCGAAATCCTGCCATGGTCGGACAGGAAGAGGTGGCTCAGGGCATCAACTGATGACCCTGCAGTGCCTCTCTGAGTGGGAAGTCCTAGGGTTCGAGCCCCAACGGTGGCAGGATTTGGGACACCAATCAATCAAACTGCGACCATAAAGGCACCCTAGATCCTGCCGGTGATGATAGGGGGGGAATTGGCAGGAGGGGCGTTAGTGGTAACCAAATTAGAGCAATAAATTGGAGATATTGTTTATTAATTTCAATCTGCTCCCCTTGGCCCCTCCTTGCACTTAATTATGCCTTTGGTTCAGGTATTAAATGAGAGAAACGCACTCCTTGTAATGTTTTATATGATTTAACATCACCGGCAAGGTTTTACATACCTTGCCATGATAATGTCTAAATCGCGTAACCTCTGAAAATAACGTAATGTTTCGTGTCAATTAGGTGAGGATTTAAATTATTTGCGTGATATAATCTCCAATTTCATAATTCCTTTTTTTTTAAATTTGTTGCGTCTACATCTTGACGCAACGCGTCTCCAAGCCCCTTAAGGGGCGTTGAGCGCTTTGCGCTGGGGAGTAATCCTCCATTACCTTTGTAAGTCATTTTACGTCAGGTCGTAGTCACATGTCCAGAGGACCGCCAGGTAGCATCTCCGCGTACGCGCCTCCTGCTACGCGCTCCTGCGTCACTACCCAGCGCCCAGAATTGGAGATAGGGTCTAGGACATTTTCACAGGGGTTGGACTAAACCTTGTGAAGCAGCGAAACTCGTTTTGTTGGAACAAATTTCACATGAGATTCGACGGGAATCGAACCCGGATCTCAGTGGTGAAAGGCAAGCGACTTCGCTATGTTCCACGAGCGAACATTTGCCATAATTGTTCAGAAAAGTTCTACATACTGCATCTATAATGCCTTACATGATACGTATTCCATTAACTCATTTGGTGACACAGCTAATTGCCATATTAGGAATGGTATTAAATAAAGTCCGCATTATCGGGCGGAAATTAAATTGTGTTCTAGGGACAATCCTAATAAGGTGCTGCTAGCGTTTATTAATTTTATTTGTATTTTCAACATTGTATTGATTTAATTCTTATTGTGTTAAACATTGTACGCATTCAAATGTTTCATTTATTAGGCTTGTCTACTCCCATACTAATTGGTTGCTTGCTATTGAGAGTCATGATTTCAATTGAGTCTTATTATTAAAACAAAATCGATTTCCAGATGTTAACGGAAATACAAGTTTTGAAGTTCTCTGATACAGGATTATTAAAAAAACTTGCATGTCCGTTTATCTTCCCGTTCGTCAATTAACTCCGCCTATAAGCATCATTACGCCGATACTACTAGTAGAATTTTACAAAACGGATATTCCTAGATCGATCTGACCTGACTAAATGCCCTGCGATTTCCAATTTTTTTTAAATATACTTTTTAATATCGCTCCTAACGTCGCTCGTTTTCAAAACATATACTCATGGAATAAAGCTTAACATTATAAACTAATATTATCTATGATGATGTGATAATGTTTTATTAGCGCACTACAATTGAAGAACAAGATTTATAATAGCATATGTGCTCTCTCTAATGGAGTTATTATATATTATTAAAGTTACAGAATACCTTCATTACAGATTTTTTCAAATGAGAAAAAAAGACGTTTTAAATAAACGAGGAGCAGTATTTATTTAACTAAGGCGTTGATGTAAAATATACATAGAAATGAAAACAATTGTTTAGTGAAAAAATCATTTTTAACAGTAATACACGTTTGTTAAAACCCTAATGAAACTCTTATTGCTTTTGCACAGCTTGACTAACGACTTTGTCTCATGCAGATGCTACTCATTTCTAGCTGATGGTCATATCAAACATATTACATTAACATGAGAGAAATTGGTATTCTGAATAACTGATGTCAGGAAAACTTCCTTATCCCTTAAATGTGTTTTCAACAAATATGTCTACTAAACGCCCAGTGAAAAGAACCTGTTTCCATCACAACACAGTGTGGGCAAGCAGGGCGAAAAAAATCTACCATCAAAGGTTGTGAGATTCTGCAAAGCTTGTTACTGACCACTGCCGTGAGACCCCTTAATGAACTCTCAGGTGCCCTTCCAGCCGAAACAACTTCAAGTTTTTTAATTATGTTCTCGCTGATCGATGCAACCGCTGCCACTCCAAAAGAACGTACGAGGGATTTTTCGTTTCAAGAGTCGCGCTGCCTTCCCTCAATGATTTTAACCCACAACTCACTCTCTCCCCTTCTCTTTCTCCTTACTCTGCTCTCTCTTTGACGCTTTTCCCTCTCTCCCTCACTCTCTCTATCCCACCCTCTACTCTGCTTTCTCCCTTTGCAGATCGGTCGGGGGTTTAGAGCTTGTCCCGGCTAGGGCAGTGACAAACTGGTGGGAGATACCAGGCTGGGGAAAACACCGGTGGGCAACGGGACATCAGCGCCGGATCTCGCCATTCAGCGGGGAAGACAAGCACCCCCCCGATGAATACATTCACTACAACTTACGGGACTAATGACCAAAGTAGTTGTCGCGCCCGGAATAACTAACAATCAATCAATCTCTCTCCGTTTGTTTTTCATCTCTCTTTCTCTCTCTCCCTATGCTGCTTTCTTGAAACTGTCGCTCTCTCTCTCTCTCTCTCTCTCTGGGTAGGGCTCTTTTCCTCTGTCTTTTCATCAGTCTATCCAGCTCTCCCTCTGTCCGGCCCACTGGTTCTCCCGGTTTTCGGTCGATGAAAATTTCGGACCCAAACTAGTGACTGATTCTGACGAACTACCATGGTTTCACTACTTTTGACTCCACCAGGCATGCGTGTTCAAATCATTACGCAAAGCAGACAAGTAACGGCATCAAAAATATTAAAACTGCTTCCTGAGAGTTTTATTCAATATGACACACTGAATGTCTTATAATAATGCTAGAAACATCTGCCTCGTGTAGAGGTGTAGAAAAGAATAACTTTTTGCCAACGAACATATACTACTTGGAAATTGAATGTAACGCAGTTTCATACGTGATATTTGTCCTGTTTGTTTGGAAAACTCTTTAACCACCGGTTTTTGGCAGGTACATAAATTCTCATTGTCTGCATTAGAACAAGAGCTGCTGAATAACTGCGCATAAAAAATTGCGTAAAATAAAAGTCAAATGCCACAAAGAGTAACTTCAATGTATGAAATTTATCACTACATATTCGTTGACAAAAAGTGGTCATTTTACACCCGTTCTACATGCCCTGGAAGTCTTTAACATTTATTTTGGATATTTTACATGGCATGCATGATAAGTTTGTAAAGGAAACTTTCCATTTATTTTGTATGGTAGATTCAAGTTTGGCAGATTCTTCAATCAATTTCATACATTCACTCTGAAATTTGTTTCCTATAATTTCGTGTAACCTTCAAGAGGTCGTGCGGGTGGCATAAATGCCGCCTTTGAAAATAGAACGGCGCAGTACGTTGATGTTTGAACTCAGCATGGCGGAATGCCAGGTATTCTCTAGTTATCTACTGAGATACAGTTTGGTTGGTTCGTTGGTTGGTTGGTGACTCCGGGCGCGTCAACAGCTTAGGTCATTATTCCCGTAAGTGTAGTGCATGGTTTTTCATCGTGAGATAGCTCTTTTCTGGAGAATAATTAAAATTGTTTCAATGAATTTTTAATCTTCTACAATGCCTAGTTGATTTTATTTAATAAACTCCCCATGACTGACGATCAAGGGAAGCTATAATATTGAGAAAAAGGAAGGATGTTCGTCGGCGGTAAAATTACTGGCCGCGATGGCGCTTGTGACTCTAAATCTTGCGATCCCGCGAAGGATAATTGAATCAGAGGTTTTATAAACTAAAACGTTTGTGTATGTCCGTGTTGGTATTCATTTGATATCATTCTGCCAATAATTTGGAAGTTCCGTTGTGTTTGCAAGAACGCTCTTAGCGAAGTCGCTAGCCTTTCACCACTGAGATCCGGGTTCGATTCCCGTCGAATCTCATGTGAAATGTGTTCCAACAAAACGAGTTTGGCTGCTTCACAAGGGCTAGTCCAACCCCTGTGAAGTGTCCTAAACCCCACCTCTATCCTTATTCCTACCCAATTCTGGCCGCTGGGTAGTGACGCAGGAGCGCGTGGTGGGAGCCGCGTACGCGGAGATGCTACCTGGCGGTCCTATTGACAACCGACAGACGAGACGAGACATACATGAAAATAAATATATACGAAATAATAATGGAGGATTACTCCGCGCTCAACGCTCGACAAGGGGCGAAGAGACGCGTTGCGTCGGTAATGATATGATAAAATTAAGGACGCAACAAATTTAAAAAAATCTGAAACAGTGAGCCCAAGACTGCGAGTGATATGTTCTTCGTTTTATCTCATCGAAGCTGGTTGTTCACTTGCTTCATTCACGGCAGAAATAAGTTGAATAAACTTAGTTCTTGGAATGAAACGACTCATCCATTGCTACAGTGTAGCACTTTATTTTCCAAATTTCCATTAATTTCCAATGATTATGAACCGTTACATGATTGTTTATTTTCTTAAATGGTCTTGAAGAGGACTTAAAAAGTAAAGACCATAAGGTCTGTATGTACTTAGGATATAATATATGAATGTTTTGAAGCAGTTTTAACTCCGGGCGTCTTCTTATTTAGCCTATTAATCTGACAATATGTCTGTGCTAAACAAGCTTCTATCGAATATTCTAAATATTTCCTGAAACAAATATTTTCAGATTCAAACGAGGTACTACATTCAAAAATTAATTTGGTCCAGCGGTCGTGAACCGTGACCATACATAAAATGTTCCTTATGAATTAATACCGGCGTACTGAATTACTTTTTCATATTGAGAAGCATATGATACAGAATGAACGGGATAAACTACGATAAACTGTTTCCGTGTAAAATATAGCGCAGTTGTCCGCCCTTTATTGCAGTATCGCTTCTTACTACGGTCCGGATAATTCTGTACTAAAAAGTGGGAAAATATGTACTTATGTATGTATTATAATATACAGAAATATATACTAAAAGTAAGAAATATGAAACATTTATTATCATTATATCAATTCTATTTTATTAAAATATTTTTATCTTCGTACATTTTGTTCTGTTTCAATTGCATAAAGGCCATATTAAACATTATTCTTCTCATAATCCTATTATTTACAAAGATCTCCGTAACAACAAGAAACAAATATTTGTTTCAAATTTTCAGCAATGAAACATTTCCTATTGTCTTGTAAGAGAGCATTGTACTGAGTAAAAGAGCGTTCTTCATAGCACGAAAGTCACTAGTGGGTACTTAAACTTACACAGATTCACTGGTGTGTAGTCAATATGCAGTACGACAGAATTGTCTCCTCATAGCACTGCATTAATAGCAAACAATCTAATTGTTTCAAATCCGTTTATTTTTTCAGAATTAAAGACCTCTTTTTCTTTACTAGATCCCCTATTCGACATTTTTAAGTAAAATGTAGGATAATGTGTACCAGAAATATAAACTGAATCCACAATGTCACTGTTCTATGTTTCTCACGGATTAGGGAATAAAAACAATTCTAGTTGAAATTTAACCAGTTGATTTATATCGTATAAATTGCACTTTCGTTGTTTTACCCGAAGCGGTATTGCTAGACTACTCTGGAAAGTCGTACTTGCCTGTGTTACTACTGACCCATAAGTTTTAATCCAAACTAGTGAAAACCCGTCAACATTTGACGGTGAGATCTGAGATAAATGTAAAATACTGTGCCAAGACTAATGTTCACAATACGTTGCATTATTTGGATCTTCAGGGTATAACGAAGATATTCTGTGATGCGAGTTCCCAAACTTTTGAACACGTATGGCCCATGACCAGGTGGCAATGCAATATCGGCACCAAATGACACAAAAGAAAGAGCACTATTACACTGACGGATATTATTTCTAAAGTTTTTTGATGTGTCATCATGTCCTATAAACAATTTTGATTTCTTCTGGCATATTGCTCGAAGGTAAACTTATTTTCCCATTTAAGCAACACAGAGTAAACTCGTTTGCAGAATTTATCTCACATGCGAAGTACAAAGCAGAACAAAACTGACATTTCATAGACAACGACCCAGCAGAAAACGAAATGACCTCACTATCACGACACTTACGCTGACTTTCTCTTTCCCTGCGTCCAGTTAATGTACGTTTGCGTCTTTTGGGACACGTGGGCAACGATTCGGAATACGACATAACCTGTGAACAACTTCACTACTTCAGTACAACCGAGCAAAACACGCTGTCCGAATGTTCTCTACAAAATACACCACAAAAGCAAATACATGCAAACTGTCAACGCCACAATGCAATTATTACACTGAAACAAAACCTTGACGAATTGTAAACAAATATCAACAATCAAAACAAAACATCAAGCAGTGCCACCATGAAGCAGCGTGGACATCTATCGACTCATATATATCGATTTTGAAACAGCCACCCTTTGGAAGAAAACAATTGACTATTGATAAGCGTACTATTAATGAAATATTTAATTAATTAATTTACACCGTAAATGTTGGTGAATCAACACAAACAATATCTGATAACACATCTAGGGATCACATTCTTTCATTTAAAAGAAAAAATACTACAATCGGTTCAGTAGAAGCTCTAAACGAAGCCATGGCAAAATACCTTATTTTTTTAAATATATAGACGCTTCAGTGCCACAATAGATTTGGGACTCAAAGAGATACTTTACAAACAACGGTGGAAGTTCGCGTGTGACAATGAGGGAGAGAAAAATGTCAAGGGCTCCTCTTGACCTGGTGCGTGTACTTTTTGGTGAAGAGTATCAAGGTCAAAGGAGACCTCTGAAAGATGCGAGGTGGCTGCACAAAATCACCTGCTAAACGTTATCATTTTCACAAACCAAACTTCCTTTCTGTTCTCTGCGATACTCGCGCTGGAAACTATCACACCAGAAGCTATGGCTTGCGCCGTCACCTTCCCCCTCTACTTGCAATACCGTCACTCTTTATGGACTAGTCTACAGAAAAATGTTTGACAATGGTGAAATGTTTATCTGGGAGATTATTTATCAAAAACATACAGCAAAAATGAATAATTAAATAAAAAATTGTTGTAATATGCAAAAATATGTTTTCAAGTATAATATGTAAATTTATGTACTTACGGGTAAAATATGTAAAAATATGTACTAAAAGTCAACGTTTTTTGGCACTAAAACCGATGTGAATCATGAACGTATCGTTGATTCGACTTGAGAGAGTTTCGTTAGAAAAACATGTTATTACATAATTATCCGGGCCCTACTTCTTACCATTTACTGGGCCGGCTCCATTCACAGTACACACTATACTGAAAACCGTTTAAAACACAACACAAGTAATATAAGCAATAGCATGTGATAATAATAATAATAACATCCTGTTCATAATTAAATAAAATAAATATTTACATTGAAACTTTCGAAAAACTAACTTATCATCTTTAAATTCTGCACTTTTGTTTACTGATTTCATACTATCTTTGGTTAATATTTTCGTGTTTTACTCTGAAAGTTAAAAAAGTAAAATTTAAACAAATTCACTTGTCTTCTTCTGCAAGAGCACTTGTCTTTTATTAAAAAGAAAAATGAAAGTTGTTCCTACTTCACTGGTAGTCTGAACTCTTGTTCGGCGTAAATACCATTTCCATTTCCTTCGCAACCAACTTCTTGTCAGTTGCACCCCCTGTTATTTCCCTCATAAAATATTATTGTTCATCAAATTGACATTGTTTCATCTAAGTTCTTAACGAACTCTAAAACTATTAAACATCATTACTCGCGTTAACTTGACTATTCGCGAAAGTTTCAGATTTAGCATTGCAATATTCGTTTAACTTCTATGAAATGTACGAGACTCCCTCATATGTCCATCTACCGTCGGCTCCAACACATAAGTGATTGTCATTCTTACTTATTCTTACCGCGTAAACAAAAGCATTCTCACGTTCAAAGAAAACACATCGTAGCATCCAATAGAACATTGTATATTTCCAGCCACTGCTGAAGTAAAAAACTGACACTATATATGTAACTGCGTATGTAACACGTTTTTAACTGCGTTATATGCAATTTCCACGTATGTGTTCGTTGACAAAAAGTAGTTATTTTCTACCCCTCTACACGTGGCAGAAGTTTTGAGCATTATTCTAAGACTTTTGTATGTCGTATTGAACACGGCTCTCAGGAAGCAATTTTAATATTTTTGATGCCATTACTTGTCTGCTATGCGTAATGATTTCAAGACGCATGTCTGGTGGAGTCGAAAGTAGTGAAACCAACCATGGTACAGCTCGGTTTGTGTTTCATGACTTACTTAAAAGTCTGTCCTACTTAATACAAATGCATATGTGCATGAAAAAATTATAATACTGAAAGCATTTACTCAACCCTGTGTGGAATCTCTGGCCCATCTAACTTGCATGAAATATGAAGTACTGTGAAGTATTTCGATACGTATACGCGTACATTTACATGTAACTTTGTATATAAAATGTCAAATAAAATGTAAAAATCTGTATTGATTTACAAGAAAGCTAAAATCAGATATTAATCTAATATATAATTATTGGTATCTACTACAGGCCTCATCTCATCAATCATAATGAGATCTTTTGGGAATAGTTACATTATGACTCCAGGTAGCAATATGAAGTGAACCACCAGGTGAATCCCACACTCGCGGATTATTCTCGGGAATCTGATTTGCGGTCAACAGTCGTATAGCAATACGGGCAGTCAACAATGTACCCCAGTGTTGTTTTTGCCTATGCATTTATTATTTTGGTTTCCGATTAATTCGTGTTTCTCGGCGCGTTAACGGCTTAAGTCATTAGTCCCGTAAGTGTAGTACATTTTTTCACGGGAGGTGGCTTCCCCCGTTAGGTGACGAGAACCGGGGCCGACTGTGGGGTTGCGGTCTTCCTCATCCAGGTATCTCTCACCTGCAGGGCACTCCCCCAGTCGGGACAAATTAAGCTCCCATCTGCTGCTCTCTGGATATTATTGTGCGGAAATGAGTATACAATATGTTGTTATTTCATATATATTCTACATTAATTTATCAATAATAATTTTCTATAAATGCTATTTACATGTAAGGTAAGATTTTTTCGCGGATCCGACAGTATTATACAAATTTAAATCTACATTTTCTCATTTTTTGCATGTTTTCATTTTATAATATTTTATACATGTTTTATAATGTACAGTAAATTTAAAAATATCAGAGAATAAACTCCTAACGAAATATTGTAATACTAAAAAGATGTAGTAGGGAGTAGAAGAAAGATCCTTGCAGAATGCACAGCTGAAATTTGTCGACGAAAACTGTGTGACCATTATTTTGTTTTACGGGGGTGAAACGGTGATGTAGACAGTGTAACGTTGATGTTAAATTTCGATTTAAAGCCACGAGCAAGTCTCATCAATATTTTAAACAGTCAGGATACATCACCCACAGTGAACAGAATTCGCAACGTAGAATATTCACACAGAACTCCTCTACCCACTTTTAAAGTGGTACACAATGTTCCACGTTTTTAAAGGCGAAATCACGCTAAACCATTAAAGCCATGTAATGAAAATATCCACCGTCCAAAACCGTTTCAATAGTGAGTCCGACATCTAAAACATTATTTTTCATTAAATATTATGGTTGCTAAACGAAACAGGTTCTATTTCAGTTTATAAATGATCTTCAAAATTTTGTTCATTGCTGAGTTCATTTTTAGGGAAGTGGACCGTAATTTTTGAAAACAAATTTGCGTATACTACATAAATGTGCATTGTATACAATTAAAAACCTAATTTACATTCTTAACTTTAAAAAATAACTCAGAAAAATTACGTTTTCAGTGCCATAAAAATTGCAGACATATTATTGTGAATAAAGATCATTAAATTCTGAGAATAAGATCAAAAGAGAAAAATGTTGTTGCTTCGTACTGAATATTGCTCTCAGAAAGAAGACATTCTGCCGAGGCTGTATGGTATAATTTTTGACGAGGAATAGTCTAAATTTTCAAACCAGAAAGCTTCTCGAACAAATATTGAGACGGTTTTAACTTCATGTTAATGCAAATGCAGAAAAATCTTATGTGTCCAAACATTTTAGATTCATATATACATATATGAAAGGTGAAAGGAGGAAAAAAGGTTACTGAAAACGCTAGCTACTGCAATATGTACGAAATTTAATATGAAAAAAACGAAAGAGTCACGCGAAGTTTGATATGATTCAAAAGAATTATCACTTTCACACCAAACCTTCACACTAAAACCTAAAAGTATACCTATAAATAATTAAGTATATATTTATTTTAACACACATATGCACATTACCATTTCAAAAGTGGTATTATAGTAGTATGGAATCTGCAAAGTAGTATATATTAAGTTAATTACATGTCACATTCGCTATGTGGTTGGGCAGTGATCGAGCAGTGCAGACCGGACAGATAGCGTCAAGAATATTATGGGTAGACTGGATGGAGCGTCACAGCGAGGAATGAAATGATTGATTGATTTTTTCGTGTTTCCAAGAGCGTCAACTGCTTTGGTCCCGTTAGTGTAGTACATGTTGTTTCTCGAGAGATGGCGGTGATTTTCGCTGGATGGCGAGATCCGGCGCCGACCTACCGTCGGCTAGTGGCGTTTCCCCCTAACCAGGACTCTCCCACCAGCGGGGCTCCGCCCCAGTCGGGACAAGCTCTAAGCTCCCGACCGGTCTCCCGGAATATGTGGTAGTGTAGTGCATGTTACTGTAAGTGTGTGTGTGTGTGTGTGTGTGTGTGTGTGTGTGTGTAAGGGGAGAGAATAGGACAAGGAAGGGGAAGGACAGATCGCACGCGGTCCGTGGCCCGTTTGGTAGGGTACTGCTCCGGCATTCACCTGCTGTTGATCGGAGAAACCACGGAAAGCTACCGATCAGAGCAGCCGGCCGCTAGAATTCTCCTCCAGACAGCGACTGAATTCGACCTAGCTGAAAAGCTAGTGTCGAAAATCCTGCCGTCGTCAGGACTCGAACCTAGGACCTCCCGGTCAGAGGCGCTGCAGTGGCATCAGTTGATGCACTGCCCCGGTGCGAGAAATGAAAGATAGCAAATATTTAATTTGATGCATTGAGTGTTTGCACAAGAGATAATGATACCTGTTTAAAATCAATAGCAAACTTCTGGTGCTATAGCAGTACATACTTTCTCGCATTATTTCCAACTTTGGCAATTTTACCAAACGTAGTTCGACGAAAAGTAGGCCTGCACTTTAGAGACCCTTCTTCAAAAGAGGACAAAATTTAAAGGAAAAAGTTAAGTGGATTTTGCAAAATTGTTTCTTTTTTATAATATGCATTAATTTCTGCTTGAAAACTACTAATTATTTTCAAATAAATGAAAATGCCATTCTTTAAAAATCAGATTCAGTAGAAAAGTTTTTCTTGAAAAAAAAAACTCTTTCATCAATATTGTACTTTTCCAACATTATATTTTTGCAATTTTCCAAAATAAAGAGTTTACCAGATAAACGGACGAAATATAAGCGACCCAAGCAGTTCCTGGAGTAAGAGCAATCTGAAACAGCGAAATGAGACTTGAAATATAAGCCTTGAATCACTGCACACGCAATGCGCGCGCCGGTTGGCTAAAATCTATTTTGATCTGTTTTTTCTTTCACGTTGCAGGATTGGCCATAGATGCCCGTAAGGGTAGGAATGGTAGCACCGCAGTGGCGTGAACGTACATGGCACTTCGTGCGTTCACAAAACTGCACAAGTGGGCTCCCGGAACCCGCGTAGTCGTTTTGTGGCTCCCAGACAGCAGGTAAGAAACGGCTCATTTTACTTTTCGTATTTTCTGTTTCAATATTTTACATGTTTATTTCATTCGCTTTCTTTCTTAGATTTACAAAATTACTGTACTATTAAACGATTAAACTGTCCGCCCCTTTCTTTCTACCTTTCATTCTTTCATTTCTTAATATGTTTCTTAAATTAAAATGATGTATTATTAGTAACCTATGTAACCATGTACTACTAGTAATCTGTTAATTATAATGTTTTGTTTATATTTCTTGTATAGGAAACTGCTGATGATGGCTAAGCCATGGAAAGCTGTTCTTGAATTAAACAATATTGTAGGAAATGACAACGCCTAGATTTATTACATTTTAAATGCCAACGACATTTCACCTCTAAAACAATATTTTAATGCATAATTTTAATCGTCTATAAATCTGGAATTTTAAACATTTTTTCCGTTTTAATCTCTCCAATACTTTTGTTTCAAAAGTATGATATTTATCATTTATTGGTTCTACAAATAAAAATAAAATTTGAAATCAGTTCCTTCTATTTTATATTTTTTACATGTCGGATATTGTTTAGAATCATAGGATGCAATAAGACCGACCAATTTTAAAATTATTATTCAAACTGAAATTTTGTAGAAGTGTGTACCTAGACATAATTATTTCTAACATTCACCTTTTCTAAAATTCAAGATGGATCTTACTCGAAAATCTGTCTTTATCTAAGTTTTACTAAATTTTATTGATACACAGAACTGGTTTTAAAAATAAGATGAAATAGTTTTTGCCTCGGGCAATACTGTCCGTCTTTTTGACGTAATGTATTCCATCTGTTCTTTTGAGATCCTTTTCCCCGTAGGGGCTTTATTTCTTCTCTTTCTTTTCTTTCAAGATGCGAACTTGGTAGAGTTCACGAAGTTAAGAAGCTTCCGTGGTTTGTGAGGAAGAACCTGTCGATTTCCTTCGGGCAAATTTGAAATCAGCTACATAAGAAACGTCCTGCCACATGCAATTGCAGAAAGAGAAAATGTCAAAGGAGAGATGTACGCCATGGGAGACTCATTTTAATGAATTTTCCGGACGTATCTAGATTTGATATGAATGTCAGTATTGAATATCTCATTATTTCACGTAACTGATTAATTTTTATAATAATAAAAATAATAATAATAGATCAATAATACCAATAATGAAAGTTTCTTATTGTTATCAATTTTATAAAATGTATTGCTGGTAAGTGAAAGGGTTTCAAAAACATGCTTTGGCGTTCTCTGATGAAATAAAATTACTATAAAAATTATTCAATATTTTACAAAAGAAATATTATTCCAATAAAGGTTTCCAAATTTATTAATACAACGAAAATGTGAATGTCCAGAATGAAAAACGTAAAAGAACTTGCGTCAATGCCTAAACATATTTAATTTTCCATTAATAATATGGCAGAGGGAATTACTGTCTCGACATTAAACTAATTTGTCAACATTTTTTTGATTAAATCTGCTATAACTCTTGAATATTTATCTGCTAGAAATTCATAACAATAATGACCCTTTTGATATTACAATTTAATATTAAGGTAGGGAAAACATGAGGAAAAAATCTATAATTTTGGGTCTCATTTGTTTTCCCTTGTACGTTTGATTTCTTTATTGCTTTTGGAGATCGAATACTTTTAAAAAATCCTATTTGTTTATAAATAATTAGCAAGAATGTAGGTTTTTCCTTCAAACATCATAACTCTACAATGAATTGATATATTTTGATAATTCTTTTTTTAAATTAATCACAATTGTATATTTTAGTGAATGAACTAGAATGGTAAACCTATTGTGAATACTAAAGAACCAGGATTTGATTATTTGAGAAAAAATAATTGTTTATAAATTTATTCTAGACATTTCATCTTACACAATCGTAACGTTTAGCAGGACATTAACTATTCTAGTTCATTCACTAGAGCCAATTATGGATTACATGATGCAAAAAGAATTATTTTCAATATATATATATATATATATATATATATATATATATATATATATATTCTTTTACTCACTCTCTCTCTTACCATGTCGTAGTCCGCGCGCTCACTCCATACGGAGTTGAAGAAAGGGTTCGTTTCGTTCGTGCCTAGGTCGGCATCTAAATACTACAATTACAACACATTAGATATAGGCTATTGATGAACCTGGATGTGTTCATCATTATTTATTTACTTTCTCTTTTACGTGTTTTCTTTGAATATGTCAACACATCACACACATGGAGGAAAACAAGGCCCTCTGTCGGCACACAAAATATAACCCCAACCATCAACAATCCACTCAATATTAAAAAACCCTACAGATAAAAAAAACAACAATCATTCACACTGAAAATTATAATGCAATCTGACTACTCATCCACACTGAATGCGCATTCTGTCGTAAGAAATTTTAACCTTATCACCTTATAATTAGAGACACAACTTGGTCTTCGACAGATGCTTGCAGATAAAAAAAAATTTAAAAAAATGAACAAACAAATGTATATGTCACTTCCCTTTATGATGGCCAATGTTGGAACACGCGGCGCACGTCACGCATCGCCGTCTATCGGCTGGTAGCTCCCCGTGTACCGCAATAATGCGCTGCAACTTCAATTTGCTCCAAACCATATTTTCCACCAAATTCCATTACTGAACACACGCTGCGAAGCGTTCTCCAGTACACACGACGTTTCCATCACATTAAAGTTCTCACGGCGAAAGAATATCCTCGATTTCACGAATATCGAAGAAATACAAACTTTAAAATTCCCGCGGTGCAGAAATATTGTTGACTTACATGAATTGTGTTACAAAATTGTTCTATTTCTATTTTGATCACTGTCCGAAATCTGATACACTCCGTGTTATAAAAACTGTAACACAAGATGTCCGCATCCGCTGCCTAACACTGCAATCGCGTAACTAAAATCAGTCTTCGCGTTGCGTCTATTCATATGTTATTGTTCCTAATCCCGAATTCACTCGCTTTATCACTACCTTGATTTTGTCCACGTAAAAAAAATGTAAACCAAAATAACTTAGCAACGTTTCACACGACGCTTCCGCAAAAATTTTCAAAACGTAGCTATAACATAAAAACGCGTGCTATCATCCTCGCGTCTGAACTCGTTCTGTCTGTAACCCAGTTTTCATTGTTGGTCTACACAATCCAAGTGACTGTCTTTTTTCCAAACATATGCCCATCACCATAATAAATGTTCGAAAATGTTTACATTTTTCACTGCTTTGGGGCATCTTGCGTCTTACTCTCTCTTTCATAGTTTTATTAACTTTTGGTTTGTAATTATCACATTACCGAATTCCCCTTTCCCGTTTTCCTTTTTCCAAAAACCTTTATTTTCCGTCTTCCCCACTCGTGATGACGTCACTTACATCTTCGGTCGCTCTTTTAATTCATTCTTAGCTCGCTATGCTATGGAACTGGATACTGATTTATTAACGCCTTACATAAATTCCCCCGCGCCGTAACTAATTTTGCCCTGATCTAAATATTTTTCCCTATAATTTCTGTAAGTTTGGCCAAAATCCACCTATGCATTCACTGGATATTCAATAAAACTCGTTTTATTATATACTTTCAGAGGTACAACAATGGTCACCATGTCTTCAACTCCGCCGTCATGCATGCAATTTATACCATTTATAATATTTACGGAACCCGTGGCTCGAATAACGTGATTCTTGGTTCAAAATGTTCCTAAATTTGGGTTCTATGCACTGTTCACAATGCCTATTGCCCCCCCCCTTTTGTATTCCATTACTTTCCTAATAATTATTTTTACGCGGCGCTGTCGTCTATTGTTTCTTTAATTATTGGCTCCTCTTTGCTTATGTAGAAGTTCCTTGTCCCACGCATTCTTGCGGGCTAGTCTCACAAATCATTACAATATATATATATATATATATATATATATATATATATATATATATATATATATATATAAAAGAAAGTCGTGTTAGTTACACTATTTATAACTCAAGAACGGCTGTACCGATTTGGCTGAAAATTGGTGAGCAGGAAGCTTAGAGCCAGGAGACGGACATAGGATACTGTTTATCCCGTTCGACAGCGTTCCTGTGTGAGAACGCACGTTTGTGCACGTTTTCGCGTGATTTCGCATGTTAGCGGTCATTGTTGCCTGTTGTAACCCATTGTTGCAACGTCGCACTGATAACAGAAGGCGATAATGATAGCCGCCTTTCGTTCGCCGTTATATCTATATATAGTCGTGTTAGTTCCACTATTTATAACTCAAGAACGGCTGCACCGATTTGGTGAGCAGGAAGCTTAGAGCCAGGAGACGGACATAGGATACTGTTTATCCCGTTCGACAGCGTTCCTGTGTGAGAACGCACGTTTTTGCACGTTTCCGCACGTTTTCGCGTGATTTCACATATTTTCGCGTGATTTCGCACGTTTTCGCGTGATTTTGCGGGTTTTCGCACGTTTTCACGCGTTTTCGTAAGTTTGGGCGGAACGGAGTTCTCTGTTAAGGCGGAACAGAGTTCGCCGGGTCAGCTAGTCTATATATATAAAAGAAAGTCGTGTTAGTTACACTATTTATAACTCAAGAACGGCTGTACCCATTTGGCTGAAAATTGATGAGCAGGAAGCTTAGAGGCAGGAGACGGACATAGGATACTGTTTATCCCGTTCGACAGCGTTCCTGTGTGTGTACGCACGTTTTTGCACGTTTTAGCGTGATTTCGCATGTTAGCGGTCATTGTTGCCTGTTGTAACCCATTGTTGTAACGCCGCATTGATAACAGAAGGCGATAATAATTGCCGCCTTTCGTTCGCCGTTATATCTATATAGTCGTGTTAGTTACACTATTTATAACTCAAGAACGGCTGTACCAATTTGGAGAGCAGGGAGCTCAGAATATTGATTTAGTGGTGAGTTGTAGTTGACATTTACATAAATGAAATGATTGAAGGCGTGGTCATTGTCAACAATAGTATTCAATCATTTCAATTAGAGAGCTTAGAGCCAGGAAACGGACATAGGATACTGTTTATCCCGTTCGACAGCGTTCCTGTGTGAGAACGCACGTTTTTGCACGTACGCAGTGCAACAAGGATAGTACAGTTTCTCACAGTGAGTGCGACGCGAGAAAAAGATGGGACCGGCTGTTAAGGCGGAACAGAGTTCGCCGGGTCAGCTAGTATATATATAAAAGAAAGTCGTGTTAGTTACACTATTTATAACTCAAGAACGGCTGTACCGATTTGGCTGAAAATTGGTGAGCAGGAAGCTTAGAGCCAGGAGACGGACATAGGATACTGTTTATCCCGTTCGACAGCGTTCCTGTGTGAGAACGCACGTTTTGCACGTTTTCGCGTGATTTCGCATGTTAGCGGTCATTGTTGCCTGTTGTAACCTGCGCCTGATAATAAAACAAAAAATGTCGTGTATCACAAGGTACTTAACTGAAGAGTGCAACCTATGCACCAAAATACAGGAACAATAATGAATGATTAATCTACTTAATTTTTTATTTGTATTTTCTAATAAACAATTTAACTTAATAAATTCCAAAATCTGCTTATTTATTGCCTTTAACAGCCGGTCCCTATGATTACAGCTTTGTATTTCTCTCTTAAACAAAAATCAATTCCAAAAAAACGCTCTGCTACGTAATAGATTTTTTAATTGTCTATTTAATATCAGAGCGTTTTTTAAAAATTCTTCTTTGTTTGAGAGAAAAAAACAAATCTGCAATTGCTTTATTATCACGAGTGCAACAAGGATAGTACAATTTCTCACAGTCAGTGCGAAGCGAGAAAAAGATGGGACCGGCTGTTAAGGCGGAACAGAGTTCGCCGGGTCAGCTAGTATATATATATATATATATATATATATATATATATATATATATATATATATATATATATATATATATATATAAATATGGGGATAGTAATAATAATTAATATCAAATGTTATTACAAAGATGGGGAAATAATTGAATAATAAGTTGAGCCGCTTTGCTTACCTCGCTGCTTTCGGCAAAAGTCGGTCGACTGTGCCCAGAGGAAACGTGACACGGGGTTTTTATTGCTTTCCGGAGATCCGGCGAGGGGTCGGAGGAGGTCTGTTTAGTGTTCTCTTGGAAATGTCTTAGGAGGCGGGGGAGTCAGTTAGTGAGGTCGGGGTGTGTAAAATTATTAGTAGAGGGGACAGAGGGAAATTAGTTTGTTCATTGAGAAGGGCCTCAGATTTCTGCTTGGCTTGAAATATGTGAAAGATTTCTAAAGCGCCTCTGTTCCAGAATTTATTTTCTATTTCAAGAATTTTAATGTCTGAGTCTGGGTGGAAAGTGTGGCCTGCGTTTATAAGATGTGTAGCAAAGTGCGATTTGTTTGTATTGTGCTTTTTGCGACGAGTTTGCTTGTGCAAAATCGCACTTTGGTACACATCTTTTTTCTTACTGAAATGTGTTCATCAGAAACAGAACTTCAAATAAAGTCATCTTCAATTTTTCGAAAATATGAGTATTTTTGTGTATAATTTTACATCAAGTAATGCAATCTTTTAAAAATTTTAAACATTTTTTTCTCAGAAATAACTCCAATTCTTTTCTTTAATATTTTTCTCGTGTGTAGCAAAGAACTGCAGAAAAAATTGAGATGGTTCCAGTTTTGGTGCACTCTATATTTTCGAAAATTGAAAAAAAAATGTAAATTCGAATTTCGCGCGCTTCGTTTGGCGCGTTGTCAGTTCGCAAAATGGCAACACAGTGGTTTCAAAATTCTTCAAATTCACCCCATTGTTGTCGTTCGTGATAATTGTATGATGTTAATAATCTTATGAAAGGAAAAGGATTGAAGGTAATAAATTTATCTTAGAACAAACAAACACATTTCCTTTCTTTAAGAAGTTTTGATCGCTGGTTATGATATTCAAAAATTGAAAGCTCACTTCAGTATACTCAAGGCAGGCTTGTGTGAAATCATTCTTGCTTTTCTGTATTATACGTTATAAATACTGTAACGGTTAAATTTATTCGATTGTTTCATTTGTAAAAGTAAGAAATGACCACTATTCCTGACAATCGAAATTAATGCAGATATACTCAGAAGGGGCGCAGCCATTTTCAAGGAATATATATATATATATATATATATATATATATATATATATATATATATATATATATATATATATATATATATATATATAAAATTTAAAAAATCAAAAACAAGAATTTCTAAAAAACGACATATCTAAACGTTCTGTAAACGATGACACAAACGCCATTTTTCTATGGTTTTTCTTTAAAAACAAAAAAACAACAACAAATTTTGCAAAATGGCGTTTATGTCATATTATGTTTTGTATAAAAAACCATAGCAAAATGGCGTTTATGTAATCTTTTAGAGTACTTTAGATGTGTCGTTTTTGAGAAATTCTTGTTTTTGAAATTTTTTAATATTGCTCTTATTTCATTCAAAATTGAGGGAAACCCGCTAAAATTTTTAAGAAAATGTGCATGACGTTAATGAAAGAACTAGGTAATTATTTGAGAACAAAGTTTTGTCAAAAATTTTGAAGCCATTTTAGAGAAAATTTGGAAAATGAAGCTTCATGTAAAGAACTGAAAAATCCAAATATTATTTTCAAACAAACAACGCCTCGAATTCAATCAGATCGATCGGCGATTATCAGTTTTGGAGAAAATCGGATGAACGGTTTAGGGGTTAGTGTTGACTACAGAGGGATGGACGAACAGACACGTTTTGTCGTCAATGCATTTTTCGCTATCAAGGGCCCGCAAAACATGGATTCTGACGACACGTTTTAGAGAAAATAAGTTACTATATTCAGGAACAAGATTTATCCACATTTTCGTTACCAGAACTTGCAATAAGAGTCCAATATTCGCCATTTTCCGGCACACAATTACAATGCTTTCTCTTCTTACGAAATAGTGGCGAGAAAGTAAAAATAGGCCAGGGATAGCTTATGTCGTTCTCTCCCTTGTACACTTCAATATTACGATTTAATTATATTTTCTTGTTTTATATATAGGTAAAAGTGGCAACTGTTTTGAACTGCCATTACATTTTGTCACATTGTGCCCTACGATTCATAAGGAGTTTTACACATAACTACTGAGATGTGTTAATACGGAAAGAATTAACAGTATTGCAGTAATGATATTATGTAATCGTTAGTAATGCAAGAAAGTAAGAACTGTTCTAGTTTCAATAATTAGATATAAACAAACATGAGCAGGTACCTCAAATTCATTATCGCGTCGTACGTATCAATCTACTATATTCTTATTCTGTAATGACAGTATAATAGTAGTAATAATTTATTCGGATTGCTTCGCCTAAAACACATCATAAAGGCTATGCGAACGGAAGGGGCAGTGCGCCCTGTTTGTTTGCCAGTTCTACAGAGATTAGTAATGCGAATAATATTTAGCTAGAATGTACGAACCTTCCGCCCTTTGCAAATTATTGTTTTATAATTGAAATTATACTGGATTATACTAGATCTAACCTTCGGCCGGTCAGTCCTTGAATCCTACGTTACGCGTTAAATGCTCTTCATAACGGATCAATTTAATTGTACATAGTACATTTCGAGGTTCTTCTCGATTCTGATCACCCATGCACGCTTTAGAGTGGGATTACCTAAGAGATTCAAACCCAAAAATGTAATAAAGAGGTGACAAAGATATTGCGAAAAAAAGCAATCTTCAAAAAAGTTATCTTTTTATATCATTTTTTTAAAAGTGAAAACAGCTTCACACTGAATTCCTACTCTGGGCGTGTCAACAATAGAAATGAGGAAACCTTCCATTATTGTATTAGAACGTTTGACAATGTCTTATTTTTTAGATTGTGGCACAAAAAAATTAACGCATCTTCCTTGGAAGGGCAAGAAAACATGCTTTAAAGCACCATGATGCATCGTTTCTAAGTTACACGCATAAGTGTGGCAAAGTGTATTGCAGTGCAATGTGTGTTGCGGGTTGCATGTCTGAATGCTTTACAAAATATGCCATAATCGGCTAATTTTTGCTTTTCGTTTCCTCTTCGATGTAGGACCGTGAGGTAATCCCTTAACCAGAAGCAATATTCTTACGTGGTTTTATACCTATGATTTCTTTTTAACTATCGAAACCCTCACCTTCCCTTGCGTTATATATATATATATATATATATATATATATATATATATATATATATATATAATAATAATTATTATTATTATTATTATTATTATTATTATTATTATTATTGTTGTTGTTGTTGTTGTCAAAACCGTTTCGAGAGCCATAACTTACATTGAGAAGATCAAATTTTAAAATGCGTGGAATTGTAACAAATTGTTGAAATAGTATTTTTACAATTGTGAAATTAAAGAAAACAAAATATAAAGTGATTAACAAACTAACATGTTGACAGAGATGAGATGATGTCATATTTACATTACCGCGATCTGGGAGCAAAACGAAGAAGTAGTGGCCGGCCGTGGGCGGCGGCAAACTTGGTTGCAGGAGGCCTTGGCTCCTTCCGTCGAGGAGCGGCTTTCACCTGCGCCGTCTTGTCGTCGCTCACGAAGGCAGGTGGCGCCCGCACTTTCGCCCACAGCCTGTGTGTGTGAAGAGAGCCGGAGGAGCACCGTACGTATCATCGCTACTCGCAATGCATCCCATAGCCGTCTTCGTCGCATCGGCCTGCCTCTTGGGGCTGCATGCCGTCTACGCCAGGCCCACCATCTACATGGTGAACGAGAACGATAAGCTGGAGCCAGGTACTGCGCTTCTTACTAGCTAGCTACGAAACATTTCGGAAAATGTGCAATTGATCATTTTCGGTAATGACCTACAAATCATGACTTTTGTTACGAATGTCTGTATAGTTCACGTTTCGCAGGCATGCAAGGGAATAATAAGAAACGCTTTATCTTACAGGCAAAAATGAAGTTCAATAAAAATAGGTGTTTCTTCTCAAATCGACCGTTCAAAAAAATGCTTTTGACATCGCAGAGTCGTAAAAAATATCCATTGGAAGAACAAGCTTCTATGTTGGGGCGAATTTGATATCTTTAAATTTTCTCATTTTGAATGCTCTATCGGGAAAATTCCTACCGAATAGAATGCCAATTTTCTTCGAAGCGCCATTTAAAAGTCCTCAGCAGTCCGTAGTCTGCGAGTGCGGGGGCGTGGTTGAAGGAGCGACCTTCCCCCACCCTTCCCTTCCATCCACGCGCCTGGCCGTGACGTCACCAACTTGACGCCTCCAAGTCCCCGTGCAAAAGCCGCACCGGCAATCAGACGCGCAAGTGTGATTTGAGCGAATGATGAACAACCATCACGCGCACAGTTCGGATGCAACCTGCACTCCGTGCTCCTAACTGAACAAGTTTGTAGTATGTCCTAGCTGAATGTCAATCGATTTTTCGCTATCAAAGACCCCAAAACTGATTCTACACAACGTGTTAGAGGGATTAATTTAGGAACAAGATTTATCCACCTTTTCGTTACCAGGGCCCAGCAATAAGAATTTTTTTGTGTCGAAAATTCGCCGTTTTCAGGCGCATGATTACAATATTTTCTGTTCTTATGAAGTTCGGAGGAGGGTGTGTGGAAAGGCATTTAACTTAAATAAACTACTTACAACTAAACTATATCTAACGTATAATTATTTTATAATAGCCTCTTTGACCATAGTATACAATAGTTGGACAATATCTAGGTAATTGTGTTTGTACAGTTCTTCTTACATTTCTTTGTTCATCTATTTTTATTTCCATTCGTAGTCACTTTCGCTCATAAATGTATATGTACAGAACATATTCACTCACTCAAACACACTTCACTTCACCATTTTCACTTCACGACGTACACAATCTTGATGTTCGCCAAGGCGACTTCCGTGGCGCCGCGGCGTTTTCTCCTCCAGGCGGTCCCGATGCCGCGAAGCGCGTTTCCGCGCCTCCTGCTCTAACACCCTTCGGTGCCCCCCATGTGGCTGGGCCGGGGAGGCGCAGTGACTGAAGAGTGCTTGTGCTACGATCAACGCGACTCCTCCAAACGCGATGAGAAGTGATGCAGAATGTGGCACGTTAAATTAAAAAAAATCGCATGTTGAAAACAGGGCTGTAGCGTCTTATTGCATTATAAAAATTAAAATTTAGAATTTTGTAGCATTTATTGAAAAAAAATATTATTAAGGAAGGAATTTTTGAGATAAAAATATTTTGATGCTTTTTAGATTTTCCCATTAAAATAAGGAAATAAGGGAAACTAATTTATTATTTCGCCAAACGCCTAAATAATTTCGGCATTTTCCTACAACCACAATATTGAAGATATTTTCTTAATAAAATATGCTCTTTAAAGACAGATATTTGAATAAAGTCGTGTATGATTTTTTTGAAAAAATAAGTAGTTTTAAAATTTATGCAATTTATAAAAAAAATCTCAAAAACCCCTCCAATTTTTTCAGGGATAGAAGAAGGAACGCTTAAAAGAATTGTGCAGGTTTTCATAAATTCTCTAAATTTTCGAAAATTGCAAAATTTGAAGATTTTTCCTGCGTCGTCCTACAACAATGAATGAAAAGAATTTTCGTCTGAATAAAATCTGTACTTCAAAATTATATATTTAAATGACGTATACATTCTTTCAAAATATACATAGAGTTCGTAAACTTTTTGGAGAAATGTAGGAAATATTAAAAAGATTTGAAAAACAAGATTTTCTCAAAAACGGCTCCAACTTTTCTCTTTGAACTTTTGTGAATATAGTGTTACATGCGCTGAATAATATGACAGAATCGGAATTTTGATATATTATTTAGGTTTTCAAAAATTATAGAAAAGTAATTTTCTTTATATCTCTCTCACGTTAATATTTATATTTTGAACATTTTCTATACATTATTGCAACTGTAAACACAAATGCTTCAAATGATTTTTTATGAAGTTTCTCGAAAACTCGTTACTCAAAAACATTGAACTTTGTGAAAATGAGCTGAAAATTGCCCATTTTCAGAAACGCTCAAATGACATTTAGGATTTAGGATGGGTTTAGAAAATCAAACTTTACAGAAACAGCCTTATTTCCTTTTCTTAAATGTATTACTTCATCAATGGATCAAAATGAAGCACCTATTGGAGTATTTTTTGATCTTTCAAAAACATGTTGAAAACTCATTGATCATTTTATTTTACTTTCCAAATTACTTTGGTATGGAATTCGTGATAGTGCTCTATATTGGTTATGTTCATACCTTAAACAACGATCTCAGAGAGTAGAAAAACCGTACTGAAATAATGGGATAGTATCTACTCACCTTTCCGATTCATTACCAATTGCACTTGGGGTTTCGCAGGATTCGATTGTAGGTCCTATTCTCTACCTACTATACGTAAATGATATGCTCTCGACGATTCGAAACGAAAGAGCAGTTCTATTTGCGGATGATATGAATATTCTTTGCAATAAAGAAACAGTGAATAGTACGATATCAGATATGGTTTCGTAATAACAATAACAGTTATCTCATGGCGCAGAGCGAAGTCGCTCGCCTTTCACCAAGAAGGTCCGAGTTCCGTTCCTGTCGAATCTCAAATGAAAACAAAGCGAGTTTGGCAGCTTCATAAGGTCTAGTCCAACCCCTGTGAAGTGTTCTAAACCCTACCCGTTTCTCAAAATCTTTCCTTATTCTGACCGCTGGGTAGTGACGCAGGAGCGCGTGTGGGAGTCGCGGTACGCGGAAATGCTACCCAGCGGTCCTCTTCACGACGCACGTATAAGTATGTAGTAATGTATAAGTAACGGAGGATTCCTCCCTTCACACACGTATATAAAGTAACGGAAAATTACTCCACATTAAGCGCTCAATGCCCAAGAAGGGTTAGGAGACGCGTTGCGTCATTAGGGAAAAAAATCGAAAAGAAAACTGTTTCAATGTTGTTTTCCATTTCAAATAAACAATTGTACACTCCATTGAAAATGAACGATGTGCCATTAACTGACGTTAAGCTAACACAATTTTTTCTCAATTCGTTATTTATTTGTAATAATTTTCCTAATTTACTTTCTCATTCACGGAAATTGCTCACGTGTCCTTTCACTTTTTTATTTACCAATTTTTTCTATTTTCCTCGCTATCAATTATGTTGCGATTCCCTTGTATCATTATTTACTATTCGATCCTCTGCTTCTCTTCGGTCACCCATTGTTACTGTCGCCCTGTTTGTATATTTATTTGAATTTATTGTTTCTATTAACATACCCTTGTGATAACTTATCACAGATGACATCAAACGATTAAAATCGATACAGAAGTTTAAGTGCCAAGTAAAATATTTTCTGCTGCATAACTGTTTCTGTACAACCAGAGACTATAAGAGCTTTAGAAAGGAAAGTAATATTGATTTTAACAATGATATTGAATGTATTAAATACCATTTGGAATATATAATTTTAAAAGGCTGGCTGTAACAAGTATTGTATCTTAGCATCTGGGTCAATGATCCCGATCTCTATCAGATTTTTCGTCCAGTTTCTTTGATCCTTGAGCGTGTGCTGAGGTAGCCCCTTGCTTTGCTTCTGGATGTACGTGTAACGTCACAATCATTGCATGTCTTCTAGAGTTCTGTGGGAAAACTAGTTATTCAAATTATCGTTGTTTCCGCGGCAGTTACTTGATTCCTTCATGAAGGGCACGATGAGGGATAAGAGCCCAAATCTATAGATGATTTACGTGTGAAAATAATTTTTATTACATGGGAGCTAATATTTTCTTATCAATTTTTGCCAGAAACGCTGGTTTCCATCTGTATTCATAATTCAACTTGTATGTGGGTTAGAGAAGAGATTTCAGAATTTTAAAAAACGTGCACGAAATACACTTCTCCCTATATAGTACGCCACACACGGTTTTTAACAGTTTTTTAATTATTTAAAATAAATAAATAAATAAATAAATAAATAAATAAATAAATAAATAAATAAATAAATAAATAAATAAATAAATAAATAAATAAATAAATAAATAAATAAATAAATAAATAAATAAATAAATAAATAAATAAATAACATTAAGGCATTTCTAAAGGATGGCTCTAGATTTTTCGATCAAAATTTGCACACAGGAATATGTTTTCTATAATATGTCTTCAATAGTATTTTTAAGACTTTTTCAATTGAACTATTAGGGGTCAAAAAAATAAAGAAAATGAGAAAAAATGTCAGTTTGATGCCAGTATGTAGCGATTCTGTAGCACCACTTGTTTTGAGATTGTACTTCATAATTTGATGTTTTGAATTATAGTCTTACAGTCATAATGAAATCAAAGTAATTTATTTCATTCTATTTTCCAAATACTGCTTTTCTCTATTTCTAACATTACCATCCAGGAAATAAAACGTGTAGTAAAAATTATTCCTAAAATACAGAATAAGATATATCAATACATAAAAATATATTTGTACGTTTTGTGTTGTTCTTAAGTTGTAGTATAACATTCTTGTTAACTATTCAATCCTTCTACATTACTTCTGTTAATTTTTGCAAAAGTGTCTGATGAATCCCTTTTTCAACTTATGTTAAAATGCTTTAAAAAGTGAGAAATTACACTTTGATATTTGATTTCTAGCGCTGGTGCCTGTCTCCTCCACAGTCATCCCCTTGCCTGTCTACAAAGTCAGCACTAGTCTTGGGTTCGCTGAAAAGAAGGGTGTAAAGACATCTGAACCTGGGAAGCTTATTACAGGTATTTTATCTTCTATATCACACACTCTTTGTGATTTGCAAACATCAAAATGTTAAAACTGAGTCATGAATTTTCTTAATGATTATAAATTTTTGTATAGGCTACTCAAATACATATCATTTTGTGTTCAATAACCCATGAAATCAAATTATTACTATTTGTTTGTAACTCTTTCTTTTAAGGAACACAAACATGACAATCGAGTTCTTTCATTTAACAGTAAATAGTGCAGTATCATACAAAATGTGGAATGAATACATTAGTATAAATATGGGAAGGAGATAATCTATATATTGCCTTGCTAATCAATAAAATAATGTCAGCACTAAATATACTTGATTTCATTGATAAAGAAAGTGATCATTTGCATAATGAAATGTATTTTAATTTTTCTTTGCAGGTGGAAAAAAAAAATTGCATCAAGATGATAACATTGCTATTAATATTAAGCAAATTTCAAAAGAAGAATATGAGCTACAGTCATGAACAACTTTACGAATTTAAACAGATAATCCAAAGAATGAAAACTCAAATAACCATGAAAAGGACTAATGTTGCCACTGAATGGAACTAATCATTACTACTTTCTGAGGTGACTGGAAATCAATAATATTGAATCCAATAATATCTAAGAACTAATATCCATCTTGCAAAAATTCATAGTTTTGGACAACAAAAGGTACACTTTGATCCATCCAATTATATAAGTTCAATTAGACAATGTTCTTAAATAGGATAAAATCATAGGAAATTGTACACTCATATTAAAAGATCTAAAGATAAATAAGTTTTTTTAGTGGGCATTTTGATTATTTTTAATTCAATGTTCTCTTGTTCCTTTTTGGAAATGAGTTGTTGCAATTAGAAATCAATAATTAATTCTCAAAGATACAAAATAGAATATGCTGGATTGATGAATAAAATATTGAAATATACTTACATGGTATCTGGAGGAATATTATAATTAAAAGGAACTAAAATGACTTTTATTTTAATTCTCACAAGGACTTTAGAAACTCAGGTTTCCATTGTAACAATCATTTCAATGAGAATTTTTCTTTAGGATCTCGTTGAAATCACTAAGTAGATATAAGATTGACATAAATGAGTTAATATGGCATTTTGATGAAAGTCAATCTGCTTTTGTTTTTATTTTTTCTTCATTATTTCAAACCATTTTATAAGTAAAAATTGATTAGTTAATAATTGTGGCATAAATAATTGATTTTTTCATTAGTATGTTATATTATGAAAAATACATAAATAACTGTAAAATTGAAAAGATTTTCCTTCTTTATTTGTATGTTACCCAATAGCGCAAGTGAAAATGAGTTTAGTTTCCTTGATGTGGAAACAACAACTGATATTCTGTAAAAAAAAATAAAATGTAAAACCTAGTCATATAGAATATTGGAATTATTAATTCTGACCTGTACATTTTTTAATGCATTAAAATTATACTATTTATGTTATTCTTCCTGGTATTTTTGTTGAATTTATATATGGAAAGATTCTTAAGAATAAATAGGTAAAGAAATATAAAAAAAGACTAAATTTACAAATGGAAGTCTCAACACACTTTATATAGCATTTAATATTGCTTTTGGTGATTGATTTTACTTTTTAGTAGCTTTTTTTTTTTTTTTTTTTATTATTCTCTCCCATTATCGTTTTATGTATTGTAGCCCCGATGGAGGCTTAATAAAATCAGAAATGCTAGTGATTTGAACATTTTTTTTACTCCTCATCTATATTGAAGAACATTCCATATGTAAATTATATTTTAATTTTGTATTATAATTTAATCACTTCTGTAATTTTTCTATTGTAAAATGGGCCTAAATGTGTATTTATTAACCAAGAAAACTAAATTAATAGGTTTGCAGTAGAAAGAACATGGAAGTAGAACATAGATTCAAAACTACACACAATAAACATTCTGTTTTTATTTTCATAATGTATTTATTTCTTGAAATCCCCTATTTTATTTTCTTCTTGCTCGCACTTATATCGTAAGAATATAAGGTTAAACGCAAATTTTGTAGAAAACATTTATATTCCAATGAACAACAGAAATGCAGAAAACATTTATATTCCAATAAGAGTATTTCTGCCGAAAATTTGCCATTTTCTGGGGCACGATGTATGCGTGTCCTGGTAACGACAAAGCAGATAAATCCTGTTGTTGTATAGTAAATTACTTCCTAGAACATTTGGTATAGTCATAATCCAAGTTTTGTGGGATCTTGATGCCGAACAATCGATTCACGGCAAAACATTTGTCCGTCTGACTGTCCGTCCGTCCATCTGACTGTTCGTGTATGGTCAACGTTAGCGCCTAAACTGATCAGCCGATTTTCTCAGAATTGATATTCCCTAATCAATCTGGTTGATGAGGCGGCCCCTTTATTTTAACCGATATTTTAATTTTGGGGGTACTGAGAAGCCCCTGGGACATTTTTAAAATTTTTAAAAAATAGCACCAATTTTTTTATTACATTTTGACCTCGAATAGAATAAAGAACGCTTAAAAGAATGGTTTAGGTCTGATTTTCGTTAAAATTCCTGATTTTTCGAAAATTGCAAACATTTAAATTTTTACGGCGTCTTCGTACAACTAAAATATTGCAGATAGAGATTTTTTCCTTAATGAAATCTGTTCTTTAAAGACGGATTTCTATATAAGTTCGTGCACATTTTTTTGGAAATTAGAGCATATTTGCATTATTTTGCGTGGAATTTAGACAAATTTTTACCTTTTAAAACAATTTTTTTCTAAAAATGGCACTAAAATTTTTGGTTAAATTTTGGTTAAAAGTCGGATAGCATAAAGGACGCTTAAGAGAGTGGTCAGGTTACAATGTTGAAATTCCTGATTTTTCGAAAATTGCAAAAATTCAAAATTTTTTCTGCGTCTACCTACTACTACAGTTCTGAAGGTTCAGATCTTTAAATAAGATCATGTTCAATTTTTCGAAAATATTAGTATTTTTTACGTAATTTTGCGTGAAACATAGGCATTTAAAAATTTTAAACCAATATTTTCAGAAACGGCTCCAATTTTTTTCCTCATATGTAGCAAAGAAGGTAAAGAAAGTGGGGTTGATCCCATTTTCGGCGCATTCTCCGTATTTTTGAAAATTGGAACAAAGTCGAAATAAGAAAATTCCGAATTTCTCGTGTTTCTTTTGAGGTAGTGACATTCCAAAGGCAACGTAATTTCATTGATTGATTGTTAGTCGTTCTGGGCGCGTCAACTAACAGGATCATTAGTCCCGTAAGTATAGTGCATGTTTTTTGCTCGGGAGGTAGAGGTGGTCTTCCCCCGCTGGATGGCGAGATCCGTCGCTGGCATACCATCGGCAAGTGGGGTTACCCCTACCAGGTATCTCCCACCAATGGAGCACCGCCCAGCCGGGACAAGCTGTAACTTCCCAACCGGTCTCCCGGCATGTATGATAGCGCGTGTTTGTGTGTGTGTGTGTGTGTGTGTGTGTGTGTGTGTGTGTGTGTGTGTGTGTGTGTGTGTGTGTGTGTGTAAGGGGAGGGAATAGGACAAGGAAGAGGTAGGAAAGGTCCGTGGCCCGTCTGTTAGGGTACTGCTCTGGCATTCGCCTGGTGTTGATCGGTGAAACCACGGAAAACTACCGATCAGAGCAGCCGGCCGATAGAATTCTCCTCCAGACAGCGACTGAATTCGACCTAGCTGAAAAGCTAATGTCGAAAATCCTGCCGCGCTGTCGTGACTCAAACCTCACGGTCAGAGGCAGTGCAGTGACATCAGTTGATGTACTGCGCCACCTCTCCCGGTACGTAATTTGAGATATGCTTGGATGCAGTCATTTGAATCTTGAAAAGAAAGCTTACGATTAATATTATTTAAGTATTAAATATATTCTATATCGCGTCATTTAATTCAGTTAAATGTGAAAACAAATTGTTCATTTGGCTTTGCATGGTGAGAGAATGAGGAATGATTCGTGTAGAAACGTGTAGTTTTGATGAATATAACAATATTAATTTAATCAAAAATCAATCTATTCATTTCTATTCATTTGCATTTTGTTACTAGCGGTATCAAGAATTCTGATTTGCAAAATGTGTATGACATTCGAATCCAGCGGTCACTGTTGCTTGTTGCAATCCATTGTTGCAACCTCGCACTGATACCAGAGGGCGATAGTGACGGCCGCCGTTGGATCACGTTAAAATGGATTAATAATTTTATTTAAGAATAAAACACGCATCGCGCATTGTTGGTACATTTATGCAGTACGTAGAATTCAATGGCAGAAAGCGTTTTCGTTGGTTGGTTGGTTGTTAGTGAATCCCTGCTCGTCAACTACTGAGGTCACGTAAAATCGCAGAAAACTACCGATCAGAGCAGCCGGCCCCTAGAATTCTCCTCCAGACAGTGACTGAATTCGACCTAGCTGACAAGCTAGTGTCGAAAATCTTGTCACTGTCGGCACTCGAAGCTAGGACCTCCCGGCCAGAGGCACTGCAGTGACTGCAGGCACTGCAGTTGATGCACTAAACCACCTCTCCCGGTGGCGTTTTCGTTTGTTTAGGAATGTTTCAACTGGTATATTTCGGTTTTCATAACGTGGGGCGTGAGGGACTAGTCTTTACGATGGAATATGGCATAGCTTTTCACGACTTTCTCGGTCGTGTCGATAGATGTCGCTTGCTACACTTTAAGGACGTTACTTATTCAATGCATTTGTGAATACATGTACTTTAAATGATTTCTTATAAAGTTTTCTATAAAAATGAACTCAAAATTGCGCATTTTCAGAAACGCTCAAACGACATTTTGTAAAACACGACTCTAAATTTTTCAATGAAAATTTCCATATGGGACCATATCATTCTCTTCCATAATATCCTAAAAGTCTTTTTCCAAATCTATTATGGATAGGAAAAATATTGGAAAAGTGAAAAACGTCTTTTTGGCCCCGGTAGGTCGCAGCTGGGAAGTGGAGAGGGCAAAACCGAAAAGCTGACCCTGACTGAAGAGATTGGGAAACTAGTACGAGAAAATCATCAAAAGAGTCATCTCGTGGCACAAAGCAAACTCACTCGCCTTTCACCAAGGAGGTTCGGATTCGATTCCAGTCGAATCTAATGTGAAATTTGTTCCAACAAAGAAGTTTGGCTGCTTCACAAGGGCTAGTCCAATCCTTGTGAAGTGTCCTAAACCCTACCCCATTCCTATTCCTTCCCCATTCTGACCGCTGGGTAGTGACGCAGGAGCGCATATGAGAGAGGCGCATACGCGGAGATGCTACCTGGCGGTCGTCTTGACAACTGCCAGACGAGACGAGACATAAATTACGAAGATGTTAATTGAGGATTCCTCCGCGCTAAACGCTCGACAAGGAGCGAAGAGACGCGTTGCATCGATAATGATTAAGAACGTGACAATTTTTTTAAAAAGTATGTCATTTGTAGCACCATTTAGTTTTAATTGTAAAAATTGAAAATGAAACATTTTTGTTTGTGTAAACGTGTATATAAAAGTATGCTATAATTGATGATTCAATTGTTTAATTTGGACAAATATCCTGATAATTCAATAGAATCGAAATTAAGTTGTGGGTTTTGGAGGCCCTTGGCTATGTATGGATCTTTTTATACCTTGGTTGTGAGGTTCATTGATTGATTGATGATTCCGGGTACGTAAACGGCAATTATTCCCGTAAGTGTAATATATGTTTGAACGTGGAAGATGGTGGTGATCCATCGCTGGATGGCGAGATCCGGCCCCGACCTACCCATCAGCTTGCGGGCTTTTTCCCAACCAGGTATTTTCCACCAGCGGGACACCTACCCAGTCGGGACATTCTATAAGCTCTCGACGGGACTCCTGACATGTGTGGAACTTTGGTGCTTGAGTAAGTAAGGGGAGAGGATAAGGCAAGGAAAAGGAAGGAAAGGTTGGGCTTGGTCCGTGGCCGGAGTTTTTTTAGGGGGGGTGCTACTCCGTCATTGACCTGGTATTGATCGGAGAAACTACGGATAAGTACCGACCAGAGCAGCCGTCCGCGACCGCTTGAATTCTCCTCTCAACAGCTAGTAGGTAAATGCTATCTAGCTACAAAGCTAGAGTCAAAAAACCTGCCACAATCGGGAGTGGAACCCAAGAGTGGTCAGAGGCATTAAAGTGACATCAATTGATGCCCTGAGCCACCTAAGGCGGGGTTAAAATTTGTGTAACAAAGTGAAAGTTATTACTCGTAACGGGAGTGCTAAAGAATTCCGAGCCCGGCCACAAACCCCGCTCCTGAGCGAAGGCTGCCGTGCAGCAGCGATGGAATGAGCGGCGCGCGATTTTCGCCTCCGAAAGAGAAACCGCGGCTTCGCGCACCACGTGGGAAGGGGGAGGGGGGATGGGTGTCGGGGTGGGGAGGTGGAGGGAGGGGCTGCGCAGAAAGCATGCGCAGTTGAAGAGAGCGCGTGGCGCGGGGCGCACAGAACGGACGGCGCGACTTGGCTGCCTGTGGTGGAGCGGCGGCGAGGACAGCCAGCTGGTCCGACTCCCGACAGCCACGTGGGTAAGACGTCTCACTTTCACTTCTTTCCAACCAACGTTCTTGAATTATTGCTTATACCTGGTAGCATACTGCCATAAGGTACTAGGTTCCTAGAAACACGGAGAAAACTATCAGTGCTCATTAATGCAAACGAGCTCTCTGCTAACGTATAGAACCGATGGGGCAAATAAACTGTGTATTAGTTGCAAAAAAAATTGCATTTGTTTAAAAAATAAATCAAAAATAAACTAGTGGTGCTAATGAATGGCACAGCCTTTCTCGTACCGGTTAGTTTACTATTCTCTTCGGCGTCTAAAAGTCTACGAGGGCCTCTCGCGTCCCCACCGCTCCTCTTGGAGGTGGTGAAAAGCACCTTCCCACACCCTGAACCTCGCATAATTCTGGCACAAGATCTGGAATGCCCCCACGTCCCAGATCCAACTGAAAACATTCATATCTTATGTGGGTCTCAAATCCGTAGGCTTAGTGCCCATAGACTGGTTCATTTAACCTGTCTAACGAGAGCGTATAACTTGTCCGTTCTGAATGTAATCTTGTGCGGTTTTGAAATATAATAATTTATAAAAATAATCATATGATTAAAAGTGAACTTTTTATGTATACTCCGCCATTAATGAGCTTTGATATATTGAATCTATGTATCTGAATCATTCTGTAAAAATTTGTTTGCAACAAAAGCGAAGCCAACTTTTGTTAGCATTAAAATCTAGCAACAACGCAATTGATATCCCAGAATTTTCTCAAAATAAGATAACTCTACAGAAAATGTTGTAGAACATAACATTTACATCACATATCAGTTGACCCAGTGGTTTGGCATTTCTGAAAATGCGCAATTTTGAGCTCATTTTCACTGAAAAAGTTTTGAGTTTTCGAGAAACTTTATCAGACTTTTTCAAAGCAATTGTACTCGCAAATGTGATAATGTATAATGAACGCCCGTAATGATAATATAAACAACGTGAGTGATGTATCAAGCAAATGACATTTGTGTAATTTTTGAAATTTCAAAAGAAGACACAAAAATGGTGTTCAGGTCATGTTATTCAGTGTTTTTATTATTGTCCGTATAAAAAGTTTTAAAAAAATTGAAGCAGATTTTGATTTTTTTAAAATATTGCCCATATTTCACTCAAAATTGCGATAAAACTACTGTTTTTAAAACTACGTGACATTAAGTGCTAAATGTAGAGAAACAAATTATTTGAGAAAAAGTCTACCTTCAATGTAGTTGTAGAAAGACGTCAAAATAATTTCAAACTTTTGTAATTTTCAAAATTCTGATTTAACAGTGAATATTCGGGCATATGCCACCTTCATAAGGGTATTTCACTCTATTCTTTCACGAAACGTAAAGAAAAGAATTATAATTATGTTTGAGAAAATTTTGGGAAAGTCTCAGGGTCTTCATGTAAAGAACTCCCAAAATTTAAATTATATTTTATTTCATACTATGTCGCATTTCGGTTGTTTACGTGTCTCAAAGCAAGCCGGAAAGTGGGACTTTAAGGCACTGTGTATGGTAATGAAATCTCATACCAACTTATGAACTTGGAAGTTTGGTACCAACGTTTCTGATTTGTTTTATACATAAGATGCAGATGATTACAATAATGATAAGGAAACTTATAATAATTCATGAAAAATGTAGATAACCGTACAGATATGATGACAAAGTTGGAGAACTTATTTATTTTTAATTCTTAAATACAAATTAATAACATTTACAAAATACATTTAAATATTAGTCATATTAATTGAACACTCAGGACTGACTTTGTCTCTAGTGTTTTCGCTAGTGTCGCGTGAATCCAACCGACTTTTTCTTAAGAAACACTATCAATAATTGATTAATTATTTATAAAACTTCACCGCGAGCGGTGGCTCAGTGCATCAACTGATGTCACTGGAGCGCCTCTGACCGGGAGGTCCTAGGTTCGAGTCCTGACGGCGGCAGGATTTTCGACACTAGCTTTTCAGCTAGGTCGAATTCAGTCGCTGTCCGGAGGAGAATTCTAGCGGCCGGCTGCTCTGACCGGTAGTTTCTCCGATCAACACCAGGCGAATGCCGGAGCAGTACCCTACCAAACGGGCCACGGACCGCGCGCGATTTGTCCTTCCTCGTCCTTGTCCTATCCTCTCCCCTTACATACACACCTACACTAACATGCACTACACTACCACATTCCGGGAGACCGGTCGGGAGCTTAAAGCTTGTCCTGGCTGGGGCGGTGCCCCGCTGGTGAGAGAGTCCTGGTTAGGGGGAAACCCCTCTAGCCGACGGTAGGTCGGCGCCGGATCTCGCCATCTAGCGGGAAAAGATCACCGCCATCTCCCGAGAAAAAACATGCACTAAACTAACGGGACTAAGGACCAAAGCCGTTGACGTGCCCGGAAACACGAAAAATCAATGAATCAATTTATAAAACTTCGAAAGGTGCATTGAAACTATAACATGGATTAAATCATTGAATATTTTGACCATTAGGACGCGGAATTCATCTTCTTGGACTGTAGCAAAATAAGTACTACGTTACAAAATACATTACAATTTCGTGTAGCTGAAGAAGAAACTACTTTCCAAGTCTTATAAGTAAATCAACTTAACATCCTCGTTAACGATGTTAATATTTGTATTTTTTCTAGAAACAAATTTTTCATACTTTTTATACCTTTCTTCTGATTCCTGAGGTATTAATTATTCAATTACTTCATTGAATACATCTATTATCGGTTCTCTTTATCTTTCAATTCCCTTTTAAAGTATTCTGATATTGCAATTGTTTTACAGATATCAAGATACTAGAGGTGTCTGGTGCCGAGGGCAATTCTTAATTGGCATTCGTACGTCGTGAAATATTGCAATATGATATTAAAATAAAAGGAAGGAAACGCGGCATAGTTCGAAATAAAATGTGTTACGACACACGGGTGGAAATGTTTACATTAATCGTTAAAAATTGCAACCCCGGCTTCTAATGTCGCCTTAGCGAGAAACGTCTCACTCGTAATGTGACATTTTCCGTCCTTAATACGTAAATTACTATTTCAGAATCGCAGATCCGAGAAGGGTCAGATTGATCAGAGAATGTTCATTTTGACGAAACTTGTACGAATACTTTAAGCCATAAAGTTGTTCACTGACACACCTACAGACGGTCGGACGTTTTGTAAAAAGAAAAACAACAACAACAACAACAACAAAAACAACACTTTTTCGTGGTCAAAGGACACCTTAAATATGCATTTCCCTTGAAATATCGAAATCAATTTTACGCAGCATTACATAAATTTCTATATACTACGTATATTCCATATAAACGCATGTATGCGTTAAAGCAACTAATGGTGCTACAACATATACTTTATTGCATTATTTGTTAAGTTTTGCAATTTTCGAAATTCAGGGAGTTGAATGAAAATGTGACTTGCACCATTTAAGGGCCATTTTTAAGGGTCATTGATATATTCTAAGTAAAAAATCTAAAGAAAACATTGGAGCCGTTTTTTGAGAAAAAACACGATAAATCATTTTTTCTTTAAACAAAAATTATCCGATAACTACTTGTTTTTCAAAACTAGTGCCAAACAGCACATACTTTCTTGCCCGTATTTACTCGCAAAATTACGCGAAAAGTACTCAAATTTTAGAAAAAGTGTACATGACCTTATTTCAAAACATATCTTTAAGGAACAGATTTCATTAAGAGAAAAAATCTCTATCTTCCATATTTTAGTGGTAGGAGAATTCCAAAAAAGTTGAACTTTTGCAATTTTCGAAAAGTCAGTTTTCAACGAGCATCAGACCTGCACCATTCTCTTCAACATATACAACAACTTTCTCTTCATACTATACAACAACAAAATTTAATCAAAAACTATGGAACCAATTTTTTTATTTGAAAATGTCCCAAGGGCTTCATGTGAAGTACTCCCAAAAATTTGTGAGATGGTTTTCAATTCAATGGGACGCGACATTTTCAGTATTTTTTTTATTTTTCCGAACCAAAATATTTTTATAGGAGTCAGGCTTTTGAATTATTGCGGACTTTTTTGAGCTCTGGGGTAGTGTTACATCCAGATGGACGGATGATTTGAAACAAAACGCTATTAAGGTTTTCAGGAAAACGTGGATTATGACTACACTATGTTTAAGAGAAAGTACTTTAAACTTAAAGGAGTTTGAAAAATCGTCTTTTACGATGTCAGAGAGCCACAAAACGAGTTTTTCTGTCGAAAAACAGACACTTTTCGGCACAGCATTACATAATTTTCCTTATACTACTTTTATTATTGTGAATATATAACGTATACAAGAACGTATGCAAGAAAGTAAAAATAAATTGAATAGTGAAAATTGAGTCTTTCCGAATCATTTGCTTGTACTGAACTCATTATGTCGCGACCAGAACCAACGTATACCAATGAGGTTCCTGCATTTAGAGAACGCTCGAAGTTCGGTCCATGGACCCCCGAATAAATTACAGAAAATTTGAAAGTTCAAAATACTTATTGAAAACCCATGCTACTTATATTTAGCAAAATACTGCAATCATTTTCTTTCAGTTCGTATTAAATTATTTTCATTATGTACATAATGAAAATACAAGGGCACAACATCTAGAACATGTTCTGTACTTGCGGCTCTTGCTGTAGGGACACTCAGCGATGTCCCTCTTATTTTCTCATCTTACTACTCTGTCCCTCTTATTTTCTCATCTACTAGTAAGGAGAAAATATTGTAAATCTATCACAGAAATTGACGATTTTTCAATAGAAAAACTCGTATTGTGGAACTCCGTTATCGAAAATGTGGATAAATCTTTTTCCTATAAGTTGTAAACTTTTTTCTGTAACACGTTGTGTAGTCAGAAACCAGGGTTTGTGAGTCCTGGATGCCGAAAAATCGATTGACGTCAAAATGTATGTCTGTCTTCCATCCGTATGTCTACAACGCTAACGCAATTCAGGCGATTCGAGGCGATTTTTTCCTAAATTGAAATTCCCTAATCGACCTGGACCAACTAAAGGCGTACGAGTTTGAAGTGAATTTTTTGATTTTTTTCAAATTTCCAAAAAATTGCTCAAAAGTTTTTAATTAAACTTTTTCACTGGATAGGGTGTAAAATGCTTAAAAATGGTACAGGTCTTATTTTGGTTGAAATATATCAATTTTCGGAAATTTTGAAGGTTTAAATTTGTTTCGGCGTCTTCCTATAACAATTTTAAAGATATACGTTTTTTATTTAACAAAAGTTGTTCTTCAAAGACATTTTGAAATAAGTTCATATTTATTTTTTCGAAACAATGGGTAGTCTTCCTGTAATTTTGCGCGATAGAGAAGCAAGTTTGAAACGATTATTTTCTCAAAAACGGATCAAAGAATTTTTTAAAAACAATTCTTTGGATAGACGATTAGACACTTAAACAATTGCGCAAGTTTGGTTTTTTGCAAACTCTATATTTTCGAAATTTCTAAAAGAACAATAAAAAGTACAATATTGATGACAGATATTTTCATTAATGAAATTTGTTTCTTAAAACTAATCTTGAAATAATGTGAATGAAAATCTCGGAATTAATGGAAACTGAATGGGAATGCTCATTTTTTATGGAAAATGCTTAACTTTTTTCAACGTCGGGAAGATAGAATTTAACTGTTGGTCTAGGAGTAACGTGACTGAGGACTAGAGTTCGAATGTCAGCCGTGAGAAAAAAACATTGCTGGTTGGGAACAGTTATGCAAATTCATTCAATATTATAATGCTGCTTAACTGTTACAAATAATGCGAGAAAGTACTTACACCTTTAGGTTTTTGAAGAACTTGTTCGTTATTAACTATGTTTCTGAGAATGCACATCTATTCTCTACATCCATATTCAGGAAAATATGATTTCAATGTATTTATCGCTAGGTTTGGCTGCAAGAGAAAGTCAGAGTTTCGACAAAGCTTAGTTTCCGCAAGGCGATTTCAATTTTTTTTTGTTCAGCGCCGAAAGAGGAAACTTTAACTTAGAATTCAAAACGGTTCTAATGATAAAAGTCGAATATTAACTTCTAAGCAAAACAAAGGGAAACTAGTGATGCTACAGAATGGCATAGACTTTCTCGTGCTAGTTAGTTTTCTAATTTCTTTGGTCTGGTCTAGCTTTTCGGTTTTGCTCCATCCTCTTACCAGCTGCCATGTATCACCCCCGAAAGTAATTTTTTTGAAATTTTAGCAATTTTTCGGTTTCCTAATTGTAGAACCGCAATATTACTTTAAGATAATTATAGAAGAGTAAAATCTCGTTCTGTACGGACATTTTCGACGAAACATTTGTAGCCGTTGTTAAGAAATTATCGTTTAAACGTTATTGTAAATACGAAATTTGAAGCTCTTTTTCACAGAAAACTTTTGAGATTTCGAAAAACGTTATTGAAAGACATTTGAAGCACATCTACTTATAAATGCAATAATATACACAAACCACTGGAAATGTGCATATTAACTGTGTGAGAAATATTAAAAATATACATTAGCATATTGTTTGAAAAAACAAAAGAATGCAGGAAAATGACTTTTGTGTATTTGTAGTGTAGTTAGCACTATCTGTACAAAAAATTTAAAGAAAAAATTGAAGCAATTTTTTAACTTTCTCGCTATCTCTTACTTAGTAGAGAGAAAGTTATGTAATCCTGTGCGAATAAACGGCGAATTTTCGGCAGAAAAACTCTTATTGCCAGGTCCTGATAACGAAAACGTGGACAAATCTACTTGCTAAATTTAGAAAAAAATGTTACACGTGGTGTAGCCAGAATCCGTGTTTTGTGGGTTTTTGATACCGAAAAATCGATTGTCGGCAAAACGTTCGTCCGTCAGACAGTTTGTCTGGCCGTCCGTGCGTCTGTGAACACCTCTATCGCCTAAACCATTCGTAGGATTTTTCCAATATGGATATTCCTTAGTCGGTCTCGCTCGACTCGAAGCGCTGCAATTTCGAAAAACATTCTTTAAAATTTGGGGGTATTTTACTTGAAACCACTGCCACATTTTCAAAATTTTCTCAAAAACGGCTCTAAATTTTGTCATTAAATATCTTGTAAGAATAGAATAAAAAACTTATAAAGTTGGCACACGTCCGATTTTCACTGGTAACTCGGAATTTTCGAAGACAAATTTGAAGCAATTTTTTAGAAAATTGTGGAAATGTCCCTAGGGCTTCATGTAAAATACCCCCAAAATTTAAAGAATGTTTTTCAAAATCGCAGAGCTTCGATTGAAACCAGATCATTCAGGGAACATTCATTTTGGAAAGAATCGTGGGAATAGTTAAGCTGCTAGTGTTGTTTGAAGGATCGACGGACGGAGGGGTGGACGGACGGACGGAGGGATGGACGGACGGACGGAGGGATGGACGGACGGACGGAGGGATGGACGGACGGACGGAGGGATGGACGGACGGAGGGATGGACGGAGGGACGGAGGGACGGAGGGACGGAGGGACGGAGGGACGGAGGGACGGAGGGACGGAGGGACGGAGGGACGGAGGGACGGAGGGACGGAGGGACGGAGGGACGGACGGACGGACGGACGGAGGGATGGAGGGATGGACGGACGGAACCACTGACGAACTGACTGACGATTTGAAAACACACTATTTCGGTATCAGGGGACCCAAAAACGTGTATTTCCATTGAAATCTGGAAATCGATTTTCTGCAGTATTACATAACTTTCTATATACTACATATATTACTCCGAATATACATGCGTATACGAGAAAGTAAAACCCACGTTCTCCCCCCATTGGTTTACGACTGTCGGAAGCGCTCACAAAAGCTGCACAAAATGCTTTCCTCCTCACATCATTTTCGTTCGTTTCACTAGGAAGAAAAACTTGCTGGTTTTTGTTGGTTTCCTCAAAATATCTGCAGGCAGTGCAGCTCTTAATGTATTGGGTGTGTAATAAACTTATTGAATTAGCCCATAAGCTATTGGGTCTACAAGAGCGCGTACTTTCTCCCATAAGTAATGGTTACGTAAAATGAGAATTCCGCAATTTCTATTCATATTAACGCATCTCTGCCAGCATTTGTAAAGATTAATTCTAGGGAACTGAATTTATTGCTATAAAACTGCAAATTATGTACATATATGATTCATATTATTAAAATATGTAAGAAAATTGAGAAAATATGAAAAATTAAAATGCATGTTAATATTTAAGTTGCCCCGTATGAGCATTTTCAAATTTTCACACGTATACAGTCGTTTAGTCTTTAAAATGGATTTGCATCAGCCGAACGAACGTTCCACCTCTTCAGAAGTAATTGAACAAAAGTCTTCACCAAACGATAAGAGTAAAAAATGAAATACGTAAGTAGAATATACGATGGTGAATACGAGAAAGACGTAAACAGCCTCCTTCATAGCCAGAGACGTATCATTGTGAGAATGTTAGGACCATGGTCTCCCTAAATCCAAGATAATTTAATATCCTCTGAAGCATCGTTGACCGGTAGGTCCCAAGACTCGAATCTGGATGGTGGCGGATTTTTTATACAAGCGAGACTGCTAGGTCGAATTCAACTGCCTGAAGGCGAATTCAAGGGGCCGGCTGCTTTGATCATACGTTTTCCGAGGGTTCCACGGACAATTCCAGGCAAATGCTGAAGCGGTACCTTAACAAAACGTCTTGGATCGCACACTATCTTTCCTTCCACAACCTTGTTCTCTCCTCTCCCCTTACACACAAAAACACATTAACACTCATATTCGTTGACATTTTGAAAGAATTTATGCAATTTATAAAAACAATATTTTCTCTAAAACCGCTCCGAATGTTTCCTTTATTTTTTCATGAAAAGCTTAAAAGAATGGCGCAATCTAATTTTTGTTGAAGTGTCTAATTTTTCAAAATTTTCAAATTTAGAAATAATGTGAGAAAGTATGTGTTGTTGTAGCATCCCTATTTATAAGAGGCATCGTTCAAATTTCTGTAGCGGTCGGCTGCTCTGATCGGTAGTTTTCCGTGGTTTCCCCGATCAACACCAGGCGAATGCCGGAGCAGTACCCTACCAAATGGGCCACGGACCGCGCGATCTGTCCTTCCTCTTCCTTGTCCTATCCTCTCCCCTTACACACTCACTTACACTAACATGCACTACACTACCACATATTCCGGGAGACCGGTCGGGAGTTTAGAGCTTGTCCCGGCTGGGGCGGTGCCCCGCTGGTGGGAGAGTCCTGGTTAGGAGAAACTCCACTAGCCGACGGTAGGTCGGCGCCGTATCTCGCCACCCAGCGGGGGAAGATCACAGCCATCTTCCGAGAAAAAACATGCACTACACTAAGGCGACTAATGATCAAACAGTTGACGCGCCCGGAAACACGAAAAAAATCAATCAAATTTCTGCAATTTCGAAAATTGCAATTGTAGAAATATGCGAGAAAGTATGTGATTGAGCATCTTTAATTGCATATATGTAATTAACCACCTGTAGATTGTCTTGCTTTATTGCAATAACAAAAGAATATTGCATCACACAAAATAAATTTTTTTGTGAATTTTTTTCAAACAACAGAATGAAAGTAAACTGAGATCAGTTTCAGTCTTTTACAACATATTAATAAACTATGCTACCGAATGGCACACTTTCTCGTACCAATTAGTTTTTTTAATTTCTTTGGTATGGGCTAGCTTTTCAGTCTTCCCCACCCTATTGCCAGCTGCCACCTATCACCGCCCAAAGTACATTTTTTAAAAATATTTATCAATTTTTCGATTCCCTGGAACCGAAATATGACTTAAAGAATATTAGAGAAGAGTAAAACATCTTCCGTGAAAAATTTGGAGCCGTTTTTAAGAAAATGTTCTTTATGCGTTACTGCAAATGCGATATTTGAATCTCGTTTTCAGGGAAAACTTTTGAGTTTTCGAAAAACTTCATTGGACCTCATTTGAAGCACTTCTACTCATAAGTGCTCTGGCATATACAAATCGCTCTAAATGTGCGATGTGCGTATTAACGACGAGAGAGCTGTTTTAATGAATTACATTTCCGTAACTTTTGAAAAAATAAAATATTATAACAAAATAGCTATTATGTCAGCTTATACAATGCATTTAACACTACCCGCACAAAAATTAGAAGACAAATTTGGAGTCATTTGTACGATAATGGTGCTTCAGCGTTTCTGAAAATACGGAATTTTGAGCTCATTTCCACAGAAAACGTTTTGATTTTTCGTGAAACTTTATAAAACATAATATGAAACACAACGTCTCATAAAAGCAATAAAGTGAACAAATTGCTGGTAATATAAATATTAACAATGTGAGAGAAATGTCAAAAAATTACATTAGTTTAATTTTTGAAAAAAACAAAACAAAGAGAATACAGCAAAATGGCGTTTATGCCATCTTATACAATACATAGAGGCACTACAGTTCTGTAATTTTCCGTGCTCCAGTGTCATCAGTTGATGCCCTGAACTACCTCTCTCGGTTGTACGTACGTATACGAGAGAGTAAAAACCAATAAAGATACAGTTTTTTAACTCTGTTTTCATATGTTGTTTATCTTAAACACATCTACGTGATGGCTAGATGCAGAGATGATTTCTAGATGAATCTAGAAATAACTTCTTGCTGCACTTAGAACTTTCACAAAAGAACTGATTGTATACTTCTCTTTGGTTTAAACAGATATATTTTTAAACATTCTGTACAGACATATGAAATGACTGTGGTTTACATGCTTTTTCTTCGCCCCATTAATAGTATAAGAGTCACTGAATATCGTCACTTAAATTTGATTAACAACTCACATTGAATCTTAACATACTGGCTGTCATGCGGGACCGTATGGTGTCGTCGAGAGATTTAACTTATTTCACATGAGTCCGTATGGTCTCGTAGGGATATTAAATTTTCTTTTAGCACGCGACCATATGGCCTCGTAGGTATATTTAATTTTCTTTTTGTTCGAGACCGTATGGTCCAATGCGTTGCCTTGTCTCTTTTATGATAATACTCGATAATGCTTCCACCTATCCGCGAATTATCATAGGTAAATCCACAAGTGCTTTGGAAATTGTCGATAAAACTTATATAGATAAACTTACACAAGGCCACCTGAAATGTTAAAATCGAGGAGCTTATGTTACATGTATACTCGTATACATGTAACACGCACGTTTTCTTGAGTCCCGGAATACCTACCCCCCACTCCTTTGCCAACATTAGTTGAGGTAAATGATAGCAAAGAGTTTTGTAGAGAAAATCTGACAACCAGAAATGTTCGCTCCCATGTAATGAAAACTATTTTGCGTCGGAAAACGGACTACAAATTTGATATCAAATTCTTAGTCAAAATGAGCAAACTCCCCACTCCTCGCGCAACAAGCGAAGTGAGAGCTTAAGAAAACGTGCGCGGATAATACCAACGAGATAGAATATTACTACATGGAGTGGCTGAACCGCCGACATCTTTGGAGCAAATAGAACCCATTTTTACTTTCTCACCCTTACTTCGTAAGAAGAAGTATAGTAATCGTGCGCTGCAAACCGGCGAATTTTCGGCAGAAAAACTCTTATTGCCGGGCCCTGGTAACGAAAAAGTGGATGAAATTACTTCCTCCTTGTGTTGTCATTAGGGAACGGAATTTATTGTAATAAAAGAAGCAAAATATGTACATGTATATGTATTTATTTTTTCTGAAATTTGTAAGAAAAAATAGAAAATATGTGAAATAAACATTCGCTATAATCCTTTCCTCAAGCGTTTTCCGACCACAGCACTTAGCCGAACAGATCTTAACTCGGATTTAGAGAGACTGAAAGAAAGTTCTACATCTAGGGAAGCAATTATTCGCTAGTTTCATCCGAAATATATAATACTTTCATAGTATATACAATGTTTTTTACGAGGAGCCGGCGCTCACGTGAATAGCCTGTGATAGAAAAAGGGGGGTAAAGAGAGCACACGCCCCCTCCCGACTCCAGAAAAGCGATAAGACAATGATCTGAAAAAAATTTGTTTTTTGAGTTACGCATGGGGTCTATGAAACATGGAGTGTATGAAACACGTTATTGAAGTTCCTTCTGCTTCACATATATTCGCTCATCCTTGATCCCGACTGTGGTTTTCAAGAAGCAGAAGGGGGGGGGAAGGATACGTTTGACAATTAATAGAGAAGGTGCGGCGATAATATAAGCGCATTGCTTTGTATTTCAATAACAAAGTTAGTTTTCAAGTAACATATATTTCGAACTCGCGTGTGAAATGCTCATTTTAGACTTGTAAATATATTAAAATGTAACGAAATATGTAGCAATAGATAAAATATGTAAAAATATGTAATTATACCAAAATATGTAAAAATATGTAAAATAAAAATGGTTCCAATTCCTTCAACATGTGGTGTTAAGTCTCAAAACTATTAGTGAATGAAGGTATCATGTCCCTGTAAAAATATGTATTTACATGAAAATCCGTTCCCTAGTAGTCATAATCTATGTATTGTGGATCTTGGATACCGAAAAATCGATTGACTTCAAAATGTCTGTCTGGCTGTCCGTCCGTGTGTAGTCAACGCTAACGCCTAAACCGTTCATCCAATTTTTTTCTAAATTGATATTTCCCGATCGATTTACATTAACTCGAGGCCCTCGGAGGTTGAAACAGATGTTTTCATTGTTTAGGGTTCTTTACAAGAAGTCTCAGCGTTTCCAAACTTTTCTCAAAAATGGCAACAAATCTTTTGATTAAACTTTGTCTTCGGGTAGCGTAAAAGTCACTTAAAATAATGATACAGGTCTCATTTTTGTTGTAATCCCTGGTATTTTGAAATTTGCGCAAGTTGTTTTTTTCTGCGGCCTCCTACAACTACAATATTGAAGATAGAGATTTTTTCCATAACACGCCAATCACGATATTTTTTCCCTTGTAGGCCATTTATAGACCATATTTTTTGAGTTCCAAGATTTGAGTTCCATACACTCAAAAAGCAATAGTACGTATTTTGTGGAACCTAGCTGCATTCCCTAACAAATAGCGATCACTTTTAGGTCCTCAACATATCTTGCACCTAAAATAACTGTAAGTGATAATATTTAGTAGGTATTCCATGGTTTCACAAACCTTCTTCATATGCACAGAATGAACAAATGAAATTGAAGGGAGTTTGTTACCATTATGAATAAAAGGGCTTTCTAACTTACTTTTGACGCATCTATGAAGAGTTGCCATTCATTCACATAAACTAATTTACATTATTAAAGTTTGAGAGGCTTTCTTAAATCGAAAACTACTGAATGTCATCACGACGTCAAACTACGCTATCTGATTGCTCAGTAAATTTCATTGCTGTAATTGTGATCAAAGCAGCTCAGCTTGCGTTTTTTATAGGATTAGGTTTCTAACCCAAAGGGTTATTAAATTCCCCTTGAGATACCAACAGGGATTCGTTGACGTTAGAAACATGGAAATGATCATCTTTTTTTTAATGCGCTTGTTCTTCTTCGCCTTCTTCATGCTCTAAAACATGATTTTGGGGAAACAGGATAAGGAAGATCTGGCCTATTAGCAACTGTCCGTATTACATTATTTTCGTAAAAGGGTTTTTGTGCGCCAAAAAAACAGCGAATTTTCGTCAGAAAAACTGATTGCAGGGCCCTGGTAACAAAAAAGTGGATTCATCTCTGTATCTACTGTATACAGTTCCTATATACAGTAAATCACTTCCTGTAACACGTTATGTACTAGTCAGAATCCATGTTTTGTGGGTTCTGGATACCGAAAAATCTATAAACGGCAAAATTTCTGTTTGTTCGTCCATTCGTCTGTCGTCGTACGTCCGTCGATCAAGGCTAGCGGCTAAACCGTTCAGTCGATTTTCTCCAAAATTGAAATTTCCGGATTGATTTAAATGAAGTCATGGCTTTCTGCGTGAGAAAGGAACATTTTGATTTTTGTGGGCACTTTATATGAAGCCTCAATAAAATTTCCAAAATTTTCTCAAAAATGTCTCAAAATTTTTTGATTAAATTTATCTTCGGATACCGTAAGAACGATTAAGAGAAGTGTGCAAGTCTTATTTCCTTTGAAAATTGCTGATTTTTTTGAACGTTACCAAAGTTAAAATTTGTTTTCAGCGTTTTCCTAAAAATACAATATTGAAGATAGAGATTTTTACATTCTCGTTTACTACGTACGCATAGTAAGCACCGTGCTATCTTCCAGGCTTCTACGCCCCCGTATTGCAGGCTCGTTCGCGGCAGGTTCGCATGGCTCACCATCGCAACAAACAGCACCTACCCCCTAGCATATATCGTCAGACGATGGGTCCGCCTCGACATACCCTGGGTTCGACCACTTCAACGAAAACCCAGACACCCTTCTACGCCGCGCGTGCCTCGAATTACTACGTTCCCCGACGCTAAGCTTGCTACATGCGCGTTCGTGATTGATCAGTCGTCCAGCAAGTGTGGTCCGCACCAACAGACTTTATCTTTGATATTGAGTTACAAGCTGCCTTATTGGCCTTGTTATATTTATACAGATACCATAAATTACATTTAGTTGATAACCCATTTGTAGTTTCTAATCTTAGAAACAAGGTGTGCCACTCTAGGCATCCGTTTATTTGTATACCGGCGTAAATTGTTTACAATTTATGTACCTTTATAGTTGAACCTTCAGAACTAATTAAGGAAGACGCACCGTCTCGGCCGGGCCTCCTGCGGATCGTAGGACCCCTGACGTATCAGGGGCCGCCGTAGCACGTTCCACGCTACGCGGCTACTACATAGGATCCCTGATTGGTCACAAGTCAAGCGATTCATCGGAGACCCGGCCGAAAGGTGCTGGCCACGCTTGCTGGAAGTTGCCGCACACGAACGCGCGAGTAGCGAGCATAGCGTCGGAGAACAGTAATTCGAGGCGCACAAGGCGTGGAAGGGTGTCTACGCCGTGTTTTTGCTGAAGTATTCCAGGTAATACAGAATAATATACGCAGTATAGGGCAAATTATGTAATGCTGCAGAAAGTTAATTTCGATATTTGAGCGAAAATGCATGTTTTGGGGTTCCCTGATATCGAAAAAGTATTGTTTTTTTTTTCTTCACAACGTCCCTCCGTCTGTTTGTCCGCCCGTCTTCCAGTCCGTCTGCGGAAAACAGCTTAGCAATTTCTAAAGTTTTCTTCTTTAGTTTTTTTTTTGGAAGGGGGATTTTACATGAAGCCTTTGGGACATTTTCAATTTTTTTCCAAAAATGACTTCAATTTTTTCTTAAAATTTATTGTAAGAATAGAGTAAAATATACTTTAAAATTTGCCATTGGTTCATGTTTCACTGTTAACACTGAATTTTCGAAAATTTCAAATGTTTGAAGTTTTTTCGGCTTCCTACAACTAGAAAATTGAAGAAAGATTTTTCCTTCAAATGAAATTTGTTATTCATAATTAGTTTTTTCATTAAAGTTATGTGCATTTTCTGTAAAAGTTCAGAAGTTTCACGCAATATATGCAATATTAAAAAATAACGAAAACAAGATTTTCTCAAAAACGGCTCCAATTTTGTTCTTTATCCTTTTTGTTCGGATAGTGCTAAATGCACAGTTTAAGATGTCATAAAAGTTATTTTGCCGTATTCTTTATTTTTTTTAATTATGCAAATATATGTTCTTTGAATTATCCCTCTTGCCGTTAATATGCCCATTTCCAGCTATTTGCATACATTGTTGCATTTGTGATTGGAAGTGCTTCAAATGACGTCTAATGAAGTTTTTCAAAAAATCAATAGTTTGCTATGAAAAAGAGCTTCAAATTTCCCATTTACAGCAACACTTAAATAATATTTTCTTAAAAACTGCTCTGAATTGTTCAACGAAAATTTTGTTGTAGGACGAGGTTTTACTCTGCTGTATTTTTCTTAACGTAATATTTCGCTTCTACATTAATTGTAGAACCGAAAAATTGAGGAAAATATTAGAAAAACGAATAATTGAGAAAATAAAAAAAATGTACTTGGACGGCGATAGATGGTAACTGGCAAGAGCAAAAAGCTAGACCAGACCAAAGAAATTATAAAACGAACTAGTAAGAGAAAGTGTGAGCCATTCTGTAGCCCCACTAGTTTCCTTGATGAAATTTGTTCTTGAAACACAGATACTGAAATAACGTTATTATACAATGTCCAATTTTTCGAAAATATGATTATTTTTTACGAAATTTTGCGTGGAATATAGGAAATTTTAATTTATCATTTTTTAAGCGTTCCAAATGTTATCTTTAAACTTTCTTTGCACGTATCAAAGGGTGAGAAAATATTGGCACTAGTCTCGTTACCGTCCAACTTAGTATTTATCGAAAATTACAAAATTTTAACATTTGAAACTTACAAAATTGAAGATAGCAATTTTCCCCGTAAGCAAAATGTTTTATAAAATAAGCTTTTTGAAAAAGGGCATTTAAAAAAATATTAGTTTTTGCGTAATTGTGCTTAATATACACGCAATTTTCAATGAAAGATCTTTGTGCAAAAGCCGCTAGAAATATTTTATTAAATAGTTTTTTCCACAGATAGAGCAAGGAAAGCTTAAAAGAAGGACACTGGTCTAGTTTTTGTTGAAATATCTAAATTTTAAAAATGTGCAAATTTAGAAATAATGCGAGAAAGTATGTGCTCTTCTTTCACCACTAGTTGGAAGAGGTAATCCGCCTTCAATGATGCTTTGCATTGAACTCTCCTCATACGGAACAGAAATTGTCTGGCAAATTCGTGAATTTATCGTCCCGTATCTATTAAAAAAATACACGCATTTCACAGTTAAACCTTGGGTGAAATATACACCAAGAACAGAACTAAAAGACACTGCACGCATACGCAATTCAATTTCCAAGAAGAAAAAACAACCTTCCAACAATAAAGCACGGTTATAGAGTGGTTTTCTTTTATTAAGATGTGTAAAACGATAACTTATTGGTAGGAGGAAACATGAGTTACACAATTAATGATCGGACGGAAGCACTAGTGTTTCACACATCCTATATTGAACAATGGATTTCTAATATTTCTGTCAATCATACATGATAGTCCAAAACTGATGACAGTTCTTGATTCATCATGAAAATCCTTCTAGACCACGTTCTCTGTTTTTGGGAACCAAAAACCTTGTTGACCAGTGTTATTGGTTATTTTACTTTTGTATCCAAAAATTAAGCAAACTTTGGGTCTTGTACATTTTGATTCAGTCTTTCTAAAACTTACACTTCCCTTTCGTTGATTTTGTTGCATGCTTGACCGGCGAATAACTCCTGTTCCAATTGCACCAACTCTTTACGTGTTCCTCCACAGACCAGCTGCATATCGTCCTCCACATTCGAAAATACGGAAATAAATTCTAAGTTTAACTTTCAACTTGAAACTTCAAAGTGTCTATACTTTATCGAAAAATTACCATCATTATACTAATAACGTGACATATTTAGTGTTAGAATCTTATTACTGGGGGACGGATTTTAATGAAATGTTTTTTCTTTTCGCCGTTTAGTATAGAAATTAAATTTATGTTATGACAAATGAAAATGACCCATGTTTATGACATTTTGTTTTGAATTTTTAGTCGATTTCGAGTAATGTTATTTTTTACCCCTTTCCGTAATTTTTTATGCATTTTCGCTGATTTAATCGATTTTAATATCATTTTAATGATACTTGCTCGAAATAATATTTACGAGATGCAACAAATGTTCTCCACAGAATTTCTGAATAGCCTATTGTATTCCTTTGTTCAAAAATTGAATTGGCAGCCGTTGTATGTAATCTAAGGTTCCGACGCCTTTAAGCACCATTGTCGGTTCGGCCTATTTCGGGATAACTAAAGACCGAGATTTCTTGGGAAAAAACAGTCCACACCAAAAGTTTGCAAGCTGAGTGTACTCGAACGAATAGAAGAAGCTTCGATTACATTAGTAACGTATCCAGCTTGAGTTGTTCATCCAAACTGGTTTTGATCACATTTTTATGTAATTCTTTGCTTTTAGGGCATTTAAAAACATTTCATTTTAAGAGCATTTTATTGATCATTTTTGGCAATGTTAAAGGTCATCAAAATCCGCCCCTACTTATTACTAAAAGAATACCCACTAATGTGGTTCGGGGCATCAGTTGATGTCACTGCAGAACTTCCTACCGGGAGGTCCCAGTGTTTGAGTCCCGACGGTGGCAAGATTTTCGAATCTAGGCTAGTCAGACCTCCTTATATCGAATCTGACGGTTGCTTCAATAATATTCGATATATAGAATTTTCGATTAATTACCAAAATTCGATAATTATGAAATTTTTCCAAATCTATTAAGACAATTTTGGAAAAATTGGGTAAAATGGAAATTGAAAACATTAAATATTTAACAAATGTTAAACCATTCAATATAATTTAATTATTTGTACTACATATTTATGAATAGGAACGTGAAATTAGTCTTGCTTATTCTGTAACATTAAGGGATTTTCGTATCGACATTTCGAACTCTCTTCTTAAACGCGTAACAGCAAACTGAACCTGTCCTGAAATGAACTATCGTCATAGTGCAGGGCCATTAGACGAAGGGGTCCATGATTGATCTTCAGATCACTGGTGAACGCATTGCTGCGACTGACAAATTACGCTATCAGACGTTAATGAAAACATTTAGTGCCATTTTTTAAAATTTTGAAAATGCCCCAGTGGCTTCATGTAAAGAATCTCCTAAAATTAAAATATCGGTTTCAAATTCAAATTCAAGGAGCCGCGACATCAACTAGATCGATTGGGAGATATATCAATTTTGGAGAAAATCGGCTTAGCCATTAGCGTTATTCACAACATGGACAGACGGACAGACGTGCCGTCAATCGATTGTTCGGTATCAAGGGCCCATATAACATGGGTTCTGGCTACACCACGTGCTAAAGAACTTTTATTTCTATATTTATCAACTTTTTCGGAGTTTAACGAGGTTGTTACTCTCCCGCTCCTCCTTCCTCATTCCTTGTATGATGAGGTCCTGAGCTTCGGACAGGTGGGTTGTTATTAACATCATCGTCTCCTATATTATTTCAGTAGTATACATATCTTTTGCGGCTGTCCCACGCAACCAATCTTTATAAATGAGGTCTCGAAAGAAAGAATTTTATGAAGAGGTGACAAATTGCATTTTGATTTTAAAAATATGAAGGATTTTTTTAAACATATAAATATTCACGTTAAATGCAACCCGCAACACTGTCAGATACATTGTCAAATAACTCATAAACGAAGCGTTCTAGGGTCTTAAAAAATTTTGAGACCAAAGGTCTCAAAGAAACGTTTTCACATCATAATCTACAGAATGAGATATTCTTGGACATTATATTAAAACATTTGTCGCGTTACGCTTCTCGATATTGTCAATACGATATATCCATGGAAGAATACAGAATATATTCCTCCATGAGCCCTTGGTACTCGCTTAGAAGACTTAGATTCCTCCATCTCTCTGTGTTCACCGTGATTTGTCGAGGTTGTCGAGGTTTATTGGCATATCTATTAATTCAAGATTCGTTCTCGTAGCAAACAATTATTAGTGGCTTGATGTGGCCTATGAAGATTGTTTCTAATTTGTGAAGTGCAACCATTCATTTACTGTTTTGCCATGGTCAACAAGTGCTGTATACCTAATTGTGGAGGGAATTACGATGGAAACGGAGCACGTGTTGGTATGTTTCAGTTTCACTGTACCCTTGGGAAAAATGAGGGTGGTGTTTAACATACGAGAGTTCTCGCTGGGTACGCTAGTTGTTTTTGTTATTATTATTATTATTATTATTATTATTATTATTACTATTAATATTACTATCATCATCATCATCATCATCATCTACATTACTAATTTCCAATTTTTGCATAATTTGAAAAAATATGTTTGCAATCTGCAGACCTCCGAGAGGAGTCCTGGTTTCGTGGGACTCGGGAGAAATACAAAAACAACGAAACAATGGGTTTGAAACAGAAAATGTTTCCATTTTGGATGAAATATGCAAATATTTATGTTCTTCTGCCAAATCTGCTGCTGCGCCTACAGACGGAATTCTCATACTCAGTGCGTCTCTACTTCCGACACATGTATCGTTATGCGGCAGCAGGACTCCAAGTAAGAGGCTGATCGCCACAAAATCTTTGCTTTTTACGTGTGTCGTTATGGTACAGCCTCTTTTTTCATATTCTTCGTATATAAAGAACTGTTGTTGTACTGTATAATATCTTGTAATATCTTAATGTATTATTGTTGATGACATTTATTTTCGTTAAAATGTTTAATTTATTGCAGTATTATACGAAATTATATTATGAGTTGTTTTTGGTCATTGTGCGTGCTTCTGTTTTAACGAAGCAGTTTGTGTGGACATGTGATTTGCTTTATTATTATAATAAATTTCTTTCCCTACCATTTGGTAGAAGTAGATTAAAAGAATGTTACCTTCTGTGGATCTGTGGTGAGGTGGAGTGGAGTGGAGGGGGATGAGAGAAGACGGACGGAAGCTGAAACGGTAACTAGTCCGGCGAGCGACGGCCTTCACGGAGACCTCGCGATCCGTTACTTCTCCCCCCCCCCTCCCCCCACTCAGAAGACCTCCTCCGCGCGGCAAGGCAGACTCATTCCTTTGCGACCGCCGTTAGAGCGAATCGAGGAGCACAACGGAGCTTTCACACGCGAGTCGACACACTTTGAAATTTAAACAGAAAACGCTCATTCAAGAAGCCTAATATTATACTTATATCATTCCAGCTGGACCCGTGCGAAAACTAAGCATTTTGTAAATCATTGTTTTAAAAGTGAAAATAGCTCCAGAGTGAAACCCAACTTCGAACGGACGGGTTCTGAACAGTACGTTTCAACATTATAGACCAGGTACTGTGCCCGAGTAACCATTCTAATATTGTTAAGCGTTGCGATTAGATGGACACATGACCAAACAGTCTGATAATTTGTGGAAGAATGTTTCTATATTTTTTCTTTAATATGATTTTACAAATGATGTCGGGTTTCTGACCAACCACGGTATGAAGTGACGACATACAGAAAAACTAAATGTCCAAAAGTATAAAGCAAGGTCTCATTTTGCATAAAAATGAAATTTCAGTCATACCTGTCCCTCGTCAGTTCTCCAACTGCCCCTCGTAAGAGTTTTCTGTCGCGCAATTATTATTTCTCTTTCAAAATAAAACAAGAAAGTAAAAAGTATTGTAATGCTGCGGGAAAAGCGGGCTATTGCCGAAAAACTCATTGCCGGGCTCTGGAAACCAAAAAGTGGATAAATCTCGTTCATATATAAAGTAAATAAGGTACTTCCTCAATCACTTTGGATAGACAGAATCCATTTTGTCAGTCTTTGATACCAAAAAATACGGTAAAATATTTATCCATTCGCCCGTCCGACAACGCTAGCGGTTAAACTGTAAATACTATTTTCACCAAAACTGATATTCTTCCATCGATTTGTCTTTTGTTGCGGCCTCTTGAATTTAAAATGAATATTTTGATTTTTGGGAGTACTTTACCTGAAGCCTCAACATTTTCATTTTTTTCAAACTTGGTTTCCAATTTCCCTTAAAACTTCTATTTAAGACGCTTCCAACAAAGACGTTTAAATAAATGGTTTATCGTGTAAAATGGTGTAAATTTTCGAAATTTGCAGTTTAACATTTTTTGGTGACTCCCTACAACTGCAATATTAAAAAAAAGAATTTATTCTTCAATGATATCTGTTCATCAACAATTTATTGAAAGAAGGTGAATATCCACTTTTTGAAAATGTGAGTATTTTCCCGTAATTTTGGGTGAAACAATTATTATCCCAACGCCTTCAATCGCAATTACAATATATTACGGTTCGAGTAATGTGAGGAAATACGTGCTATTGTTGCACCTTAGTTTCTGTTTCTGCCCGGCTGCGAAAACACAAAGAAGGATAACGTGGATCGCGTATGTTTGTTTCTTTTCACCTAACGCTCAAAATAATTAACCGTTTTGAATCCAGTAAAGTCAGAATTATTTCGATATTGTCCAGGGAAAACGTAGGATAGGTGTTATAGCTTCTAATTTTTTTATTTTCTTCAATGCTACTTCAGTCACCACCGATCTGGCTTGTTGGAACTCATTTTTCAGGTTCTGTTTCGAGCAATAAAAATACATTTCTTTCCTTCGTTAGTGCTATTACGTTGAAGAGTTAACCTACTGTACTAATTTTTTCTCTCACTAACCTACTCTAAAATTTTTCTCTCGCAAACTAGTCAGGAGTACAGTAATTTTTACAAAAATAGAGCTTCATAGAAACTTGGAGATTTTAAAAAAATTAGGAAACCATGTGACTATTAAAACATTCAGACTCTTACTGTTTCAGAAGGCAGGTTTACGGGCGGAACGTTAATCGTGGATCTGACGTATACGCAGGTTTTGAAGTCCCTTTCACGGATTTTTGCAAAAACGTATGTCCTTTTATGAACAACATTAGTTTTCGAAGTGAAAGTAGGAATATTTTTCCAAAATGAACATTCTTCTATTGAAAAGACTCAACCCTAGATCTCTCGAAGTTTCAACATAACTTCATTACCTAACGTTCACCATTTTCAAGATATCTCAAATCTTCTAATTTTCTTTTGGTTAATATCTGGGAAATAGAGATGGCAGACAGACATACAGACATGCAGACTGACACACAGACGTACAGACGTACAGACGTACGGACGTACAGGCAGGCAAGCAGATAGAAGCAGGCAGACAGATACAAATGTTTTCTGAAAACTGATTTTTCGGTTATAAGGATCCTCAAAAAGTGGATTCTGACTACGATTGGTATTTGAGAAAGTACCACTTATAAGAGAAAGACAGACGAGCAGACAGGCGGACAGACAGACGAGCAGACGGATAGACAGACGGACATACATACATACATACAGACAGACAGACGGACAGACAGACAGACAGACAGATGGACGGACAGACAGATGGACAGACAGACGGACAGATGGACGGACGGACGGAAGAAAGGACGGACGGAAGGAGGGAAGGACGGAGAGAAGGAATGACGGACGGACGGAAGGACGGACGGACGGGCGGGCGGAAGGACTGACGGACGGAAGGACGGACGGAAGGAAGAACGGAAGAACGACGGACGACAGTCGGACGGACGGACGGACGGACGAACGGAAGGATGGTTGGAAGGAACCAGGCAGCTTTGATGAAAAGTCTCATGAATTTGTTTTGGACTCTTTCTAATTTATTTGTGTGTGTGTGTGTGTGTGTTTGCAGCACCTCTCCACATTGACCACGCATAAGTGAGCGAAAGGCGAATTATAAATTTGTAAATTAATGCTCTATTTTTCATTGCTAATGCGGAGTTTCTATTTATTAATGGCTATAGTTTGACTATCTTGAATCCAAAAATGGTTTCAGCAGTTAAATATATGTGCATTTGAGATCCTGAATGTGAAGGTGTATTAATGTTGACATCACCAACGTACTTAACTTCGTTTAACTGAGAAGAGCTTTCGTAACAGCCATAATAACTTTTGTGTATACAAGCATAATAAACGACCTTTCCTGTTGCACGAAATCGTTCATGATCCTGTATTTTACGATTCAAATGATGACGTATAAAATTTTACGGCACGAATGAAAGCGTTATCACACATTTAGCCAATCGCAGCGAGAGAATCGTGGGGTGGTAGAGGTAAACAGGGCAGCCGACCACCGTTTTCTGACACAAATATCAAATACACAAGACGTCACAAGAAAGTCGTTTCGCAAAATTCAGTTTGATTCTTTTATAATTTGATAATGAATTTATTAAAAAATTAATGTATGCATATCGTTTATAATATTGCTTTATTGCATTCAAATTTTAAAACTCGCTCCTAACGTCGCTCGTTTTCAAAACATGTTCTTATGTAATAAAGCTTAACGTTATAAACTAATTGTATAAACTACTATTGCAGAATCCGACGCTATGGGAGAGGACGGCCTGGGGGCAGCGTGGAAGCTGTGGCGACGGAGACGCTACCTGGTGGCTGCGCTCGCATTCTTGGGCTTCTTCAACGTGTACGCTCTGCGCGTGAACCTCAGCGTGGCTATCGTCTCCATGACGGCCAACAGGACTGACGGCACCAACGAAATGGTACATGCACTCACGGACCTCTGCAGTGAACGCACGCTTGGGAGCGCGATGTTAGGAAAAGGGTAGATGCAGAGAGTAAAGGCTCTGTGGAATTAACCTGCGGCGTAGGTGGTTCAGAGCATCAATTGATGTCACAGTAGTGCTTCCGACGAGGAGGTTCCAAGGGTTCGTGACCTGACGGTGACAGGGTTTTGGACACTAGCGACATACAGGTAGTTAGGTCGAGTTCAGCCGCTGTCTCGAGAAGAATTCTAGTTGTCGGTTGCTCAGATCGGTAGTTTTCCGTTATTTCTCCGATCAACAGCAGGCGAATGCCGGAGCAGTATCCTAACGAATGGGTCACTCACAGCGCGCGATCTTTCCTTCCTCTTCTTTGTCCTATCCTCACCCCTTACACACACTAACTATTACTTGCACCACACAACCACTCTTAGCGGGAGATCAGTCGGGAGCTTAAAGCATGGCCGACTGGGGCGGTGCCCGGCTGGTGGGAGACACGTGGTTAGGGAAAACACGGCGAGCCGACGTGTAGGTCGGCGCCGAATCTCGCAATCCAGCGAGGGGAAGATCACCACCTCTAGCGATAAAGCATGCACTACACTTACGGGACTAACCGTTGACGCGCCCGAAATCACTAAACAATCGATACGTGGAATGGCGGTGGTGCGTGCGCAGGAGGCGGAGTTCGCGTGGGGGTCGGAGCTGCAGGGGCTGCTGCTGAGCGCCTTCTTCTGGGGCTACCTCGTCACGCAGCTGCCCGGGGGCTGGCTGGCCGGGCGGCTGGGCGGCGCGCGCGTGTACGGCGGGGGGCTGCTGGCCACCGCGCTCCTCACCCTCGTCACCCCACCCGTGACGCGCGCGGGCGGCGCCCCCTGGCTGCTGGCGCTGCGCGTCATCGAGGGGCTCTTCGAGGTGAGACTTGCTTGGTTTACGTGTGCTTTGTTATCTTTGCCTGATAAAAAGGTACCTGACCCAGGAAAAATTCCAGAAGTTTTTTCTCAACGGTACTACGTGATTTTGAGGATGCTATATTCGAATTTGATGTTTGCCACCTCAAAAAAGGTGGGGTTCCTAAAAGAAAAAAACAACCCTAAAATTTTATCCTGTTTTTAGTTTTTCGCTTATATCTTCAACACTATGCGTTTCCTCAACTGATTTGCGCTAGTATCTTTCGTTCTCGAGACATGTAATAATTGTTTATAAGAAATTAGCATCTCCTAATTTGTTGGGCTGTTGTTTGCTGTTTGTTATGTTTTATTTGCGAGTATAATTTATTTATTTATTTATTTATTTTACGTCAAAAAAACAGTTAAAAACTGCGTATGACGTGCTCTGGGGAAAAGTGAATTGTGTGCACATTTTCAAAATTCTGTGATCCGTACACTAAGTCATATACTACTAAAATTTTGAATTTTTGAAAGGGAGAAAAAAAACTCCCATGTAATAAAATCTATTTTCAAGGATAAACAAGCAATAAATTTTGAATTTTGAAAGGGAGAAAAAAAAACAAAAAATCTCCCATGTAAAAAATCTATTTTTAAGGGTAAATAAGCAATAAATTTTGGCTCTTATTACTTCCTGCCGCGACAACATGGAAACGATAATAATTGTATTTCCCACTGAATTCTAGAAGACGTGCACAGAAAATGAAGTTACATTTATGTCCAGAAGCAAAACAAGGGGCCATCTCAGCATTTGCTCAATGGATCAGGGAAACTGGACGAAAAACCTGATCGAGATGGGGGTCATTGACCCGGAAGCTGTAGTACAATAGTTGTTACAGGTTGTTTATACTTATTTATACAGTCCAAATGGTAAATAATGTATTATGTATCATTGTTAAAATTAATGTTACTTTTCTTGTGATGCTCAGTATAGTCTCTAATTGTATAGAAACAGTTATGCAGCAGAAATGATTTCACTTGGGATTTAAACTTTTCTATTGAATTTAATCGTTTAATGTCATCTGGCAAAGTGTTGTAAAATAATGTACATGTATTGTAAGTGAATTTTTTGTAATGAGCTGTTGATACTGTCACCTGATGAATATGATTTCTACGTCGAGTGTTATAGTAATAGACATCGGCATTTTCTGAAAATATATTCCCGCCCTTAAGCAAGTCATTTTTTACAAAAAACCACTGATTCGTAAATAAAAAGACACGGTAATGGTAGAATTCCTAGATTAATGAAGAGAGGCTTACATGAATCACGTGGGTGGGATTTGGTTATTATTCGTACAATTCGTTTTGTAATCTAAAAGTCTGGGAGCTATAAGATGTATTTCCCCAGAATATTATGCCATATCTCAGGCGGAATGAACATTCGCGAAGTATACACAACGAGCAGTATGAAGGCTGACTGAATTTGCAAGAATTCTGAACGCGTAGCATAATGAACTTAATTTTGTGTTCAATTCATTTAAATGGACGTTCCATTTAAGGTTTGACTGAATTGAGAGACCTAAAAATTTTGTTGCCTTAACATCAGTCAATGGTACACCGTTCATTTTCAATACTTCACAGAATTGTTTATTTGAAATGGAAAACTGCATTAAAACCGTTTTCTTTTCGTTTACTATTAATTTGTTATTTCGGAACCAATTTGAAACATCTGATATTGTACTATTTACGGTTTCTTTATTGCAAAGGATGTTCGTATCATCCGCAAAGAGAACCGTTCTTCCGTTTCGAATCGTCGAGGGCATATCGTTTACGTAAAGTAGGAACAGAATAGGGCCTAAAATCGATCCTTGAGGAACTCCACATGCAATGGGCAAAGAGTCGGAAAGGTGCGTACGTAATGTTCCATCATTCCAGTAAGGTATTTCAACTCTCTGAGATCGTTGTTTAAGGTACGAACATAACCAATCTAGAGCAATACCACCAATTCCATATGAAGGTAATTTGGAAAGTAAAATGTCATGATCAATGACGTCAAAAGCTTTTGAGAGATCTAAAAATAATCCAATAGGTGCCTCTTTTTGATCCAATGATGAGGCGACATCTTTAAGAAAAGAAAATATAGCTGTTTCCGTTGATTTTGATTTTCTAAATCCATGTTGGCAATCTGAAAGCGCGTCGTGTTTAGTGAGAAAGGTTTCCATTCGTACGTAAAAAAGTCTCTCTAATATTTTTGAAAAAACTGATAGAAGAGAAATGGGCCGATAATTTTGAATTTCATTTTTGTTGCCTTTTTTTGAAAGCGGCTTAATTTTAGCTGTTTTGAAAATATCTGGAAACGTTCCAGTCAGATCACAACTCGTATTCTCTATTGACGCTTTGTATGTCAATATATACATCGGCTAGCGAGGAAATAAATTATAAACATATTATTGTGCAAACTTCATTTCTTCGAAACAGTGCCTTGTAAAGTAATGATATTTTCTATTTAGGGCAAATTGATCTATCAAATGGTTGAAAGTTCTAGAATTTTTCGAAGTCCTCAGTCCGTGAGCCCAGCGACAGCAAAATTAAATGAAGGTTGAATGATACACAAGAATGGAATAATAGAAAAAACGTGTGGACAAAACTAATTTGTTGCAGCAGAGTATTTTAGTTTAGTAAATTTTAACCCCTTTTAAAAAAATTAATTTCTTCTTTCAATTTTCTCAAAAGTCTTTCAATGGATTTCATTTTATGAAAGAAGATATTTTTTGAAACGCCAAAATGTTTCATTCTGGTTAGCTATAATTAATATTTAATTAAATTGAATTTGTATTAGAATTGAAAGAGGAAAGGAAATGGTCATATCGGGGAGCGGAATGTATTATGATTTAAGAGGATTTATCTTTAGGAAACCTTAGGATTTTATACGTGTGCAGGTTGCATTTTTTCCAATATTAAATAAGATGGTACTTGAGAATGTATGTAGGTTGTAAACAGTTCTTATTATTTTTCCTTTTTTTCTTGTTTTGGAATTTTTAATTTCCTGTGTATTTGTTGATTGGTAATGAACCAGGGAGCATTTAGAGTAGTTATTAGAAATTGATATTTTTTCTAGTTTTGTTTGTTACTGCATTGATATATGGTTTCTTGGTTAATCTTTTATCAAATAGATTTTCGAGGTTCTTTATGGGTGAGGTGACGCGTGGTTTATTCGTTCCTAGTGTTGTTAGCTCTGTTGGATTTTGTGGTCTACATCAGGTGAAAATTTTTGCTATATATTTATGAAGATCAAGTTTTACTCTCTAATGTTGTAACAAACTTATAAATTTGTCAAAATGATTTTGGAAGTGGCTATTAAGATCTGAATGAGTAGAAAGTAGAGTACCGTCATTAGCGTATTGAACCTTGCGGTACTCCTGCAGCTATGTATGATTCTGAAGTTGTTTTATTAATTTTAACAGTAAATTTTCTGTTGGACATGAACATTTTAATAATTTGTAGTAAATATTGGGGATTTCCCAATTCGTGCATATTATAGGAGTCCTGTGTGCCAGACCGCAACATTAGCTGGGCTTTTGTATAGAAATACTGTTACTGTGTGTTTCTTTGGGTGAAATACTCCAGTGATTACTTCGGTTAATCATAGGAATTGATGGATTGTTGAGTGATTCGTTTTGAAACCAAACTGAACAGATAGTATGGCGTTTGTTGACGATAGACATTTCTTGAGCCAAATCAATATTAATTTTTCAAATATTTTTGAACTGTTAGTAAGAGACTAATGGTTCTATAATTGTTACCGAAAATAGGATCTTTATTGGGATTACAGAAGGAAATTATATTAGTAATTGCTTCTATCCATATTGTTGGGAAATAGTTTCAACGTTAGAACTTGCCGTTAATGCTACTACAGTTGGTTCGTCTAATATTTTAATGCCAACATTATTAATTCCCTCACTTCCTGGGACTTTTGTAAGTTTAAGGAATTTGATTACCGAAGAAGGATATTTTAGAGAGGACTCGGGGGGGGGGGGTGAATTGGATTGGTAATGCGGCGGTTAGGATTTTAGTGTTAAACAAACTGCTTATCTCTGGGCGAGGTTTAAATGTTTCTTCCAGCTGTTCAGCTATATTTTTGTTGGAATAAACTACATTTCATGCTAGACTTAATGGGGAAATATTTGTTTTGTCCTTGTTAAAATTTTTAACCGAAGACCAGATATAACTGGAATCGTATTCATGCCATAAAATTGTTATAATTTGAGAGCCTTAAATTATCTAAGCGGGATTTAATAAGCCTTGTTCATTAATGACTTTTCTTTTAATGTCCATCCTTCTAGATTTATGTCATTAACGCCACAGATTATTTTTGGATTTAATTAAATTAATCATTTTAATAGGTGAGCATTTTCCGTTGAAAACATTTAGAAAGAACATAGTGATATTTTTATTCATTATCTCGCTAACACTCAACCCTAATGGTTTTTAATGGAGGGCTGAGGCAGCGGGTGACTTTGTTTTCCACTGTTTAATTGCAAAAGAATTTTAGGCATTATAAATTTCACCCATGACGAATTAATATTTTCTAACGAAATCTAATGCACGATCTAATTTAACATTTCTTCTACCATTTGATGTAGAGAATTGACCGACAAATATGGCATACTTTCAATATGTCAGAATCGTGAATTCGGCTAGAAGAACCAAAGGATATCAATTTTACGATGAATTCTATGTAAAGGCAAGACGCTAGTGTTTTCCTCTGAGAGACACGAAAGACACAGTGAAGAGACGTTTTGAAATATATGTGTTTTTTATTCCTACATCGATCATAAAAGGAAATCTTATGGCACAGATTATGACGAATTTGTAGATTTTGGTATGAATAACTTCACACATTCAGCCAATTGCTGGAAGAGAATTGTGGGGCTGGTTTTTTTTTAATTTATTAATTTTTGAAGAATTTACATAGATCAGTAAAAATAACTATACATATGTATTTACAGACTTACATGCTAACCTTAGATATAATCTTACATACTATTACAAGGGGGAGGAAATCCCTTTTCGGGTCCTCAGTCCGGATCTAAATCTGCAAATTTTTTTAGGAATATGTGATATGGATATTTGTTTCTGATTCGTGTTTGGTAATTGGGGTTTTTGGCTAGTTTGAATGGTGATAGTGCTGGGATTTGAGATAGGTTATGATAGAAGTTGGTGGCCAGATAAGTGATGTATTGTTCAATGGGTTCCAAATTAAATTCGTTGTGAAGTTGATTGTTGGTTATATACCATGGGGCATGAGCAACTATTCTTAAGAACTTATTTTGCAGGACTTGTAGTTTATGGATGTTAGTTTTAGCAGAATTGATCCAAATTGGGCTGGCGTACAACATTAATGGTCTTAAAATTGTCTTGTAAATTGCTATGGCTGATTTATATTGTATTGAGCTGTTTCTGTAAATTAGTGGTCGTAGTTGTGCAAGTTTTATTTTAGCTTGGGTCACTTTGGCATTTATATGTTTTCCCCAAGTTAGCTTGGTATCAAGATACAAGCCTAAATATTTTACAGGTTTATTGGAGGGGTACCATTCTATTGTTTTGTTATTTAGAGTGAGAGGAAGTGGGGGAGAGTGGGGTCTTAAAGTAAATATTTTTGCAGCGGTTTTGTTAGGATTTAGTTGAATTTTAAATTTAGCGGCCCAGCTGTCTATCATATTTAAATAAAGTTGTAAGTGGGTTCTTAACTCAGTGAGGGTTGTACCGGAGGCAAAAATGGCTGTGTCGTCGGCAAATTGAGCAATAGTAATTTTATTAAGTGTGGGAAGGTCAGCGACATAGAGGTTGAATAGGGTGGGTGATAACGGAGAGCCTTGGGGAAGTCCAGCGTTTATTGTTCTTGGGTTGGATAAATGGTTGTTAACATTGACTGAGAAAGTTCTATTGCTTAAGAAATTTATTATTATTGATTTTAAGTATTGTGGAGTGCCTATTTGGATAAGTTTATATAAAAGAGCTTGGTGCCAAGTTCGGTCGAAAGCTTGTGTAATATCAATAAATAGAGCTATGGAGTGGTGTTTTTTTTGAAAAGCGGAATAAATGTACTCTGAAATTCTTAATAGCTGGTGTTGCGTTGAGATTCTATCTGTAAATCCAAACTGTACCTTGGGGATAGCATTGGTTGAATATATGTGGTTTTTCAGTCTTCGCAATATGATTTTCTCGAATATTTTGGAAAGGGTTGTTAATAAACTGATTGGGCGGTAACTCTCGGGGTTTGATGGGGTTTTGTTTGGCTTTGCTATGGGGATGATGATTGCGTGTTTCCATTTATGGGGGAAATATCCGATTCTGAAACAAGAATTGAATATGTTATTTAAGTACGCAATTGCCGTTGGTGGTAGTTTTTTTAATGCCAAATTGTTTATTTTGTCGTGACCTGGGGCTTTTTTGTTAGGAAGATTTTTTATGATTTTAGAAATTTCAATGGGCGATGAGAAATTTATTCTCTGATACGGACCGAAGAAGTTTAATTTTGTAGCTTGTAGAATATTATTATGTTGCGGGTGGGCGTTCGTGTTCTCACAGAATGTGGTTTCGAAATGCGTGGCGAGCACTTCTGCCTTCTGAAGTGAGGATAAGGCCTTGCCTGTCGTTGTGTTTAAAGGAGGGACCGTGTTTTTTTTCTTGAGAATTTTTTTAGTGAATTGCCATAATGTGTTATTACTGGTGTTGAGTGATTGTATGAGTTTATGATATTGTTCGCTGTTATGATTTCTGATAAGTCGTTTGACCACGTTGGAGATTAGGTTGAGTTCTCTCTTTAATTCTCGTGTTCTTAGCTGAGCCCAGAGTCTTTTAGTCTTATTCTTTACAGTTATTGCGTTTAAAATGCCTGAGGGTAATTTATTGTAGGGTTTGAAGGCTGTATTCGGAGTGGTAGTCAACTGAGAATTTTGGATGGTTGTGTTGATGAGGTCAGTTAGAAAAGTAACGGATTGATCTATTTCAAGGGGAGTATTTAGTATTTTTATTTTGGGTACTGTACTTTTTATTGTTTCGGTGAACTTCCTCCAGTTAATTTTTAGTGAGTTCGGTTTACATACAGGGGCATGTTGAGGTGACATTTGCTGCGAAGTAAGTAAGACTGGTATATGGTCAGAGTCAAGTTCGAATATTACCGATAAATGGAAGTTAAGGTTTGTGTTGGTTAGACCAATGTCGAGGATGTCTGGTTTGCGCGAACGGTCTTGTGGGTAGTGAGTAGGTTCACTCGGGGAGAGAATTTTAATATTGGCATTGTTTACTAATTGGGCTAGTGTTTTACCATCTTGGTTGTTGGATCGGCATCCCCAGTTACTGTGTTTGGCATTAAGGTCACCTAATAGCACAACTTTATCATTGAGGTTAAATAGATTTTGGAGGTTTGTATTTATTATTTTTGTCGAGGGAGGTTTGTATGCAGCTATGATCTTCAAAGAGTTATTGTTGATTATTATTGAGACTGCTATAGTTTCTAAGCCTGGTGTGTCCGGAAGAGTTACCTGGTTATGCGTGTGAGTAGATTTGATCGCGATGAGTACACCGCCGCCTTTGGTTTCGGTTCTGTCAGTTCTATAAACATTGTAATTGGGAATATATAATTTATTTTTTCTGCTCAAGTGCGTTTCGGTGATACAAGCTACATCTACGTTGTAGTGATGAAGGAAATGTACGAATTCAGTTTTTTTGTTGGTGATTGAGTTTGCATTCCAATTTAGAATGGTTACATTGTTTTGGGATTTATTTGCCATTGTTGGTTAGATATTCGGCCACAGAGTTCTGAATAGTACTAATTATAGATGGGATTAGAGAGTTGATGAAATTAATAATGCAGGAGGTGATGGAGTTAATTATAGTGGTGATTATTGGGTGATTGGATTGGATATTATTGGAATGGGCCGTGTGGTTATTGGAATTTTGGGTGTTTTGCGATGTGCTAGGAGGTGGTTTGTTCATGTTTGAAATATGGGTGAAGTTTTGAATAGGCTGGGATTGCGGCAGTGGTGGGAAATGGGCTCTTGATTGATTTTGGAGGGGAGGAGTAGCATTGGAGTTTGGTGGATTTTCATTATTTTTATTTTTAGAGGTACTTTTCCTATCTAAGATCTCTTTGTAGTAGGTGCAGTTCGTGTTTCTTATGTCGGCCTTGTGATTTCCGTTGCAGTTCGCACACACCGGAGATTCGTTCTTCTTAGGGCAGAGCACAGAGTAATGGTTCCCGGCACAGAATGCACACGTGATGGAGTGGTTACAATTGTTTTTGGTATGACCGTAGTCAAGGCATCTTTGGCATTGGAGGGGGCCTTTATGCTTTTTGCGTCTTTCGGTTCTAACACGATGATTGCAAATTTGATGTATGGTTAATATAGTTTCTATTGGTTCAGAACCGTTGAATTCCGCGGCGACTACTGGGATTGGAAGGCCATCTTTTTGAAGTCTGGTGACTCTGATTATTGAAGTGAAGCGTTGCTGTAGGTCATTCAAAATTTCCGGTTCTGTTATTGATTGTTCGATGTTTTTGAATACGACAGAAAATTTTTTGTTTGATGGATCTTTGAATGAATGAAATTTACGATGGGTATGTATGAGATATTTGATTATTTTACGGAAGTCCGTGGGGTTATTGGCATTGATCTTAACTTTGTTATTTTTCACGTCTGTGATGAAGTTGTTGGTGACGTTAGATTTAAGTTCGATTATAAGATCGCGAACACTGGTTACGTCCGCCACAAAGATTGGAGGAATTTTGGCTGGTTGCGAAGAGTGATCGTCAGTATTTACATTTAAATAATCGAACCGATTATCTTCAGGGTTGGGATTTATATTAGCGAGTTCTCCGAATCTGTTCCCGACGGGGACATTGTATTCTAGAGCACTGGATTGATTAGAGTTCTCGTTAGAGTTACTCGAGATTACACTTTTCTTTTTTGTTTCGATGGGGATTTCACTGTCACTGACTGACCTCTTTTTGGTGTTGACGTCTGATGATGAAGGTTGCGACATCGTGCTGAGGTCTGTTGAGGCGGCCTCCTGGCTGCCAACGATGCGTTGCTGGTCGGTAAGTGGAGGTGCGGTTGGTCCACTTAGCATGTGAGGCTGATGTGATGGGGGTTGATGTAACTGTTGTTCTAGTTGATGTTGTAGTAGATGATCTGGAATACGTTGCAGTGATGTTTCACGGACGTCGCCTTCTGGGAAACCGACCTCCATTTCGCCCTCGGCCGGGTAGACCTGGGCGAGGGCATCTGCGATACACTGGCGTATGCCAGCGTTGTCTGATGAAAATGTTGCACTAATTGCTGGCAATATTAGCGCCCACAGTTAGAAGTGCTGATGAACACTATTATTGTAGCACTTTATCTTACACTGGCACAGAACACTATTACGAGACGAGGCGCAGCGCTGAGCGCGGAGCTCCGTACTGTGCGACTGCTCGCAGCGGAATCATTCAACCTTTGGGGCTGGTAACGGTAAACCGAATAGCCGACCCCCATTTGTTCGCACACTTGGAAAATACCCGTGACGTCACAATAAAGTTGTTTCCCAAAATTAACATTGATTCTCTCCTAAATTTATAATTTTGTTACACAAAACATAGCGTATGTAACTCGTTTATAATATTGCTTTATTGCATTAGCACAAATTTGAAACTCCGCCCGATTTCAAAACATGTACTCATACAATAAAGCTTAACATTATAAGCTAGTTGTATAAACTACTATTTCTGGTCTTAGGCATCTTTAAAATCATGAATTCCTGGCAATACCTCGACAAAATTACTTAAAGTTTCATAACATTCAATATGACATACATACGAAAAGAGTCAAATAGATTAAGACAAGTCGCAGTTGGTGCGTACATGTGAGATTTCCTTCGTAGGGAGTCACGTACCCATGCATTCACGCTCTGTGGGCGCGATGGGCACCCCCGCAAGAGCGCGCGCGCCTCGCCACCTTCGCATTCTCCGGCAGCTACGTGGGCACGGTCGTCTCGCTGCCCATCTGCGGCCTCCTCGCCAACACCGTCGGCTGGCCCTCTATTTTCTACGTCTTCGGTGAGTAAAGTGATGTGAAGGCAGCTTCCTCGGCAATATCGACGGCTAGCCCTCCATTTTCTACGTCTTCGGTGAGTGAAGTGATGTGAAGACAGCCTATTTGCCAACTCCGCTGGTATGCTCTCCATATTTTACGTCTTCGGTGAGTAAAAAGATGTGAAGGCAGTATCATGGCCAACACTGACGGCTGATCCCCATCTTTTATTTTTCACTTTCATTTCAAGTTCGGAGAAATCTTATATGAAAAGTGGCCCCAATTAGAATAAATTATATTTTTCAATTGACAATTTTAATTTTGTCTTTTGATTTAAAATAATTTCATACGTAAATATTGCTTCAATATCTTTATTATTGAATAAAAATGAATAGAAATTATATATTCCTGAGTATAAGTGTTTTAGGATTACCTAGTGGGTCAACAAAAGCGTGTGCTGTCATAGCATAAGACCTCCTGCAGAGCCTCGAAAATTCACAATTTTAACATTCCTATACATTTACTGATGTAAATTTATACAGGAACTTCGAAGTCGCCTCTTGGGCTGTCGGCGTCAGAACCAAGGCCAGTTACGACATTAACAGCAAGTTGTCACGAGACGAACCACTGGCCTTCCCTTGGCGACGGACGTTAGCCTACATTCGGTGACCTGAGCCAAAGGGTCCTTAAGACGATCCCTGCTGCCGTCACCGAGGTGGGTATCCCCCAAGTGGATGCACTTTCAAAATAAGTACTGCGATAGAGACGTATAACTCATGACAAGGTTTACACATACATACAGAGCAGATAAAGTAAATATTGTACACATCGAGAATACGTTACAGTGGTAAGAGCGTTACCCTGGTAAGAGCGAAAACTCAGGGTCGGGGAATCTACTCATGACGTCTATAAAAGTTAGTATGTCCGTCTGTCCGTGTGACTGTCCACCTGCGTGTCTGTTCGTCTGTGAACAACACTAGCGCCTAAACTATTTGTAAGATTTTCGCCAAAATGAACATTCCTCGATTATTCTGGGATGACTCAAAGCCATGATTTTGAAAATATTTGTTTGAGGTATTTTCCATGAAGGACATTTCCAAAATTATCTCAAAAATGGCTCCAATTAAAAAAAAAAAATTACTTGTCAGATTAGAGTAAAATACACTTATAAGGATGGCATAAGCCTGAATTTCACTATTAACTCTGAATTTTCGAAAATTACAAAAGTTTGAATTGTTTCGACGTTTTCCTAAAACATTGAAGGTAGTCTAACTACATCTGGACCCTAGTTACAAAATGTTTTAACGCAAATGGTAGCTTCATAAGCAGTTAAACGACTATCTGAAAATTCGCGCAATTCAACCTCAGTTCTGTTACACGGGAATTATCGTGTGCGGAAGAGTGCTTTTTTAATACATTAGGTAGGAATGCAAATACATCTTCCCATTCAGAACCTAAATGACAAGGTATAGAGTCATTCCATTTCTTAGGGTACCCTCAGAGCTTTTGAAAGATAATCTTACAAATTATTAGAAAACATGCTAAGACTAATATTCGGGTCTAATAGATCAAATAAACTAAAAATTACAGATCTCATTGCTCTTTTGATACAATTGGCCGTGCAAATTATGGTAGTTTTTGGTGAATTATGCTTAAAATGTTGAAATTTGTATTCCAAGAAATCTCTTGTTCGGAATCCTTTGTTTAAAAAAACTGATATTAGAATGGGATAAAAAAAGTGAGGAAGAATAGTAAGCACTTCTCGACGATTTGATGCCCACTTTCTAAGAGTGAATCCTCCAGCCACTAAAATATTGACTAGTTGTTTGACTGTACACGTAAGCTTTCGCGACCACCCGGACAGCTAAGAAGTCATAATTGTTTGACTGTTTCCTTAGGTATAACACGTCAACACAAGAATGAAGCAGGTCATCCACGTAGAATGATGATTGAAAGACTTCTGCTCCAAAAGGAATTTTTGTTTTCTCGTCTCTTGCCAATTAAAGGTTCGAGCAACAAAAAATACCTGGTTTAAGACCATATGAGGTTGTCAACATATAATCTTTCATTTGTTCAGAAAATGAATTCCGCCAGAGAATATGCTGGAATTGTCAGTCTGATAGTTTGACTTAGACTTTTCTGAATATATTTTACAAGACTGCAACAATAGCGCGCTTACAACTCTCAATTTACTAAAAGTGTCAAATATGTCTGCTTATATTTTCTCTCCATTGATAATAATATTATTTAGAGAGGTGCCCTTTGTTGTTTTTGCTTGACCCATCATACCGGACTCTCCATATAGTGGTTGTTGTGGAGGGTTGTTTTTACAGCGTGAAGAGGTATTCAATGTGCCTCATTAATGGTAAAGAGGAGCAATGAGCACATGTCCTAACTCTAAATACTCTGTCAAGGATTGTTGTTACGACAGCTTTTAAGACTCATCTTTGGAAATTTCCTCACAAGCATTGAGAAGGCACCTAACGTACTACATTCCAGTGGACTCCCTAGCAGAGGCAGGGGTTAGCTGAAGAAAACCTTACAATTCAAGTTAAATGTTAAAGTACAACATTTGAAATTTCGATCGCGTAATTTCGTTTAAGATATTTTTAAGGTGAAATACTTATTTTGTCTAAATTCTGTGATATATTTATTGTTTGTGTGTGCTATGTTATTTTATGAACTTTATAATTATTTGTTTAAGTCTTGCACTATTGTCAAAGTGGGAGCCAGGTAATATGAACGGTTATAAAATCGAGACAGTCAATTAAATAAGTGAACATTGTACCAAGTTATTGTACTTGAAACAATAAATAAATAATTAATAAATAAATTAAATGATGATGAAAGAGATTTTTCTCTTTAAAAAATCTGTTCTTTAAAATTAGAAATTTAAGTCTGCTCATTTACAATTGTTTGAAAATACGAGTATACTTTTACAACTTTCAAAAATTCGGAGATTTCAATAAACTGTGGACCTGCACCATTTCTATAAGCGTGCAATCTTTTCTTTAAAAATAAGTCAAAAATTGAAGCCTTTTTCGAAAATTTAGAAACTTTTGTTGAGGCTTCATGTAAACCACCGTTACAAATTAAAATATCCGTTCGAGATTCAATGGACCACGGCATCAGTTAAGTCAATCGGAAAATACCAAATGTGTTAAAAAATCCTGTACATGATTTAGGCGCTAGTGGTACATATTCAAAAAAAGATGGGCAAATGAAATAACCGATGGATAGACGGTCGGAGGCAGGTGGAGGGACGGGTAAGCTGACGGACGGATATACAGACGTGCAGACGCATTGCCGAAAACAACTATTCTGATATCAGAGATCTACAAAACAAGAAAAATTCACTTTTTAGGTTTCAAAGACATACAAAGCGTTTTTCTGTCGAAAAATTGGCACATTTCGCTGCAAACACTAGAGTGATGAAATGAACCAAATAAGAAGTCACAAATTATAACATTAACAAAAGGTTTGCCATATTCAGTTTCGAAATCAGTACCACACATTTTGTCAATATTCAGAATAACCAGGAGAGAAAGCCATGTCCGAAGCCAGTTGTCGAAATTCCAGAGGATGCACCACACACAAGTCACAGTTGCTTCTGAAGAATCACCAGGGTCCTATCCAGTTCACAATATCTATCACTAGTCATTCATTATCACAATACTTCTGCTTACTCTCCCCGAATAATTCTTGCAGCGCTCTTATGTCCGCAGCCCCTAATATATATTAGGCGACGTCACACGCTCGGGGACCTCGATCCGTGGCTGCTCTACTCCGAAAGGCGCTTTGCTTTGCCACGTACGCGACCCTTTTAAACTTCCCAACATACATACATTACAAGTGCTTTCTCACCTGTATGAGAAAATAAAAAGTTAAGCGAAGACGTTTTTTTTGTTTTTTCAGGGGTGCTGGGAGTTTTGTGGTTCCTTACCTGGATCTGGCAGGTGCGTGAAGGTCCTGAGCTTGATCCGAGAATCTCCAACGGCGAACTGGAGTACATTCAGAGATCATTGGGAGATGTTTCTCAAAACAAGGTGAAAACTGGAATTGAATATTCTGTATGTGTAGCATAGTCTCTTTATAGTGATAGTCTCTTTATAGTGATAGTCTTTTTAATGTGATGCATGATTATTTTCATATTCTGTTGTCCACCACGAATTTAGTAAGAGAAAATTGTGGTGCGGAGTCTTGAAAATAGAAATGTTTTCGGCATGTCATTCGCTTGATTGTTATGGGTTAGTAAACATTCACTTCAGAACTCTGGTATTTTTGCGAAATATTGAACACTTGAAACTAAAAGGCATTGGAAACGATTTCACCATTACCAATACCAGAGATGTGATTCAATCTCATTAATGCTTCTTTTATTAGAATACTAGGAGACGTTGCCGGACATTTTCCCACATGCTATTTTACCAAATGACCATTTTTCTGGATGTGGTGTGAAAACATCGAGAAGTTGCAAAAGTGTTGTCTTGAAGCACTTGCACCATATATGTCTCCTCGATTGTGTCTTTTCTTAAATTGGTTTGTATTCATTTCCTGTTTTTATTTTTTCTTGTCAAGCTATTGGAAATAATGTAATTTGCCAGAGAATGGATCAGGCATTATGAGTTTGACATACACAAGAATGTTTTATAGCAATCGGGTAGGCCAAGCCCGGAGTCTTGTCATTAACTTGAACACGCGTAGTGAAGCATCATCGTCGCATGTTTGAAATAAAATTAGTAAATCGAAATAAGTTAATGACATAAAAGCGAGTGTAATAACTAAATAAGTGATTAAATGTAAAATAAGGAAGATGTTTTTGAAATAAAGATGTATTATGAAACAACTTCCAGAAACTAATATATTCTTGCTATGTTCACGTTACATTCGGAAAAATGTTCATTCAGTAAAATAACTTTCGGGAGAATGGATTGGAATACTATACCGTAACCCTCAGAAATGTTGTCATTAACTTATAGTTCCACTTTACATACCATTGACTTTGCTGCCATCAGTTTCTACCAACCCTACATTCATCAATTTCTTGACACCAGTTTTAACTGCAAATACCAATGCTTGTTGATGTCACGGTCGAATAATTCTTTCAGCTATCATGAACTGTCTTCGTGCTTTGGTTTTAGTATTTTTTTATTTTCTCGCACTTACTAACGTAGGTAAATAAAGTATTGCAATCGTGCGCCAGAAAACTGCAAATTTTCGACACAAAAACTCTTATTGCCGGGTCCTGGTAATGAAAAAGTGAATAAAACAAGTTGCTAAATATAGAAAAAAATCCTCTAACATGTGGTGCAGCCAGAATTCATGTTTTGTGCGTCCTTGATGCCAAAAGTCGGCAAAATATATATGTATGTCTCCCCGTTCCGTCCGTCGATCCGTTTGTCTGTCTCTGCACAACACCAGTGCATAAACCGTTCAACCGATTTTCTCCAAAATTGATAATTCTCAATCATTCTGACTGATGTCGCGGCTCCTGAAATTTGAAACAGATATTTTAATTTTGGGAGGTACTTTACATGTACCCCCTCGGACATTTTCAAAATTATACAAAAAATTGTTTGGAATTTTTTGATTAAATTATGTTGCTGGATAGTACGCAGAACGTTTAAGAGATTGATGCAGGCCTGATTTTCGTGGAAATTCCTGATTTTTCGAAAATTACACAAAATTCAAAATTTTTCGGCGTCTTCCTACAACTATAATGCTGAAGATAGAGATTATTTCCTAAATGAAATCTGTTCCTTAAAGACAAATCTTTAAATAAGGTCATGTTCAACTTTTCGAAAATATGAATTTTCGTGTAATTTGGACGAAATAGAGGCATTTAAAAAATGTTTTTTTTAATTCCGCTCCAAATTTTCTCTTTTAAGTTTCTCCACATATGTAATAAGGGATAGTAAAAATATTGTGCTTGTCCCATTTTCGAGTATCGCTCTGTGTTTCGAAAATTGCAACAAAAAAATCAAACCACAAAATTGAAGATAGAGATTTTTGTCGCAGACAAAGTCTGTTATACAAAATTAGATCTTTAAAAAAGAATATGTACAATTTTTTGAAAAAACGAGAAGTTTTGGCGTAATTTGCGCTTGAAATTTACGCAATTTTTTCTCAAAAACCGCTCAAAATTTGTTCTTTAAATCTTCTCCACATACGTAATAAGGGTCGATAAAAAAATATGGTGCTAGTCCCATTTTCGGATATTACTCGTTTTTTCGAAAATTGGAAAAAATTCAAAACTGCGAAATTGAAGATAGAGATTTTTCATCAGACAAAGTCTGTTGTACATAATTAGCTCCTTAAAAGATGCCATGTACACTTAGTAAAAGTTAGAAGTTTTCGTAATCTCTGTTTGAAATTAATGAAACATATATAGGCGCCCCGCCAAATATGGGCCACAAGAAAAAAAGTCAGAGAACAGCAATGAATCAAAAGGATATGAAAAGTAATTAATGTTATTTTAATTATAATTTACTATTGAAAATTCTAAAATTCATTTGATTTTACTCTATTTTGCAATTTACATTCCCGCACCTTATTTCCTGCGCTTCTGAACGTAATTTGAGAGGTGTTCCTGGCTATGGAAATAAACGCAGATGCGCACCACAGGTGCGTCGTTTGAATTGGGTGGGTTTGGATTATATTATCATTATTTCTAATACTTAACATGAAAGAAAAATTGAAAAAATTCAGTACATTAAATTTATATGAATATTTTAACTTTAAGTTTATTTTACCACCGTATGCTACCTTGGGAAACAATGGAGCAACATTAACTTGGAATCATTATGAGGCTTTGTTTTATTTATTTATAGTTTTTTATTTACAGTCAAAAGATGGAAACGAAATGTTTGTTCTTCGATTCGTAATGAGACATTGGGGAATTTTTAAGACATGAAAACGCATGGAGCACGTAACGTTTAATTCCTGTTAAAAGGAGTGGATTTGGAGAATATTACAATACTATTGTAGTTAATATTTACCATATAATTTTCGAGCTATTTGCATTTGCTTGCAAAAGGTATCAGTGTTACTGGGTTGCAAAAAGTATAACCCAAATAAACTCTCATTGTTGCTGTAAAGAAGCGCTGACAACAACATGCTGTAGCGAAAGCAGACGCCGCCGCTGCTGCTGCCGCCGTTGGATCGTATTATTTATTAACTTTTTATTGTTTTACTTTCTCGCATATTGCGTAAACAGAATATTTAAAAGCACAAATACGCATTGGATATGTTCGTGATTACACTGAATACCTTAAACCTTGAATTCAATGCCAGAAATATATTTTCATTTAAATTTTGAATAAAAATATATTTTCATCCTTCCTTAATTTACGGGATAAAGTGATATTTGAAGTACAAGAAAAGCAAAAAATTAAGACATAACATTGCAAAACTAGAACATGATAAATATTGCAAGAAAGTATGTAGCACCAGTATGTAGTTTAGTTTGTTATTACTTTACGCTTGATGCGGTTTAGAATGCTCTTCTGTGTTTCTCATAATTTAATTTATCAAATTCAAACGACATGTAAATTATTACGCAACTGCAAAACGCTGGATATCGCCAGGTTAAAGCAGTAGCGTGCTTCCTGCCACCTGCGTAGAACTCAACGCGCTTTACTCCACGGAATATTAAGTAACGCCAAGATAGAAACAAGTATGCAATTGCGCATCGTCGCCAGTTGTAGCTCACGCAGGACCTGACCTTTGTTTCCATAGCGAAACTGTAATGGTAAGTAAGGTGCACTTTCCAGGTTCACTACCTTAATCTCAGGGGAGGCGCCTTCGATTGTGACCTTTGACCGACATTTTTCAAGGTGTCTTGTGTTGAGATTTTTGGCATTAAGGCATTCTTTTCTGGGAGAATTAATTTCCAGATTGTAGTATTTCGTATAACCAAGGTTCACTATAATCGAATCTTCTTATTTGTCTTCATATTTGTATTGTAAGTGACACGGAACCACTGACTTAAGTTCACTATAACCGAGGGTTCACTATAACCGGAGTCGACTGCATTAGGAAAAAGAAACTAAGCTGGAGTACATCATTAACTCCTGCCACATTGGCATGCGACGAATCACGGCAATTGATTTTAAAAAATGCTTGCATAAACTAGTCTTAATACGATTAGACATGCTTCAATATATCAATGTAGAAAAGTTAACGCTCCATACACAATGTTTTTCTTCACCTGAGAATCATTAACAAAATTGCTTTTAACAGTGATATATTTACTTTCCTTACGCTTTGCACAATAATGTACATTTCTGAAATTCCCTGAATATCTCTTATGGGAATATGCTCTTGATTGCAGGATCTCGTGCATCCGTGGGGGAAATTCCTCACTTCGCTGCCCGTGTGGGCGATTGTGTGCGCTCACTTCTGCGAGAACTGGGGCTTCTACACTTTGCTCACGCAGCTACCAAAGTTCATGAACAGTAAGTACTTGAATCCTCGAAATAATTTGAAAAAATGTAGAAACCTATTATTGAACAGACTTGTGGCAGTTGCCACCTGACAAAAGAGTAGTTACTTGCTCCACCGGAGCTTCATAAGAGATAAGAATATGCCAAATACACGATTTGTTATGTAAATACAGAAAACAATATTGGGCAAAGTCATCGTTTCTTCTTTTTCTTCCCCCTCCACCTCCGTCTTTTCTTTTCCTTCTCTTCCGTCTTCTTCTCCCTCGTTATCACGGTCTTCTCCACTGTCTTCTTCGCCGTCTTCATTGCCTTCGGTCTCTTTCCTCCGTCTTTTTCCTCCATCCCCTCTCTCCATCTCTTTGCTCCCTGCCTTCTTGCCTTTCTTGTTTTTGTCTGCCTTCACATGTTTATTCTTTGTTTCTTTCTTCATTCTCTTCTTTATTTCGTCTTCTCTTTCTGTTCCGTTTCCACCCACCGAAATTAATTCCAATGATAATTCCCGTTATGTAGTGCTGAAAATAATCGATGTCGAGATTTTGATAGAAATACCCATTTTGGGGGTCTTTCATACCGGAAAATGTTCTATTCAAAACGTTTGTTCGTACGCCTCCCCCCCGCTCTCTCTCTCTCTCTCTATCTCTTTCGTTCGTTTGTCTGAGAACACTATTGCCTACACCGCTCACTCACCAAAATCGACATTCTCCAATCAATTTCGAAGATATCATAGCCTCATGAATTTTATAGAAAATTTTGATTTTAAATCTTTACAGTACTTTACAATAAATTCCTACAATATTTACGAAAATTTCTCAAGAAATGCTCGAAATATTTCCTTTATTTTTTTCCTCGAAAAGATTAGTATTCTCATTTGAAAATGGAGCAGGGCCGATTTAATTGATATCCCTTCTTTTGCAAAATTGCAAAAACTAAGTTTTTTGACCCATCCTACAAATACATTAATACTGATACAGACGTTTCTGTTTTCTCGCTTTACTACACAAGTAGTAAAGAGTAGTAAATATTGTAATCGTGCGGCGAAAATTGCCATTCTTTCAACAGAAAGACTTATTGTCGGACCCTGGATGTGAAAAACTAGATAAATCTTGTTCCTGTATGATGTAAATTACGTTCTTCCTCTAAAACACTGTGTAGTCAGAATCCATGTTTTGTGAGTTGTTGATACCGAAAATCGATTGACGGCGAAACGTTTGTCTGTTCGTTTATTTGTCCGTCCAATTCTATGTGGGAAACGCTATCGCGTAAGTTCTTCGGTCGATTTTCTCCAAAATTAATAGTCTCCGAATGAAATCGAGTTGTGTGTTTCAAACCAATTTTTGGGGTTACTTTTAATAAGGCCCCAACATTTTCAAAATTTTCTTAAAAACCGCTTCAATTGTTTAATTAAAATTTGTTATTAGATACTGTAAGAACGCTTAAAACAATAACGCAATCTCATTTTCATTCAAATTTCTGATTTTTCGAAAATTGCAAAAGTTCAAAATTTTTCATCGTCTTCATGCAACTACAATATTGAATATAGAAAGTTTTCCTTATTAAAACTCTTGTTCAAAAACAAATATTGGAATTAAGTTTTGCGCAATTTTTCATGAAGTATATGCAATTGCTAAACAATTATTTTCTAGTTTTAATTCTCAAATTGGTGTTGATAAGAGCGTTAAAAGAATTAATTTTCGTACAAAGATTTTTACATAAGGAATAAAGGACGCATTCGGGCAACTAATCGGAATGCTATTTTCGCACTTCGGTGGGCGAAAAACGACTGTCAATGGACTTGGTTGATCCAATGTCGCTCATAACGATAGAAGCCGCATCGGCCATTGATCTCCAACATGATGGAGTACCATGAAACTTTTTCGTAACTGATACATTCTCGAAATACTCGTGATAAAATAGTTTCGCAAAAATTGAATTTGAAAATAATAATAATAATAATAATAATAGCGCAATTAATTAGCAATTAAATAGTTCTTGGTGGCATATTTATTTTTTACATTCCGTTTTGGTTGTGCCAGCTTAAATCTTAAGCTAGCTCACCAATAATTGCGCATATTTTGAAAGGTAATTAAAATAATTTTTGCACAACTAAATAGTTATTAAATCGTTCTACAAGACATTTTTTGTGGTCACCGATTGTATTGGTATTAGCTCATCATTAATTACGCAAAAAATTGAAAAGTAAATGAGTTTCTGGATAAATTATTAGCAATTAAATAGTTCCAATAAATAGGCATGTTTGCTTTTGTGGCGGCCGCTTGAGAGTGGTCTCCATTACGCCTCTTTGGTTAAACCCTGCAAAACCTCAGAAAAAAGTGTGTTATGCTTCTAGAGCTGTGGCATTAAGGCATATTTTAAAGGGTTGTTAAATAGAATTCTTAAAACATCAAGTCATATGGAATTGCGATTTAACAAAATAAGGTAATAATTTCGAATATTATTACCACTAATCTAGAGGTATCGTTTCAGGGCACGTTAGCGCAAGAAAACTAAAAACGCTGTCACACGAATTTCAAAAATATTTAAAAGTATTTTTTCTAGTTTAGTAAGTTTTAATGCATGAACATTTTCTATTGAAAATACTAAGAAAAAAACTGAGTTGCCTTTCGATAACATTCAACCCTGTTGGCCATCCATGGTTTTGCTTTACAATGTTTGATTATGAAAGTATTTTAGTAATTATAAATTACACCTATGAAGAATTTTTTTCTTCTAATTCTGCTTTATTCACAATTAGTTCTTCAGAAACTTTCGGTGAATTTTAATACTGCATTATTTACAAAATCAAAACCAATTAACTTATAATTATAACAGTGGTGTTACCCCATGGCAACACAACTGAGTCTTCATGTAAGATCTAATGGTGATGTCTTGATAGTTGTCAGGTGTCTTGGCTGTTATTCAAATAGTTGAGCGCCAGGAAGTTTGGGTGAACCTCAAGCCTGCGCTAATATCTGCAACTGTAATTGGTTATTACTTCTTTAATGGTTTCTATTTGTAAATTCTTACGGAGGACTCCATTGGGAATATACCAAGGGGCATTTGCAGCATTGCGCAGTAATTTAGATTGAAATATTTGTAAGATTTCAAATCTTCAAATGACTAATACTTCCCCATAATTGAATACCATATGTAAAAATATACTGCACTTTTTATAGCAAAATCTTCATTTTGTATGTCATACTAGATATTTTTATTAGTTGTCATAGTATATATTTTTATTATTATTTATTTGTTTTTCGTAGAAGACCTCAGTAGCCAATATATTATTTTAAAACTTCCAGTTCCAAAACTAAAAGTTCCAATTCATTTCTTTTAGTGGTTATGTGCTTCTTCCACGTTAATCGTTTGTCGAGGTACATTCCTAAGTATTTAACGGTATCCGCCTTTGGCAGTAATTTATTATTCATTGTAACGGGGAGGGGGGCAATTTTTCTTTTTCTAGATGACAGTCACGTGAGTAGATTTTGTTTCATTATCTTCAATTCTTCGCCTTTTGAATTCCCTTGATAATTTGTTCAAATGTTGCTCGAGCAATTCTGAGGCTTTTTCTGAGGCTTTTTCGTGGTCTTCATGAGAAGTTAGAACCGCAGTGTCATCCGCATATGTTGAGGCGATGATATTTACAGACGTAAGATCTGCTCTATATATTAAATAAAGGTTCCAGCACGCTTCCTTGGGGCATGCCAGACTTAACGGGAAATATTGCGCTATAAGCTTCTTGATGTTTCACCTGAAAAACTCTTTCAGAGAGGTACGATCTTAAATGACGTAGTATTCTGCTAGTAACGAGCTTTTGATTTTGTATGAAAGACAAGGACGTCACACTTTATCAAAAGCTTGGTCAACATCTATGAAGGCGGATGAACAGTATTTATTTTCTTTTAAGCTTTTATTTACTTTGTTTACTATTCTATGTACTTGTTCGATCGCGTCTTCTTCGGCGAAAGATAAAATAAACACAGGCTATTTATTTATTTCAACATATTTCAGTTGAAGTGAAAATCTTAAATCCGCTGTTGCTCTGTTCAGTTCTCTTTTGTCAAGTGGACGTATTTTTTCTTGACATATTCTTTTAATTCCCTTTTGACGGAAAATGTTTCCTTGATATATTAGGGATAATATACGTTATTGTTTTTCGTGTTGAATTTTGTAGTGGAATGCCATGCTGCGTCTTGAATACATCTCGTTATGTATTCAACTGCGTCGTCTACTTCACCTTTGGTCATCAGTGGAATTTGAACCATTAAATTCTCTTCAAATCACATCTGAAATTTTTCCCAGGCAGTTTTAGAATTGGTTAAGTTAACTTGTTATTTTTTAGTGATTTTATGTGAACTATTTTTTATAACAATAGGACTGTGATCTGAGCTGAGATCTAACGAGGCCCTAATTTGTGTGAATTTTTAGGAAATGCCCTTCACAATAAAGAAGTATATAAGATCAGAAATTTTGCAGGTGCATGATGGCCAGTAAGTTGGTTGCCCTGTTGAGTAGTACGATGGGTTTGTAGCGTCCGCTACTGAAACGCACGTGACAGCGTGGTGCATAGGGAATATCGTGGATACGTTCAGAGTGGACACGGGCTGAATGCACCACAATGGGCAGGAAGCGAGGGAAGACGAGCCCAAGGTGCAGTTAGAGAGGGTACGCGTCACACTTGTGCCAGATGTGTCGCAGGACCCGGCGGGGAGTGTCATCCGCCGTTTAGTGGCACCCGGTGGGTGGCGACGCAGCCTCAGCGAGGCTATAAAGGCGGGCCGGCCCTGAAAAGTGTAGCTCTTGTTCCTCGAACTTTGTCGCGAGACCATCGCGAGACGCCAGTGTGCGTAGAAGGCCGCAAGCTTGCGGGTATGAGCGCCAGGCTCATGTTAACAGTACATTCGGCAGTTAGCAGATGCTAACGGGGCAAATGCTCCTGTAGTAAACGGTAGGGCAGTTATGTGTATATATGTAAATAAACTGTGTATGTAACAAAGCCATCTTGTCTGTGATTTGTTCAACCCACGACGTCACAGGTTCATGAGTTTAACAGCTTTATTCAATTCCTCACATCTAGCTGTATTTAACCCGGAACCTCAACTCGATGTTTTGCATTTTAATCTCCGCCGATGATGAATCTCAGACTTACACTTCATTACTTTTTTGAGTTCTTAACGGTTCAAATTTGTTTGCAGTCGTGACACTGAAAGTTGAGTTTTCTTCCCTCGCACGGACTTGTCTATCAAGGTCATTGTTCATTTTATGTTTTGTGTTTCTGTACGTAACTTTTTGTCATGCTTTTTGCTTGCCTTTATCATTAGTGACACTACTTTCCCTGCTTAATTGAGATTCACGTAAATTAAGGAGATGAGTTTCACTTACAGATGCTGATTGCTCTATTTGTTGACGCTTCTGATGATGATGTGAAATTTTTTGTTCTAAAAGTAGTATTTGTATTGTAGTTAATTGTATTGTTTTTTGCTGTTCCATTGAGTGCAGCTGATGCTGGAACATTATTTGCTGGTTTGCGGAATCTTCATTGTATTGATCCGTGTTTGCGACGGTCAATATGGCTTCGGCAACGGCATGGCCGAGGCCATTAGTTGATAATTCGTTATCACTTGCTTTAGTATCACCCCTTGTTTTAATATTTAATAGATATCACACTTAATGTTACAATTTTTACAAGGTTTATAACTACACTAAGCAAACAAACAACGATAAGTTCTGTTGCGAACGTAGTACACTGCGAAGTTGGCTTCGAATTGCGAGAGCTGCTTTCCACTGAACTGCTTGGGTCGCAGTCTCGAGCCAGACTCCATAATGAATTAATATTTTCTTCCAAGAAGGCAAATACCAACACACGAACGTGCATCTACAATAATGATATGAACATTTAAAAATTTTAAATATCGAAAAAGCTTCTAAAAACCCATCCATTTCGGGGCTATTATAACATCAATTTGGTAAGTGCAAATATTTAATGTATCAATAAAACGCTGAGATATGCAAGTCGTCACTTAATGCATGTCCCTACAACAAGTTTCATATTTTTGAGTGACGCTGAGAAAATTAAAGAAATTACGAGTGAGTAAAGAAGTTGAAGAATTAAAAGAAAAATATGTTAATTGCTCCATAAATATTACTTTGTTTAATTAAAATCAAAATAATTTAATTAATTAATATTGAAATAATTTAATATACGTAAGTATACAGGGTCTCCATATACGTTCATACAAGCCTTCTTATATGTTACTTTTTCAAAATCAAATAAAAGCTCATATACAAAATATGAATTCAACTCAATAGTTTTGACATAAGCTTTGATGGAGCTTCGATGTTAAAATTTCAAATGAGTTTATTGTCTGAAATTCAAAATATATCTGATTTTAACTTTTACAGTGCAATAGAATATCTGTTTTAGATTAGTAGCCACTGCCCGGATAATCTCATGTGAAATTTATTCCTAAAAACGAGTATGCCTCCTTCACAGGGGCTAGTCCAACCCATTTGAAGCATCCTAAACCCTACCACTGTCCTAATTCCTTCCCAGTTCCGGCCGCTGGGTAGTGACGCAGGAGCGCGTGTGAGAAGCACGTACGAGATGCTCCCTGGCGATCCCCTTCACAATCGCTGACCCGACTTACGGACTTCAGACTGCTAATACTATAATATAAAGTATGGTTTAAAGGAGGATTATTCCATAAACGCATTCTACGCCAAGTTGTTGGCTTAGGGCAGGCGTGTCAATGTCTCGGGCAAGGTAACACGCTTACTAGAGCTCGCAGGCGTTTGGTCCAGAAAAATTGGCGCGAGATTTAAGGTGAGGAGGTGCTACAGAACACAGGTGGCACAGGTGGCACAGACATTCTCGTACCAATTTTTCCTAATTTCCTTGGTGTGGTCTGGCTTTAAGGTCGTACTCCATTCTCCGGCCAGCTGCCATCTATCATCACCCAAAGTCCATTTTTTGACAATTTCTCAACTTGTTGCTTTCCTAGTGGGACAACTGAATCATTACTTCAAGAATATCAAGGAAGAGTAAAAACTCGTCCTAAATAGAAGTTTTCATTGAAAAATTCAAAGTCGTTTTTAAGGAAATGGGGTTTAAGCATTACTTTAAATGAGAAATTTAAGCTCTTTTTCACAGGAATCTATTGAGTTATCGAAAAAGTTCATTTGAAGTCATTTAAAGCACTTTTACTCACAAATGTAATAATGCAAACAAATTGATGGAAATGTCCATATTAACGGCGTGAGAGATATTTCAAGAAAATTACATTTGTGTAATATTTGAAAAAACATATGAATACACCAAAACGAACTTTACGTCATAACAAACAGTGCAATTAGCACTATCTATTAGAAAAATTTGAAGAACAACTTTAGAGCCCTTTTTTGAGAAAATGGCGTTTGAGCGTATCTGAAAATGCGGAATTTTGTGCTCATCTTTACAGAAAACTGTTGAGTTTTCGAGAAACTTTATTTGACATTGCTTAAAGCACATGTGCTCATAAATATAATAATGTGAAGAAATGGCCTTTAATGTAAGTTTTACAGACGTGAGAGACAAATCAAAAAATGTCATTTTTGAAATTTTTGAAAAAGCAAAAGATTACAGCAATATGGAGTTTGTCACGGCATAGGGTTTATTTGGCACTAACCTTACCAAAAATTTAAAGAAAAAATATTGAGCCGTTTTTGAGAAAATTTAGTTTTTGTTATTTTTTAAAATTGCAAATATCGCACGCACTATTGCACGAAAACTACTAAAATTTCCAAACGATCTACGTGACCTAATTGAAAGAACTATTTACGCACAACCAATTTCATTTGAAGGAAAAATCCATGTCTTCAATTTTCTAGTTGTAGGAAGACGTCGGAAAAAATTCAAACTTTTACAATTTTCGAAAATTCAGAGTTAACCGTGATATTCTGACCTATGCCACCTTTATAAGTGTATTTTGCACTTATCTTTCAAGAAATGTAAAGAAAAAATTTGGAGCCGTTTTTGAGAAAATTTTGAAAATGTCCGGGGACGTCATGTAAAGTATCCCCAAATTTTAAAGAATGTTTTTCAAAATTTTGAAGCTTCAACTAGAGCCAGAAGGACAGGGGATTCTTCAATTTGGAGATCATACGTGTGGTTTAGGCGATAGGAGTGTTCAGACGGACGGACGGATAAATGTACGGACAGACGGACGTTTTGCTTCCAATTGGTTTTTCGGCATCAATGACCCACCAAACAGGGATTCTGGCTATATCACGTGTTAGAGGATTTTTTTTTATTAATTTAGCAAGTGTTTCGGTTTATGCTCTGTTTCGCCACCAGAGCCCGACAATGAATTTGTCTCCACCGAAAATCCGCCGTTTTTTTCGCGCAGCATTACATAACTTTCTCTATACTACATATATTACGCGTATATACGTACGTATACGAGAAAGTAAAAGTAAGGGTTGTACAAATTCCTCCGGAGTGACGTTACGTCACTGAATACCTGGCTCACGACAGTCTTTGGGAGAAGTTACTTGACAGTTATTGTCACAACTTTAGCTGTATTAATTCCCATTTTCTCTTTAACGCAAAGAAATGATCCATTAAAATGAAATAATACATCAGTCTGATTCTAAACTCTCTATTGAGAATAAAATTTTTAAAAAATTGAATCAAAATAATCTAGATTTTGTAATCCTGTTTCTTAAGAGTGATATAAAAACATGAACTTTCTACGTTCTGGTTAGACGATTTAACAGGTTAACATTCTTGTCTGTTAAAAGCGTCCGTAAGTGAGAATTGTGAACTTATGGACTTGTTAATTTATTTCACATTATTGTGAATACAATAAATAACTGCATGATTTAATAAATAAAAATAATAAATAAAATTAAGAATAATATAATAAATAAAAATAATGATTATAAATCGGTTATTTGATAGGAAAAATTCTAGCAATCATATTTTCTTACGAAACCACTATTCCCCGTTTCGATCTGCTTCAACTTGGGAGGTTGCCCGTGCCCGTAGGTGAGCAGTGCTCCTCAGGCGGGCAAGCAGCTCATGCGGGCGCGGTTTGACGTGCGTGGCTTGGAGTAACGTGGTCACAGAAATAGTGACAGTTTGGTTGAAATGAATAAGTGAGGAAATATATTTTTTAAAATAAAAAGCACGTAAATGTGAATAAAAATCTGAGGAATGTACTGTTTTAAAATGTTCTCATTGGCTAGAGTTTCAACTTCTCTTTTTGTTATATAGAGACCTTACCCATCACTAACACTGGAAAATGAAAATGTAAGAAGGTTGACTCGACATGTGAAAGAAATATTTTGTACTAAAGAGAATTTTAGTGTTATTCTAGGAAGGAAAGCTTTAGAACTTCCAGAAAAGGGACTATAAAGGTTTTTTCTTCCTTACTTTCTGCAATTGGAATTTAATGTTGGTCTCGAAGGGAAAACTTTTGAAATCGTTCTCTCCTGAAGCTTTCGAAGCTTCAGAAAATGGAGTAGTTTCAGTTTTCAGTACAGTGTTTTGAATTGATTGCAATACACAATTTGCAGATAACAGAAATAACAGCGTTTCGTCCTTTCGGGTTCATTAGATAAACAATCAGCTTATTACGCTATTGTCCTGTGATAACATGAATTTGGAACTGTCAGTAACCTTACACACTTATCATTCCGTGAACAATGGTTCTTAGAAATCCATGCAATTACTTACATTAATCTCATTGCACCGGATAAATATTTATTTTATAGATTTTCCTAGTTCATTCATACGCCTCGACCGACCGCCAAACTCGTGAATAGGTACAGTATTGCCATTCATTCTTATCTTGTCATAAAGTCATAAAATACCTGCACAATTCTGTGCAGTACGTATGAGATAACGCAGAGAATATTCTGGGCTCGTGATGAACAGTGACACTCGCTTTACAGTGACACTCGCCGAAAATAAGACCAATATCACACCAATATTCATTTATGGTGAATATACTACAGCAGTACGACATTGCTGTAGTATACACTTCAAACCACTCCGAAAATAATTTGTGAGGAAAGTATCTAACAAATGCATTTTGCGGAGGTTTTCCGTTCAACTGGCTGTAAAGTACTGCGACAGACTTAAAGAAACCCGAAAACTAGTCTTTGTATCATTTTATATTCTTCTGTGATTCAGTCCCTCCAGACAGAATCACATATATCAGTCTACACAAGTTCTACTGTATCAGGTTAGAGGTTTCGGCGCCAAATCAAACAGCCCATACAAGCTGAGAATATGGGAAAGTTTTATTAGAATATAATATTCATTGTTTTCTTTTACAAAAGATAGATTTAAAAACATGTTAAGCTTTTGCAGAAAAGGGACTGGTTCTTCCTTATGCCATCCCTATTAGCAGTTCCTGGATCCGAGGCTGAAAAATATAAATCTCTTTTCAATCAATTTACTCCGCGTGACACAGCTCAAAATATTCAATTCTTAATGTGTTTAAGTTCCGGTTAATTAGAATTATTACTTGCTACGCGCGTAACCTAGTTACCTAATAGTTTTAAAGAGTTATTTACGGCATAAGTATCGTAAGATATCTTACTAAGAATCAATATTAGCGAATTATAAAATGAGATTATTGACACGAATTTGATAACGAGTCGTATATTGTAATGAGATGATACAATTCTAATATCTTAGAACGTTTCACGCACTTATTAAAAGTTACAGTGAAGTATAATTTTCGTATAAATTTGAATCTTCATCCTCCGAGAGAAGACATAATGATGTTGATAGTAGTTATACCATGGGTTTGTTCTAAACCCAGATTGGATAACCTCGTACTTTAAACATCGATCTCAAAGAGTAGAAATACCGTACTGGCACGAAAGGACATCATTTAATTATCTTTCCAATTCTTTGCCAATTGAACATGGGGTCCCACAAGGTTCGATCTTAGGTCCTATCCTCTTTCTGTTGTACGTAAACGATATGCTCTCATCTATTAAAAATGGAAGAACAGTTCTGTTTGCCGATGACACGAATGTTCTTTGCAAAAACGAAACAATAAATAGTACAATTTAAGAAGTTTCAAATTGGTTTTGTAATAACAAATTAATAGTTAACGAAGGAAAAACTGTCTCAATGCAATTTTGCGTTTCAAATCGGCAATCGTATGCTCCATCGAAAATGAACAATATGCAATTAGCTGATGTTATGGTAACAAAATTTCTAGGGCTCTCAATTCAATCAAACCTCAAATGGAATGTACATATAACATAATTAAACACTAAATTAAGCTCATTATGTTATGCATTCAGAATTCTTTCTGATTCTGTCAGCCATCATGCAGCTCTTTGCGTGTATTTTGCAAATGTACATTCCCGCCTGAGATATGGCATAATATTCTGGGGAAGCTCATCCTTTAGTTCCCAGACATTTAGATTGCAAAAGAAAATTATCCGAATAATGAAAAAATGCCATCCACGTGATTCCTGCAAGCCTCTTTTCATTGAGCTTGGAATCTTACCAATTGCCTTGCCTATTTATTTACGAATCTGTAGTATTTGTCAAAACTGACTTACTTAACGGTGGGAACATATTTTCATGTAATACTGATATTTATAGTTACAACACTCGACGTAGAAATCATGTTCATGAAGTGTCAGTACCTACAGCTCACTACAAGAAATCCACATACAATACATGTACGTTACTTTACAACGCATTGCCAGATGAAAGTAAACAATTAAAATTGGTACACAAATTTAATGTTTCCGGGTTAATGACCCCCATCTCGATCGGGTTTTTGTCCAGTTTCCCTGATCCATTGAGCAAATGCTGAGATGGCCCCTTGATTTGCTTCAGGACGTAAATGTAGCTTCACTATGCGCACGTTTTGTTGAGCTTTCCTTTTGCTTGTAGTGGTAGGAGAGCTTAGAGTTTCTATTTGTTAGCAATAGAGAAAAATCAAATTCGTTCGTTTACCGTTACAAATAAGTTTTCTATAATTCGGCAACGAAAATATCTAGATTTTGAAATGTTAATCTCTCGCTTTTTTAAATTTATGATTATTATTATTATTATTATTATTATTATTATTATTATCATTATTATTATTATTATTATTACTATTTTTTCATCTTTCAACTATTAATAGTTAAATAGTTGGGAAGGGATTCTGAAACTCAAGAAAGCGTGCGCAGATGATTTTCTCCCCCCATACGTCACATACAGTTTTTGACTAAATAAATAAAAAAAAAAAAATAAAACCTCTCTTTAGCTGGCACTAACTTGGTTGTCTACCACAAAAAACAAATATACCATCATTTAGAAATATTTAATTGCTAATTAATTACGCAAAAAATCAATTGCTTTTCAAACTTCCAAGTTTTTAATGATGAACTAGTCCTTAAGACTTACGCTGGCACCACCAAAATCGGCTACTACAAAAACCAATGTGCCATCTTAAAGAACGACTTAATTGGTAATTAATTACGCAAAAATTAATTCAATCGCCCTCTCACAATAGAGCCATAAACTTATTTTCTTTCAAACGCTTGCTAAATTACGAATTCTTGCAGGTGGAATCTATACGCCGTGTGAGCTTCTTCGAGGCACTGATTTCTCCAGAGCATAATCGCTCTTTTGAAGAACCACGCACACGTGCACTGTACTGCATCATTTCCCGAGCGCAAGAAAACATCGCGAAAGGCGTCCCCTAATGTGTACCGAAATGAATTCTTTTAGGAAAGGGGACATTTCGAATCACGGCCGGGAAGTGACTGAAAGTTCCACAAAGTCAGAAGGCCGACAAACCAGACGACGTAAACGAAGGAAACTTCCATTGCGTATACACTAGAGAAATTTGTACTGGGAAGAAGGTGAGCGACGCAACGATAATCAAGATGATACAGAATATATATGCATAAGATGGACATTACATAATGATACCATAATTACGAACAATATATGCATTCATAAGACGATAATTTTATATTGCATTGCCTTCAATTTTGGATATTTAAATTATATGTGAAATTATACTTGCTTATCTGTATAATGTCCTGAAAATATTGAATCAATTGATTTTTATTAATTTTTGCTTATTTTATCGAAGTAAGAAAGGATTACAGTTCCTGACTATCGAAATAATTGCAGATAAGGACCATAGGCACTTCGTTTGAATTTGTTTGAACTTTTTTAAGTGATGGCTGAAGTGTTAGTAGAACAGAAATTACAATATTATAATATTAAGTAGCCATTCCCATTAATGCGTGCTGTTGAAGCAACACTAGTTAAAGAACAAACTTTATTTTAGAAAAAATCTCTTATCATCAATATTGTAGTTTTGAAATGTTAAGTTTTTTCAATTTTCGAAAATTGAGTTCCCCGAAAATGAAGCCTACCACCTGTTTTTACTGTCTTATGCACCAACGAGAATAAACATTTGAAGAAAAATGTTGAAGCCTTTTTTGAAAAAATAATTGTTTAAATGTAGGAACAAGGTTTTATTCACTTTTAGGTCACCAGGGCGCGAAAATATGAGTTTTTGTTCCACAGAATTACCGATTTCCGGTGCGCGATTACTATTCTTCTTTTTACTACATAAGTAGTAAGGTGAGGAAGTAAAAACTGTACACACTTAAATGTAATATGTATTAGGACAGTCACATAAACATGAATAAAAATGTAAATAAACTTAAAATTGTGGCCTGAATAGTGTAAATCTCTCGAAGCGAACACAAAAATTACCACAGTCCAGATACCTGGTTTACAAGTTGGCAGAATCTCAGAAATGTTTCAGTTGCAAGCATACATCGAAAATATTTCACTATTCGAATTATTACAGTATATATCAGGTAATTCTGAGAATATTGGCAACGACATTTGTCAACACAAAACGAAAATACCCAATATCAAGTGTGAGTGCTTGTGTCCAACATTCCAGAAACGTGAACAGCCAGCCAAACTATTCAACATTTCTGAATCAATCAACAACCTTCAACTTTATTATTCACAACTCAATTACTGGATCAACTTCTAGATCACTTTTAATGAAACACATAATCATAAAATTAAAGAATAAAAATAATGATTTAAAAAACCAAATTAGTGAAATTTTTCGCATGTGATCGCTCTTATAGGTGCCCGGAACAGTAGCACTGCTCATGTTTGCGCCGTCCTTCCGTTGCGGTTGCGGAAACCATAGTGTATTGTCGCAATGGCTGTGGGTTTTCAGCTTCGACTCCCAGCCAGGGAGGTTTTTATGCCCTGTAGATACATAGATGTATTGGAAATTATGCGTTTCAGATGCCCACACCGGCTTAGGTGCTCAGGGCATCAACTGATGTCACTGCAGCGCCTCTGACCGGTCCTAGGTTTCGAGTCCAAACGGTGGCAGGATTTTCGACACTAGGCGAGGTCGAGTTCAACCGCTGTCTGGAAGATTTTAACAGTAGGCTGCTCTGATCGGTAGTTTCTCCTGGTTTCTCCTATCATCATTAGAGAAATGCCGGAACAGTACCCTAAGAAACAGGCCACGAACCGCACGAGATCTTTTCCTCCTCTTTCGTATCCTATCCTCTCCCTTTACTTACCCGCACTTACACTTATGTGCACTACTCTACTACATATGCCGGGAGCCCAGTCGAGTGCATAGAGCGTGTCCCGGCCGGGATGGTGCCAGGCTGGTGGGAGATACCTGGGTGGGGAAACCTCCAACAAAAATGTAAATGTAAAGCCTTCTAATACTTCTGTCTTTTTTCGAATAATATGTAAAACTTTCGCTTGAGTTTAGTTAGTATTTATGTTTTGAAACACACACACACACACACACACACACACACAAAATTAAAATGACGTACTTGTAAAAATGATTAAGACTTTTCAAAAATACGTTTTCCCTACTACAGCAGCTTTGTGTTCACTGAAATAATTCTAATAAGATTTTGATGTTAAGTAAAAACTTTGACTTTGTCACAATAGAGCCCACCTGGATCCCAAATTACAAAGAAATGCCTGAAAATAATATAATAAGCTTTGAGGAAGAAATAGAGGTAGTTTCTGGCACCTTCGCACATATGGAAGTATGTGTGGATACTCACCAGTAGAGGAATGCAGAAAAGATGAAACAATCACCGGAGAACTTTGAACTCTAGCAATCTGCACAAAAAAATTATAGTGTTTACTCCTTGAAGACCTGCAAAGATTTTTCTAAAAAGCAAGTGGTAATAATACGAATAAGAACTGAAGATTTAAATTTTAGTTACAGACACTAACTGGAGATCCCTTTCCTATCTGTTTCTCCTGCAATAACTTTCTTAACATTTACCACTTGATATATCAATGAACTTTATTTCAGAATATCAGACGCCGGTACAAAATAGGAAGCCAAGAGCAAGTACTTAGTATCTTAACATCTGAGGATTATAGAATAAAAATATAAAATTCTGTAAACTAAGTAATATTGTGAATGAAATATATCTGTAAAATAGTGCAATTTTGTTTTGAACAAAGTAATAAGTTTCTATTTTATTATGCGTATGTTTTCTATATTATTTTGTTAGGCATTATTTTCATAACTCATGCTAATGTTGTGTAATGATTCTTTTACACTTCAATGTAATGTAAATATGTGTGGTTGCTGACGTTCGGAGCTCTCGATGCGACTTGACGTTAAAGAAAAAAAGCCCGCCCCTAAAAACATTCTTTTCTTTTCGATCATTGCAGGTACTTTGAATTTCGACCTGAAGAAAGCGGGCTTCCTGTCCGCAGTGCCCTACCTCGTCATGGCAATTATTCTTCAAGGAGCAGGGCAACTGGCAGACTGGCTAGTTAACAGAAAACTACTCACCGTCACACAGGTTTATTTTTATGGAATTGTCTTTATTTGAAATTCGCTCAAATAGCTTTGTGTCATAAATAGTGTAGGATCTAGTATTTGTTTCCATAGCCATCATGTTGCTAAATAATTCACTGCATCGGTGTTTTCGATAGAATGGAGAATTAATTTTGGAAATGAAAATGATGTCCTGATCTCTTCAATTCTACTTCATTTTAGTGTCTAGCCTTACTACACGCGTAACGTGGTAAAGTTAGTTGCACACTCACTACGTACTTAAGTAGTAAAGAGAAATTATTGTAATACTACATCAAAAATTGGCAATTGTTCTACAGAAGGCACTGCGAAGGGATATTTTGATTTTGTGGATACTTTTGCACGAGACTTTGAACAACATTTTCAATTTTTTGTTAAATTTCAAGTCTTCTGTAAGGCTATCTTGTTCCGTATGTATGAATATTTATTTACTCCATATTATGTCACTGTGTGACAAGCCGAGGACAGTCGCTCTTTCAGTTGGGTAGCTTTTACATTTCAAATGTGCAAAAATGATGTTATTTCGAGCTGTTGTGTTGGCAGGTGCGCAAGGTGTTCAACTGCGTGTCGTTCGGGGCGCAGACGATCTTCATGCTCCTAGCGGCGCACTTGCGAACTGCCGCCGGAGTCGTCAGCTGTCTCTCGCTGGCGGTGGGCATCGGCGCCTTCGCCTGGTCCGCCTTCAGGTAGAGCTTTCCCAACACTTAGTACAGTATAGTATACCCTGCGTGATCTACCAATCCATATAATTTCTTGTTCTACCAGGATTGCTCTTCTGGGTGGGCACCTAAGCTCTGATCTTTATCCGCATCCCCTTGCAGTGCAAGAACACCATGAGGCATGTTTCCGTATTCCCCGTAACGCAGTTACCCCTCTCGGGAACCTTCCCATTTAAGCGTGAGTCGGGCCGCCCTGGCAGCTCAGAGCTTCGAGATTTCAACGCTAGCGCTGGAGTTGAATTAAGCGCCACTCGCAATACGCCGGGACCACTGCCCATCTGAGGACCACGCGGGCTGAGGCTAGGGGGGCCCGAGGCCCCCAACCCGTCTCCTCACTGCCTCCACCTAGAAGCTATCAACGTTAGTGCCGCCGAACCTAGACAAACCTGACATGCTCCCTGTCTGGACTTTTATATGTGGTTTTGAGATCCACCACCAGATGCACAGAGGACGAATCCCTCGCCCAGTCCCAAAGGTCGGTAGCAAGCCACCCGCTCACTGCCTTCTCCTTGGCGCTAACGACGTGAGTGCCGCCGAGAAACTCAGGTGCCGGGTGGACGTCTCCGCCTCCACCTAGAGCCTCAAGTCTTGAGTAAGGTTTTAGTATTGTATATTGTCCAGTAACGTCGCAAACTTTCAATGCCTTTTATCATTTGGCCAGGGGTTCGGCGCCGTTAGAAATCAGGGTTCTCTGATGGCCACCCGTCCAGGAATCCACGGTGCCTCGAGTTGCTTAACTTCCGTGACATTACGGAGCGTAGTGAAGTAATTCGCCCAACGCCGGCAAACTGAATTTCCGCCAGGGAAGAAGTCAATGGCGAAAATTCGGATGAGATTTTTGTGGAAGTGGCATAACAGATGTGTGCCTTATTCTCTTGACGACATTGACCGTTTGCAGAAAGTAGGAAGGAAGTTAGAAGGAATCGACAAACAGGGGCCAATTATAGTAAAATATGTCTATTATACTAAATTCGATGTCTACTGAGCGGGTAAAAATTCATTTTCTGAGAGCGCAGAGGAACAATTCGACTGACGACGACGGCTAACAGAATAACCGTCTGGACAGTACTAGAACATTAGACGGGATTAGAGCGATGTTCAGGGACGAATACAAAGTTCAAATCCATATTAGAATACATACAAATGTTTTTCAATGAAGCTGTGTCTTGCATTGATGGTGATGGAAAGTTATGGTGATTAAGGCATTTCACATTTTTTGAATTGTAAATATTATGAAAAGAGCCGTCGTATAATATTGCACATCGAATCTCTCTATTATTTTGTGTTGTAAATATTCTGAAAGGGGCATCGTGTGAAATTGCATCTCTGTATGGGGTGACTGGAACGTCACAATACGTACATACGTCGTGTAGAGACGGTTATGTCATGTTTCGGAAAATTTGTTTCTCAGGTTTTCGGGTCCCCAGTGTATTGGGAATACTTGTCTCAATCATGGCTCTAACAAGACTGACTGCCCATTATCTGTCGCATTGTTGCCAAACCTCTGCTCTTCCCCATTGGCTCTTTCCGTAGTATCGACGGGCAGGGACTCTCGCTTCACCTGAACTCAAGAAGTGTTTTTCAAAAGGTCTGCCCGTCTACCTGCCTCTCTGACCGTTTGTTTGTTTTAAAACGATTCTGTGGTCGTCAGGCTGAGAAGCCATATCTCAGAATTGTTTTGAAAGTCGCCGATTTTGGCCATTGTATTACACTATTTTCACTTTACTCCGTAAGCACGTAGTACGATGTGAAAGACCGGGAGCGATAGCTCAGTGCATCAACTGATGTCACTGCAGCGCCTCTGACCGGGAGGTCGTAGGTTCGAGTCCTGACGGCGGCAGGATTTTCGACATTAGCTTTTCAGCTAGGTCGAATTCAGTCGCTGTCTGGACGAGAATTCTAGAAGCCGGCTGCTCTGATCGGTAGTTTTCCGTGGTTTCTCCGATCAACACCAGGCGAATTTCAACCAACAGTACCCTAACAAACGGGCCACGGACCGCGCGCGATCTGTCCTTCCTCTTCCTTGTCCTATCCTCTCCCCTTTCACACACACTTACACTAACATGCACTACACTACCACATACTCCCGGAGACCGGTCGGGAGCTTAGAGCTTGTCCCGGTTGCGGCGGTGCCCCGCTGGTGGGAGAGTCCTGGTTAGGGGGAAACACCACTAACCGACGGTAGGTCGGCGCCGGATCTCGCCATCCAGCGGGGGAAGATCACTGCCATCTCCGGAGAAAAAAACATGCACTACACTAACGGGACTAATGACCAAAGCAGTTGACATGCCCGGAAACATGAAAAAATCAATCAATCAAACGACGCGAAAAAAAACAAACTCTAACACTTTTTTTAATGAAAACTTATTTTAACCAAAAAGGTCTCTTATAATAAAAATGATTGAAATAAAAACCCGACTAAATAAAATACAAACACTTTGGCTTTGTTTTTATTGAATGAAAGTCTGTTTCTCCCTTGCAGCGTGAACCATTTGGATGTGGCGCCGCAGCACGCGAGTGTGCTGATGGGTTTGTCCAACACAGTGGCCACTCTGCCCGGCATCATCAGCCCTACCCTCACGGGCTACATCGTGCAGGTCAGTGCCATTTTCTTGGAAAATTAATTTTATTGCAAACGCTGTTGCACTGAAATTCTTTGCTATCTCATCGGGTGCTTTTATTGACGTTTTGTGTGCGTATTTCTGTCATGGCATAAAATGAAATGGCAGTAATCATCTGTAACTCGCTCTCAAACTAAGTGCGAATATAACAATGGGGATACCGTGGTGTCTAGCACAAATTTACCAGCATTAGTGAAATAATTGGGAATCGACGACGCTCTGTTCGATCGCTGCCTACCAATTGAATATTATAAAACAAGAGTTGCGGGTAAGGTTATGGCTAAGATAGAAGTTGGTAAGTATATCATTAAAATAAAAAAGCCTAGGTAATCCTAAGTTGACCGGTGAGAAACAAATGGTTAGTGTGATGCTCCCTTGGGTTACGTGCTGCTTATATGCACTATCACACCGCACCGCGCCGCCATTCCGAAACAATGATAAGTCTTTCTTTGATAAGGGAAGGAGTGCAGCGATAGTAGCTTGCACGTTCCAATATTATAATACACGTGATAATATTATGTACTGTTAATACATTTGTAACCATTACATTCAATACGGGAACTGTTGTACCTCGATTGTGGTGTACCTTGGATCACCTCTTGATTTTTAGGCCTTTTGCTGGCTAGTAGAGATTAGAATAATGATGTTAAATCAGGTAGAGGGCAGTGTGATCTTCTAAAAAACAGATCAGAAACATTGAGTGACAGAGTGCAAAAATTAAATTTCAAGCAAACAAAGTAAATACTTCAGTTCAGTGGTTTTGTTTTATCAGTGACTACGGATTGGAATCACACCTATTAAATCATTTACATTGATATGACTAAAGAATGAATCACTCTACTTTTGTTGATATTATTACTTTCCTGCTTGGGCACGCTATGAAAACTCACATAATATTGATTTATAAAAATGTTTATCATTTATTTGCCATGATATGTTCATAAATTTACCCTATACTGGAATTTGTTATCTTGATTCTATTTCCAATTGCTTATGGGTTTCGACATGCAACTTGCTATCTTATTACCTGTCATATGTGGACGTCTAATCTACACAGAATTGCGATCTCTGGAAGTTCTATTAATTAAAACTGGTTATTTTGAATTGATGGCAACTAGCTACAAATTATTATCCTATTTTCCAAATGAATAACTCAACATTTAATTACAATTTTAATTACAAGATTTATTGCAATTCTATTTATAAGGTCTTATAAAAGAGCTCACGAAATGATCTAATCTTATTTCTCTTGTATACAATTATTATAATCCCGTACGGGACAAGCTCATGGCTTACTTTAACCTTCGCGCAAATCGTTGATTTCTCAGGTGTACATCTTCTGTCTTGATGCTGTCTATTTGTTGTTCGTGTTAATGTCCCTCCTACCGTATTCTCTCCTAATGTTAAAATCGGTTTGCAAGACGCCCCGGATATTATCAGTTAGTTTATGGTTTCATAAAAAAATTGCAAATTATTATGCGTTTTCCCTATGCTGACCCGCAGGTGGGTACCTATTCGCGATTGTCCATGTTCAACACGAAGTGTTGAATACAATCGCCGTCTACGACTCTTTCCTATTGTAAGTTTCGTTTTGAATATGAAGTCTATTTATACTTAACTTATCATTCACAAAAAATGTCTCTAAATTATTAACATGTACAACTTTTCAAAATATCGGAATTAATTCCGTGTCGCCCACTTCCATGTAATTGAGAATACTAATTCCAATCTTAACCGAAGGTGCTCATATTGTCTGGTCAATGCGTCCGCTATGGCATCCGGTGTAATGGAGATTGAAGATTACAAAATTTCTACAAGACTACAGCTTGCACTGCCTCCTCCATACATTCTTTATTTACTACCCGGGGCTCTGTTTCTCTTTCCCCAATGAAAACCTCATGCTTACGACCATGGAACATAGTTTCTTTTTTACCGGTCGCCCTGACAACGTGTATTCTATATGCATTAATTGTATAAGCATTAATTTACGTGCTATTTACAATGTCTTGATGCCGTTTTTATGTTCCAATAAAACCGAGGGAGAGGGTTGGCTTATCACACATGTAAGTTACGGCGGCATTATTTTTCAATCATACCCTCATTTACCTCGGATCGTAAATGCATCTTGTATCACGGATCAATGTTCCAAAGTAATTATGCTAATATTCAAAGCTTTTGGGATAAAAAATAGAACTATAATATTGAATTTTATCTAAAGCAAGTAATTAATAGTGAATAAATGAAAAATTAATTTTATTGATTTATAAAATTAGAAAAATGCACCAATGACACCAATGACTCACAAAAAGTATTTTTTTACTTGCATACAAATGAACAGCAGCAAGTAATATATAAAAGGTGATCCAAAAATTGTGATGAAGTCAAAATTTTAGAGGAATGAATCTCTTCATTCTTCTAAAACGCCCTCTCAAGCCCCTGCCAATTAGAGAACCGGGAGCTTCTATTTTTTCGATCTATAAGCTTCAACAGATTCAATGTTAATGCGTTTTTTGCCAATTTTGAGGCAATACACAAACGTGTCAGACTTTTTACATCAGGAAAATGTTGGTGTCAGGCCTTAGTAGTAAATTTTTTACCGTACAATGTTAAATAAATTGTGTTGTTTGGATAACTATTCAAATGTATGTAGTAGAAATATGCTGAAACATATTTCCATTGTTTCAGCAAGGTGAAGGCAAGTTTCGTAATGTGATGTAAAACTGAACGATCAAAGACACATGGTAAGATCCATGATTGGATTCACGAGTGTCTGGTAACTTATATCGCGGGTAAGGTTTATTAAGTGTAATAAATGTATAAGGATTATGAAGATAAGGTTTAAAGGCAATGGTTTTTATAGTAGTTGCGTGTGAGAGATGATGCAACCATTCCTAATATAAACGGCTTTTACGGCGTAATCTGACAGAAAATTTCATAACAATTCATGGACGATTCAAATGCATGTAACAGTGTATTGTGTTTGAGACCTGAGGTTTGTTTGCTTAAATTATTTAAAGCATACAGTGATTTTTTAGATAAATTAAAGTGATCCAAGGTAAAACAGCCTACCCTACTATAAACACCTGTTGTAGTGGCACCTGTTTTATGCTTTTTGCGCAGACGAACGACGATTGGAGCTCCATCTTCTACATCGCCAGCGCCATCTACCTGTTCGGCGCCATCTTCTATGCCGTGTTCGCTTCGGGGGAGCGCCAGAGCTGGGCGAAGGCTCCACCATCGTCGCCCCCACCCCCCACCAACGGCGCTGCCGCTGCCGCCGCCGCCGCCGCCGCCGCCTACGCCAACCCGGCCCTGGAGCTCGAGGCGGCCTGAACTAAGGCTCTATAGGGGGAGTATACGCAGACGCCATTCTTGGTCATTGCTTGCCGACAAGCGTATGTAAATGTAGAGGAAAACGTCGCGTCTCGCTACTTTTCGTTATTTTCCAAACAAAAAAAAAAAAATACTCTGATGCAATTTCGGTCGCTGTGAGCAGTTTTTTGAGAAGTGTGAAAACGTCGTCGGTAAGTACAGTGCCCTGAATTCTCCACTTGTTAATAGAAACTGATATTTTAAAACGTTTGTAAGTTCTAAGGTTATGTTTTACATTTGTAAATAGAGAAAATATATGATCAGATTCAGATATAAACATATGTGTAATAATTGTTCATTGGTAGTGATGAATGAAATTGTTCAATGGCCAACAGAAAACTGTAAAATTTTCTGTTCTGTTCGCTTGTCATGGTCAATTTTAATGTACGCTGAAATGAAAAATAAAGAAAAACACGATTAATGTATATACGATATACATAAACAAATATTGCTTATTATTACACATATGTTTATGTCTGAATCTGATCATTATTGACGTATATCTATATTCTCTATTTACAAATGTAAAGAATACCCTTAGTTCAACTTACAAACGTTTTAAAATAGCAGTTTCTATTTACAAGTGGAGAATTCAGGGCACTGTACTTACCGACGACGTTTTCACACATCTCAAGAAACTGCTCACAGTGACCGAAATTGCGTCAGAGTATTTTTTTGTTTGGAAAATAACGAAAAGTAGCGAGGCGCGACGTTTTCCTCTGCATTTACATACGCTTGTCGGCAAGCAATGACCAAGAATGGCGTCTGCGTATACCTGTCTTTTTAGAACTCTACCTGAACCCTACTTGAACACGCTGTGCGCGAAAAGTCCTTTCCCGTGCTTGTTTTCTACGTGGGAAACGGCTTCTTTTATTCTTACTAATGGTGTCCGAAACATTACGAAGCGTGAGCGAATCATCGCGAAGCGTGTGAAAAACTTTTGTAACGTGTCACAATTGTCTTTCGTCTTGCCTTTGTCTGTGTTTATTGTTTACATGCAATAGAGATGCAATATGACTACAACCACAGATATATAGAAATAGATTGGCAGTGCTACCCCTCCAATGTAGTCTTATAGTACTTAAATTATATTTTTTTCTTGAACTTAATTTGTTTGCCAACGGCAGCCTTTCTTTTTTTCCAAAATGAAAAGATCAATAAATTATAATTTAATACTGTAATAATTACTGTAAGTTATGTTTTATCAGATAGGAAATTACGATCAAGTTTATTCGTGAGACGAGCATCCATGAGATGTACAATATTTTTTATAATATTCAGCTTGCAAAGAATCGAAAAGTGCAGTTTTAAAAGCCACTTAATTGTTAAATTTGTTTTACAAGAATTTATCAGACTGATTTTGCTTCGTATTATCAACTGTTACCGAACTGAAACATCTAATTTTGATCATTGAACCTTCGAGTGCTTGAACTGATTAAATTAGCTCCAATGACTTCAAACTGTTTTCTGCACCACTCAGAAATGTGTAATATATCAGGTATTCTAAAACCGCAGTTGAGGTTATGTAAATGTAATGGATACGAATGCAGAGAAATATCCCGAATATCATCCACTAAAGGACGCTTAAATAGTTTAAAATTAAACCCACATAGCAGACTGTGGTTCACTTTGTTAAGATTATCGCTAGTAACTCTGCAAAATTATGAAAATACTACTGAGCTGCCTTGCACTTGCATGTTCAACGCGTCGGAGCGGATTGATAATAAGATGGCATCACGCGCAAGTTCTTGACTTAAGTGCTACGCCAGCGTGCAGCGTAGGCATTGCCAATCTGTGTACTATATATCTGTGGCTACAACTCGTTTACTTCTATAAAAGCAATTTTACAAATTAGTTCAGAAAACGTTTTGCTCAAGGTGCGTTCAAAAATAGTACACGCAACATCTGACTGATGTGCGTCGTGCACTCTTATATCAGCATTATAAACCACCTTCGTTATTGCTAGGGGCGCCAGAGATCAGGGGCCTGAGGCAGTTGATCCACGGGGGTCTATTTCGAACAAAACATTCCCTCCTTCCCAATTCATAAACATAATTTATTTTTCCATGCATCAGCATAGCATTAAAGTTGGTTTAGAGACAAATTTGTTTTTCATTTCTTTTGAATGAAAAACAAAATAATCGGGGCCCCCATAAGTCGGGACCGGGGGCAAGTTGCCCCTTCTCCCTTCTGAACGCCGTTGGTTGTTGCCGGAAATTCTTCATAATATGGCACGCTTATACCGTATTAACCGATTATGGTACGAATGGTTGCGTCATCTTCTTACACGCAGCAAATCGCAGCGGGGGTATCAAGGAGGTGGTAAACTGTCATTCCGACCATCCGACCACCGTTTTTCTTATAAATTCGTCATAATTTCGAACTTTTACTTTGGTTTATAAATTTACAAAGCGGTTGTACCAAGTAAATAGCATATGCAATTCTCTTAATGAAACTATAATGCATTCGTACAAATTCAAAAACTCTTTCTCAGCGTTGCTCGTTTTCAAAACGTGTACATTTGCAATAAAGGTTATCGTTAAAAGCTGATTGCACTATTAACTATTGAGATTCGATTCCCCATCAACAAGGGGGTTACGACGCCATTAATTCTTCTTTATTATAGCTATGAAGTTGTTTCGAAATGGTTACAAACTTACTGCTCCTTAGGAGTAACACCAAATATTATATAAATAATACAGGACACTGAATCTTTTTCGTACTATTAATAGGTGACAATTGCTCACTAGCGAACCTGGTGGCGTAAAATCGGCGAAAAATTCAAATTTCAATACATAAACAAAACCTTTTTGTGTTTTGTGGTTTCTAACGAGATTATTATTTACATTATTATTACTATAGTTTTTTTCTTTGATATTTACCCATTCAAGTTTATATTTTTTAATTTGAAAGTAAATGTACAATTCAAGAAGCAATACAAAACTCATTTGTTAATTTCATATCTGCATTTAATTAGAAAATAAGTATTTATATATTAAAGCACATTCAACACGAAGTCTGTAAGGACTTACAGACTTCGTGACTTCGTAAAGACTCACAACTTCTCATCAAGAGGAAATCGAAAACGGTTGTTCTAAATTTCATAATTTGTGCAATCAAACACAGTACACACCTTCCCAGACATACAAAAAAGTTATTAACGACCAAACTAAAATATCTGAATAACTCTGCGAAACATAAATTGACATAATTGTAATTAAACTAGAAAATCTTTCAAACTTGTACACTTCCTATTTAATCTCACAATGTTTATGACTGGTTGGTCCATTAAGGGCGCTATCTTCAAATGTCTCCGGTTATATCGCAAGTGTCGTGTATTATCTCTATAGTATTTGGTAATATTGTAATAAAAATATTTGCTAATGAAATAAATATAATTAATACACAAAACAGCATTTTTATTCACTACATTCTACATTAATAATTACCAAAGTGTAAGATAGTGTGTACACAATACTTGCGCCCACACGATTGGTAGTATTAGATAATATGAATATTCAGTGTCTCTATCATAATCAGTAGGGAGAGAAGGACAAGAAGCAGATGATGGCGCCGTGACGTCAATTCCGTTCCAGATCAACAGGGTGGGGGGACGTCAACACCAGGACGTCAAGAGTAATCACGATGACGTCAGATCATGCTACTCCCTCTAGAGCGGGGAGAGGGAATCACGCGGCGGAGGGGGTTGGCGGAGCTGCAGGAGTGAAGCAGGGATGGTAGTGAGACTGAGGGTTGAGGTGAGGTGGTAGGCAAGGAGGAGCTTGAACCTGGGTGGGCAGGGAAAAGGGGTGGGGAGGTGGGTATTGGAAGGGGAGGAGGGAAACCGTTGGGGGTGAGGGGTGGTGGCTGGCGGAGTGATGCTTTGCTAAGGCGTTAGGCTCGAGAGCGGTGTCTGCTGGGCAGGTGGAAAAGTGCGCAACGGCGAGGGCCAACGAACGCGACGAGAGACAGGCTGCTTGTAGCACCACAGACAGCTCGTAGCACCATCAGCACCAGCGACGAGAGGCAGGCCGCTCGCAGCACCAAGAGCGACGGCAGGTACGGCGAGACCATTCAGGTTGTGACACTACCTCAGAGCACTCATATTTATTATTTGTCTATGGACAAATTTATATATTTTATAAATTTATATATTATTTTATAATTTTACAAATTTATATATTATTTGTCTATGGACACTACGTTGGTGTGACAAAACATCGCGGAAGGGAGGGCCGCTAGTGACGCGACCTAGGAGCGACAGGCAGTACGATGGGAGCAAGTCGCGCATGACTCCATCTATGAGTGTTGGAACGAATGAGGTCGCTCGGCGCACTTTGAGGAGCGAAGGAGGGAGCATTGGCGAGGAAGGGGTACACAAGAGGAGGAAACGCGGGACGTGACGCCGCTCGCGATGCCGCCTGTCTGTGTCGGGATGTAGCAGATGGCGAACAATTTAAAATATCACATATCTCAGATTTGAGTAAAAAAACATGTGCGGAGTTTAGGTGTTTGTGTTGGCTAAAGACGGGCAGACGTGTTGTCGTCAATAGATTTACATAGTAACAAGGACCCACAAAGCATGGATTCTATCTACAAACGTATTGGAGGAAGTAATTGATCAAATTTAGGAACAACATTTATCCACTTATGCCGTTACCAGACCTCGGGTTTAGGAGATTTTTTTGTCGAAAATTCGTCGTTTTCCGGGCCATGATTATTATATTATCCCTTCCTACGAAGTAATTACAAGTAGTTATCCATCTATCCGTCCGACTATCTGTCCGTCTGTCCGTCCGTCTGTCTGTTCGTCCGTCTGTCCGTCTGTCCGTCTGTCCGTCTGTCCGTCTGTCCGTCTGTCCGTCTGTCCGTCTGTCCGTCTGTCCGTCTGTCCGTCTGTCGTCCGTCTGTCCGTCTGTCGTCCGTCTGTCCGTCTGTCCGTCTGTCCGTCTGTCCGTCTGTGTCTGTCCGTCTGTCCGTCTGTCCGTCTGTCCGTCTGTCCGTCTGTCCGTCTGTCCGTCTGTCCGTCTGTCCGTCTGTCCGTCTGTCCGTCTGTCCGTCTGTCCGTCTGTCCGTCTGTCCGTCTGTCCGTCTGTCCGTCTGTCCGTCCGTCTGTCTGTGAACACTACAAGCGCCTAAACCATCCACACGAACTTTTCCAAATTGAAGAATCTCCAGTCGATCTGTCTCTAGTTGAAACTTTGACATTTTGAAAAACGTTCTTTAAAAATTAGGTGTACTTTACATGCCCCCGGACATTTTCAAAATTCTCTCAAAAAAGGCCGTCTTTTTGTTCATTTTTTTTTTTGTAAGAATAGATTAAAATCCACTTACAAAGGTGACATTGGTGCAATTTTCATGGTTAACTCCGAATTTTCGAAAATTGCAAAAGTTTTAAATTTTTTCGGTGTCTTCCGACAATTACAAAATTGAAGATAGAGATTTTTCCTTCAAATGAAAATTGTTGTGGATAAATAGATCTTTCAATAAGATCATGAGGATTTATTTTGAAAAGTTTAGTAGTTTTTGTGTAATACTGCGGGCAATATTTGCAATTTAAAAAAAAATACAAAAATTAGATTTCCTCAAAAACGGCTCCAATATTTTTTAAATTTTTGGTGGGGTTAGTGCCAATCGAACCCTATACCATGAAATTAACGCCATATTGCTCTATTATTTTGTTTTTTCAAAAATTTAAAAAATGTCCAAAAATGAGTAATATATGTAGTATAAAGAAAGTTAAATAATGCTGTGGAAAACCAATTTCGAGATTTCAAAGGAAATAGACGTTTTGAGGTCCCTCGATACCGAGAAAGTGTTTTTTTTTTAACGTTCCGTCCTTCGGTCCGTGAACACTACTAATGCCTAAATCACAAGTACGATCTTTTACAAATTGAATGTCCTGTCCATCTACCTCTAGTTGTAGATTTGAAATGTTGAAAAACATTCTTTAAAACTGGGGGGTGCATTACATGAAGGCCCCCGGGCAATTTCAAAATTTTCTCAAAAAGATCCCAAATTTTTCCTTTAAATTTCTTGTAAGTTTAGAGCAAACTACACTTATACACGTGGCATAGGACCGATTTGCACTGTTTCAATTTTCGAAAATTTCAAAAGTGTGAATTTTTTTCGGGGTTTTCCTATAACTACAAAATTGAAGACAGATTTTTTCTTCGAACGAAATTTGTTGTCCGTAAATAGTTCTTTCATTAAGGTCAAGTACATTTTTTAAAACTTTTAGTAGTTTTTGTGCGAAAGTGCGAGCAATATTTGCAATTTTAAAAAATAACAAAAAGAAGATTTTCTCAAAAATGGCTCCAATTTTTTTCTTTTAACGTTTGGTAGGGGTAGTACCAAGTGCGCCCTATACGGTTACATAAAAGCCATATGGCCTTATTCTTTTGTTTTTGCAAAAATTACAAAAATGTAATTTTTTGACGTCTAATTTATTATACATTTATTATACATTAGAGGATATTTACATTTTCTTGTCGCTAATATTTACATTAGAGTCGATTTCTCGCAATTGTATTTATTAGTACATGTTTAAATAATGTCAAATACAGTTTCTCGAAAACTTAACAATTTTCTGTTAAAATGAGCTCAAAATTCAGCATTTTCAGAAACGCTCAAACACGATTTTCCAAAAAATGGCTCCAAATTATTTCTTCAAACTTTTCTAATGGTTAGTGTAATTGTACTGTTTAATATGACGAAAAGTTAATTTTGGTGTATTCTTTTTTTCCAAAAACTACAAAAATGTAATTTTTTTAAATATCTTTCACGCCGTTAATATGCACATTCCTATCGATTTGTATACATTATTACATTTGTGAGTGGAAGTGCTTGAAATGGCTTCAAAAGAAGTTTTTCGAAAACTCAATAGATTCCTGTGTAAAAGAGCTTCAAATTTTGCATTTACAGTAATGCTTAATTGCCGTTTTCTTCAAAACGGCCTGACATTTTTCAATGAAAATTTCTATTTATGACGAGGTTTTATTCTTCTCTAATATTTCTGAAGAAATATTACGGTTGTACTATTAGGAAAACAGTTGTGAAAATGTCAATAGAATGTACTTTGTGCAACGATAGATGGCAGCTGGCCAGAGTATGGAGCAATACTTAAAGCCAGACCACACGTAGGCAATTAGAAAACTTTACTACGAGAAAGTCTTTGCCATTCTGTAGCACCTCTAGTTATGTTGTTATTTTTGATTATCGTTGCTTTGCAATATCTGTAGAAGAAAAGTTCAATTCAGATGAACAAATGAAAAAAGTCTCTCATTCTGATCGCTAATATTGATGTTTGTTCATAAGTTCTTTGTGTCAAGACCGTGGATTGATGTAGTTACGCCTCAAATCCATCACGGTCATCCCTCTCCACGTAAGTCTCGACGTTGCGAAGGCCACCTACTCCAAAGGCAACTGTTGTAAGGGATGCTACAGGAAATGTCCGTTTAAAAGCGTATGTCAAAAAATCTGATTTTACACTCGTTACTATAAAAACATCAACAAATGATACATCATTGTATTTCTCTTTTCATGGTCTATTCATTGCTAGCGAGAAACAGTTACATTTAATAAACCACAGATGATTAAATATCTCAAAAAATATATATTTAATAGTTTATTTCTCTATGGCATGTTACTTGCCCCATGATTCCACTTTGTTCAGCAAAAACTGCATTTCGATATAGTGGACCGTTTAGAAGAAATGAGGGTGGCCTATTGTTGGTGGGATACCTGTATACAGCAGGGGTGGTTCGTGGTATTGTTGCAGTATTGCATAACAACCAATATATTTTTGCCAATGTCTCTTGACACGATAACATGAAAAAAAAATATTTTAATAATGTGCGGATGATCGAATAAAATCGTATCTAAATCGCTTCGAATGAAGTTCTATCTCTTCGAATAAAGTTCTTATCTATATGCGTTAACACTAACAGACGAAGAGAGGCTCCGACGAGCGTCTGAAAGCTGATGTCATCGAGGGAGTTGCATTTCAGTTAAAACAACCTCGGCCCTGGCATTCGATACGAGCCGAACTTCTTTGTATTATCCCATCTATGTATGTACTTTGGCACTCTTTACGAGCTAAGGTCTACTAATGGCATGGCGGCCATGGATTAAGGGGTACGTGTGGTTAGCACATAGCGATCCCTACACCGTATCTCTGGTCTTCTCATCCTGAGAAGTGAGATTTCTCATCGTCACACAGCAACAGATATTGGGACATTGCAAGGAAAGCGCCCAGTTAATTTTTGCCCCGACCGGGAATCGAACCAGGTGTTGCGCCGTTGAAAGCGAACACGGTAACCAACGGAACACTGAGGGCTTTATGTTGTCCCATATTCTTTCTTTTGTGTTGCAAAGGATTTACAACTCCAACACGAGGAGCAGCATCTCCCAAGTCTGTGAGGGAGTTCCACCAGTATTTGAAATTAAGAAGATAGACCATACACAGTTGCGTATGCCTCGTGAGCCAATTCTGAGCTGTTTTGAGTGTACAGTGAATTAATGTAACTACAAGTAGGAAAAATTCAAACATTTAGGTAATTAATAGGTTGAGGGAACGTGTGTAACTAAGTTTCTTACAGTTAATTACGTACACAGCTTACAGGCTAAAAGTTTTTCTAAGCTTTCCAATGAATAAAAGCTGAGGATAAAAGAACCCGACAAAACGTTGCCAGATTTAAATATGGTGCAAATCGTAAAGTCAGGAAATAATTTAAGAGGGTTTTTAAAAGAGAAGATTATTTTAGAAATGCTCTATGGATGTGGCGAGAAAAAATCTCTCTTTTGCTTTCTGTGCCTATTGTTTGATGAAAAATGGGCTGGGCAAAATCGCTGATTTGAATCATTTGAGTGTTTAAAAAAAGCATGAATCATCAGATGTCAACAAAAAATATTTTAAAGTTTACATTATTTGTAAATACTGGTATAGCGTCACAACTGGACACCTCTTACAGAATAAATTTAGCAGAAGAAAATAAGAAAGGACTTCATAAGGTGAGAAAGTAAAAAATGGGGATAACAGGTATGACCTCGGTACTTTAAGTAAATCTATCCGTTTTTGCGGGACATTTTAACTGGCGTTGAAGGGACACGATGAGAATGAAAATCTTGGAATTTTTAAAGGCCTTGTGAATATTAGTGCAGGGTTAGACAAAAAAGAGTGATGGTTAGTTCTCACTTCTGCTGTTGGTTGTCATTTTCCCGCAAAAAAATTGAAATTTTCTTCGGTCCGTTGCAAAACAAAACTTGATTCATCTTCTGCACAAGAAACCTTATCACGTTTTGAAAAAGTATTAATATTATTCTCTTGTAGAAATTTCGAGTGCTTCATCAAAGAAAAGAACTGATAATTTAGAATCGAAACTAGAGGCAAAATAAGAATGTGATGTGATTTTGAGTGAAACAAAAACTTAATTTACGTTCGTAGATCATATTCAAACTTCATCACTTTTTCAACAACAAAAGTTTTCACTTTATGCATTAAGATTCTCTGATGAAATTTTGAAAAAGCTGAGTGAAACTTACAAATTTGTAAACTAAAGAAAACTCCAGAATGAACTGTCTTCAATTTATTCAGCAGAAGAATTTAGATTATGTCAAGTACTGTTGGTTTGTCAGAATTCTCTTTTTGAGAAACAATGTAGTTGACGCATTGAGCGAAACATCTCAGTTGTTGAAATTAATACTGACAATACCAATGACAGAAGAAACTGAAAGACGTTCTTCAAATCTAAAAAGAATCAAGACGTTTTTGAGGTACACGATGAGGGGACAAGGTCTAATGTCTCTGGCGATGCTATCCAAAAGAATTTCATAATGAATATAACATATTTTAACCACAAAGTAATGAATTAATTTGCCTAAATGAAGAAAAGGAGAATGAACTTTACTTTCAAGTGAGATAAGACATGGAATTTGTATTTTTACTTTCTTGCTACCGCTTTCGCAGTAGAGAGAATGTTTGCTGAAAAAAGGCAAATTTGTGGCAGAAAAACTCTTATTACAGGGCACTAGAAACGAATTGGATAAATCCAGTTGCTAAATAAAGAAAAAATCCTCTAACACGGGATTAGCCAGAATCTATATCTTATGGGTCTTTGATATCAAAACATACGTCAAGTCTGTCCGTCAATCCGACTGTTAACTAGCGCCTAAACTGGACATAGGATTTGTTTTCCAAAATGCATATTCTCCAGTCGATCAGGTTCGAGCCAATGCTTTGCGACAACATTCTTTGAATTTTGGGTTTACTTTACACGAAGCACCACGAACATTTTCAAAATTTTATCAAAAATTCTCCAATTTAATAAAAAGTATTGTAAGAATAGAATAAAATCTTATTACAAGCGTAATTATCGTAACACGCATAAAGTTGGAGTAGGTCGGATTTCCAATGTTAACTGAATTTTCGGAAATAGCAAAAGTTTGAATTTTTTCGGCATCTTCCTACAACTACAAAATTTACGATAAAGGTTTTTCCTCCAAATAAAATTTGTTTCTTTCAAGTAGGTCATTTAATTTTTTTTAATTTAATAGTTTTCGCGCACAATTGCGAGCAATATGTTCAATATTAAAAAATACAAAATAATATTTTCTCAAAAAATGGTTCAATTTTTTTCTTTAAAGTTTTGCTAGGAATAGTGCTACATGTACTCATAAGATGAAAAACGCAGTATTGCTCTATTCTTTCGTCTTTTTAATTACAAAAATGTAATTTTTTGACTTGTCTCCCACGTCGTTTATATATACATTAGCGGCGTTTTGTTCACACTACTGTATTTACTAGTACATGTGCTTTAAATAATGTCATATTAAAATTGCTCGAAAACTCAATAGTTTTCTGTGAAAATGAGATCAAAATGCCGCATTTTCTGAAAAGCTCAAACGCCTTTTTGTCAATAATGGCTCCAATGGTTCAAATTTTTCAAAAAGTTAGCTAATTGAACTGTTGAGTTTTAATTAATTAATTTTGCTGTATTATTTGTTGTATTTTTCAAAAATTAACTAATGTAATTCTTTTTAAATACGTCACACTTTGTTAATATGTACATTTTTAGCAATGTGTAAACACTGTTTCATTTGTAAGTTAAAGTGCTTCAAATGACTTCTAATGAAGCTTTTCAAAAACTTTTCTGTGAAAAAGAGCTTTTATTTTCACACTTAGAGTAACGTTTAAAAGCCATTTTCTTAAAAACGACACCAATTTTTTTCAACCAAAATTGCTATCAAGGACGAGATTTTACTTTTTTAAAAATATTCTTAAAGTAATATTTCGCTTCTACTTTTAGTAAACCGAAAGTTTGAAAAAATTTCAAAAAATGTACTTTGGACGGCGATAGATGGCAGCTGGCAAGAGTATGGGGCAAGTCTGAATAGCTAGACCAGATCGAAGAAAATATAATACTAATACGAGGATGTGTGTCATTCTGTAGCACCACTAGGTAATCTTTTAAGTTCACTGTGAATAACTTGTGCCCAGAGACTTCTTTTATGATATTTCTTTATCCTGTGATGACGTAGGTCTGCAAAAACCTGGTTTGTGCGGCACCACCCGCCACTGATAGATAATACAGAGTATACATACAAACGAAAGAAAAAATGATAAAGACTGTTACAGTATTTGCAAAACATTAAGCAGAAAAGCAAGAATGATTTCACACAAGGTTGCCCTGATTACAAAGAAGTCCCAATTGTGCAACACCATAAACACCGATCCAAACTTCTTAAGTAAAGTAGTGTATTTTTCTGTTCGAAGTTAAATCCATTATCTTCCTTCAATACAGTTCATTTCGTAAGAATATTATCAAGATTGTACGATCATCGCGACCGGCAAGAATGAGGAAAATTCGAAGAATTTGAAGCCACAATGTACCATTATGTGAACTGACAGCGTGTCAAACGAAATGCAGAAAATTAAAATTTACAATTTCGAATAATTTTTGAAATTTTCGAAATGCAGAGTTCAACAGAAAAAGTGACCTGTATTACTTTCTTTATTGTCCGACTGTAAAATCTTTTTGAGAAAATCATTGTTTATAATTTAAAAATTGCTTATTCACCTAAATTTACGAAAATCTACTCATATTTTTGAAAAATTGAACATGACCTTATTTGAATATGTTTTTAATGAAAATATTTCAATAAGAAAAAACTTTCTTTCTTCATTATTGCAGATGTAGGAAGACGCCGAAATTTTTTCAACCAGTTGTGCTTTAAAACTTTTTCAATTTTTAAACTAGAAGTGTTAGAACATCATATTGAACTCGCATTGAATCTCGCATCATTTCTAAATTTGAAATTTCCAAAATTCAGAAAGATCAACGAAAATGAGATCCATCCCATTCTTTTAAGAAACCCTTCTTCTATCCGCGAAAAAAATTTAAGCAGTTTTGAGAAAGAATATGTTAATTTTTGTAAATGCCTATATTTCGAACCAAATTACCCGAAAACTACTCATATTTTCGAAAAATTGAACATAAACTTATTTAAAGATCCATTTTTAAAGAATGGATTTTATTAAGAAAAAAATAACTATCTTCAATTATTATTTATTCACTATCTTCAATTATGATTTATATATATAATTATTATTTCAATTATCTTCAATTAATATTTAGTTATAGGAAAACACCTAAAAAATTGCACTTTTGCAATTGGCAAAAAATCTGGGATTTTAACGAACGTGAGAACTTCACCATTCTCTTCAGCGTTCTTTACTCTATCCAAAGACCAAGTCTGATAAAAGAAATTTGGTGCTATTTTTGAAAAATTTTGAAAATGGTTTTGGGGCTTTATGTAAAGTACTCTCAAAAATCAAAAAAACAGTTTGAAACTCCCAAAGTCTCGAGTTTATTAGATCGAATTCTACATCCGATCTAATATCAATTTTGAAGAAAATCGGCGGAACGGTTTAGGCGCTAGCGTTGACCACAGGCAGAGAGGCAGAGACACGTTTTGCCGACAATCAGTTTGTCGGTAATAATGACCCACAAAACATGGATTCTGGCTACACCACATGTTAGAGGCAGTAATTTATGGAATACAGCAACAGGATTTATCCGCTTTTTCGTTACCAGAGCCCGGCAATGAGTGTTTTTGTGCCGAAAATTCGCCTTTTTTCGGCGAACGATTAGATAATTTTCTCTTCTTACGAAGTACCTTCGTAAGTGAGAGAAAGTAAAAATCAGTTATTTCAACGAAAATGAGGCACGCTGTAATTATTTAAGTTGTTTACTCTACCCGAGGACAACTTTTAATCTAAAAATAGGGAGCCATTTTTGAGTAAAAATGGAAAATGTTGAGACCTTATGTAAAGGACTTCAAAAAATCAAAATATCTGTTTCAAACTCGCAGAGTCTTGAGTTCGTTCAGATGGACTGAGGAATATAAATTTTGGAGAAAATCTTCTGAACGATTTAGACGGTAGCATTGACCACCATCAGACGGACGGACAGGTGTCAATCGATTTTTCGCTATGAAGTACCTACAAAACATGGATTCTAACTACACAACAGTTGCTAGAGGGAGTAATTTGCTATATATAGGAAGAAGATTTTTCCACTTTTTCGTTACCAGAGCATAACAAAAAGAGTTTTATATCGATAAATCAGTTTTGCCCCAGCAATACTTTCTCCAATACATTCGTGTGTAAGAAATATTATTTTTGGAGAAAATAGTTTCAACGGTTTAGGCGCTCATGTTGATTACAGTCTGACAAGTTTGCCGAAAATCGATTTTTCGGTATCAAGAACCCACCAGCTGCAGATTCTGATTACACAATGTGCTATTGAAAGTAATTTACTATATGTAGGGACAGATTTTATCCCCTTGTTTGTTTTTATGGGCTGTTTTATGGGCTATTTCAAGTCTAATTTGCTGTTGAAAAACCGCCGATTTACGTGTGGTACGAGCAAGCGTAAACACATTTATCATTATAATGTATACAAGTAGGTATATACTTTATCACTACACTAGTATACGCTATTCCAGATCTATTTTATTGTGAACCACTTATTCATGCTGATTCCTCTTCCTTGCTAATGCACAATCTTATTATAAGATTCACAATTTCCCCATATTGGCGGAGCGCAGTGTATGAGATTGGTTGCTTGTTGTCTTGCAGCTCTGAAAACTCCGCAACCCCACAACGCCTCGCCCACAATGCAGACGACCCCAACCTGTCCACGCACGAAGCGTTTCTACCTCGGGTAACAGGGTGATGTCATTGCCGACATCCCCCCCCCCCCATCGCGCACCCGTATCGGCTCTCGTACCCTGTCCTCCGCAGGGACGTCCCAACCATTCACCACCAACCCCTTTAACGACTCCATTTGCCCCTCGGTCTTTGCTTGCAGCCTCCTTTCGTTCATAATGACGATGTCCCGTCTCGTCCTCCTCGAGCCGCCACGACTTCCAACCACTGCCCTTTATCAAGACTCTCCCTGTCCCACGTCCCCGCCTCTCGTTGTCGCTGTCCTACCTACCCTACCACTGCGTGAGCATCTTCCCATTTCTTCCTTGACCAACTCCAAGCTCCCCCGTTCGTCCTCCGCAGCTTCGACCTGCAGCTTCTTCGCTTTGCCGCCGCCCGTTGCACCCGTTCCACGAGGCGTCTTCGCGCTGCACCTCCTCTTGAGTCTCGGGAGGCCATGCCGTTCCTCCGCCGCGATGTGCCCTCCCAAGGCTAACCACAATGGATCTGCGGAGGGCGGGTCCTTGGAGATGTCCTCGGGCAGATCTTCTAGATCAGCGTCTCTTACCCTCTCCCTTTCTCTCTTTTTGCTTTCCTTTATATTTTTAAAAATATATAATATATTTTTACATTGGGTTTAGGTCCATAGGTTTAATGAGGGACAATTTTGATATTAGAAGCACTGACTGTTGCAGATATTCAAATCAATAAAAAATTATTATAAACTTGAGGGAAAACTGGTAGATTGTTGCAACGTTTCGAGAATTAGTATATTGCCTTCTTGAGGCATAATTGATGTAAATCACTCCGAACAAAAATTTTGAAGAAATTTTTAAAATACAAAATTATAATTTTTGAGCATTTTTTACGACAATCAGTGACTCGCCTCCATTTCAATATTCCATATCATGTTCTGCGACTGACATGGAAATGTTGCCAACACATTGCGAGAGACAGCTACTGGGAGGGAGCCGTGAAGTTTTTCGCGGAGATGTTTGGTCTCTAGTCGCTAGGTGGGCTTTGTGGATCCGATCGGGTCGAGTCGTGATGGAGGAGCTTTGGTCGGATCTTAAGCCAAGAGGCGTTGCGGCGCTTAGTGATCTCTGCTTCAGAGTTGCCGGTGGCGTAGCTTTTATTCCCAACAGTCAAAGAAAATCTACGCTCCTCGGGCAATTAAAGATAAATTTATTTCTATATGACCATTTCACAATGTACGTATTCCTGCTGTAATCGACGAATGACATCGATTACACGTCATGGATTCCAGTTCGATATCCACGGCCAGTCGACCAATCACATTCCAAGAATTTTCGGAATTCACGGGCAGAATTGCATTCTCTTTGCGATTCGCGCTTCTTTTGTACGGCGGTAGACAAGTGAATGATTTTGCAGTTTCATTTACGTAACCTAGACATTGTTCTCGTATTTATTGTTACATTTCGCATTAATAATTCAATAGAAAATAAATCTGGAAGCCAGCGAAAGGGAGATTGAAATTTGTACTCCACCTGAAGTTCAAGAAATAGTGAATTCGACAACTAAAGTTATTTCCAGAAAAATCAAGGAAGTATTATGATAAATTCAGTCTTATTATGTGTCTTATATTACAACACTACTTGATGTAGGCAATCCTTATACCTGAGTTTCAAATAAAACAAAATATGTTCAAAATCTATTCTGAATATTTCAAGGTCATAGAAAAAATATCTTCCACTCGCGCATTATGGCTATTATTCACTCGTAGAAATTACAGCATTCACTCCTACGTCGCTCGTGTTGTAAACATCAACTCGTGAATAAGAGCCATCATTAAGCGCTCGTTGAAGAATATACTATTCAACTGCAATTGGATATAACCCGGTAGAAATTAATCATATAAAGAAGGTAACATAACACGCAATAGTGATTAACATTCCTAGTAATGTTATGAGTGTTATTACTTCAGAGGGAAAAAGTTAAAAATCGAGGCGGAGCGTAGCGGAGCCGAGATTTTTAATTTGGACGAGGCAGTAGAAACACTGTAACATTTCGTGGTATACTCAGCATTTTATCGGTCACCATAAAATCTAACGATTTATGCGCAAATTTACATCACTGCGATAGCAAAAAAATGAATTCTGTTGCTGCGGCACGTTAGTACGATATTGTGGGGTGTTGTTTGCGATAAATTTATTTAAACAATATTCGTATACCGTATACTTGAGCTTCATACTCGTGGGGAGTTTGTCTTCACGATGAAATATGGCATGGCTTTTTGCGTCTTTCTCGGTCGTGCCGCCAGATGTCACATGATCGTGACCGTATCGTGCAGTGCTGCATATCAAGTGACATCTAGCGCCACGACCGAGAAAGACGCGAAAAACCGTGATCATGCGTGACCATATTTCATCGTGAAGACAAATCCCTCAAACAACACGTTACGAAAACCCAAGTATAGTTCCAGAAAGGTGGATTCAAAATATTATTCTGAGCTTAAAGATACCTAAGGAAATAACGTTCGGTGAGGAAGTTTTTTTTTTATTTACACAATGAAAATTTACAATCTATTTCATTTCGAAATAATAAGTAAATATGATAATTCAAAGTAAAATACAATGATCAAAGAAACAATAATTTACAGAAAGTCCCCCATTGGTGCTTTCCAGGATCAATACATAAGGACTATAACAGAAAAGAGAAAAAGAACATATTAGAATAATAATAACACAAAACGGAGAATAATTTTTGTGTTGTGTATGTCAATGTCAAATACTAAAGCGGTAAGGAAGTTGCAAAGGGGAGGTTCTATTGAGGCGAGATATTTCTTGGCTATTGTCTAAAAGGTTTAGGGCTAGATGGTTTGGATGGGTTTCCAGGCGTTTATTGTAGTTTAGGCTAATTTCTTGTATCTTCTCTTGAATTGTTTGAATACTGAGGTCTCGATGGAGTGCTGCATTAGACATGTACCAAGGTGCTGATGAGATGACTCTTAAAATTTTTGACTGGAATCTTTGAAGAATTGATATGTTTGTTCTGCTGGCTGTGCCCCAGATTTGGATTCCATATGTCCATACAGGAACTAGGATGGTTTTATAAATTAGCAATTTATTTTCCAGGGACAGCTTGGATCTGTAGCCAATAAGCCAGTAGAGTTTCCTTGTTTGCAGTTGGAGCTGTTGTTTCTTGGCTTGTATATGCTTTTTCCAGGTGAGACGTCTATCCAAGTGAAGACCTAGATATTTTACGCAATCGGTTTGCGGTATTGTTTTTCTGTTGATTTCTACTGGCGCGCACGTTTCTTTCCTGAGAGTAAATGTAATGTGAGCTGACTTGTTCTCATTTACTTTTATTCTCCACTTCTTAAACCATTCTTCGAGTGTGATGAGATGGTCTTGCAGGTTATCCGATGCTCTTCTAGGATCAGGGTCTGAAGCTAAAATGGCTGTATCATCAGCAAATGTCGCAATTATTGTGTTTTCTGTTTCAGGGATATCTGCTGTATATAACAGGTAAAGCACTGGACCAAGTACGCTACCTTGTGGTACCCCAGATTGAATAGGATAAAGGTCTGAGAGTTCGTTTTGATATTTGATTTGGAACTGTCGATCCGTAAGATAAGATTTGAAAATATCCAGGAAAGAATGTGGTAGATAGAGTTTTAATTTGTACAGGAGACCCTTATGCCACACCTTATCGAAGGCTTGCGTGACATCAAGAAAGGCAGCAGAACAGTATTGCTTGTTTTGGAAGTTGTTCTCTATATATGATGTGATCCTGTTTATTTGTTCGATGGTGGAGTGCTGCTGGCGAAATCCAAACTGATGGTCGGGAACGATGTTACGGATGTGAGGTCGCAGTCTTGCTAGGAGAAGTTTCTCAAATACCTTAGATAAAACTGGAAGTAGACTTATAGGACGATATGATGACGCTTCGTGTGGGGATTTGCCTGGTTTAAGGAATAGCAGAATTTGGGCAACCTTCCATTGGGCGGGGTAATGTCCAGTGCGAATTATCCCATTGAAGAGTGCTGTGATTAGTGCAATCCCTTTGCGTGGTAGTTCTTTTATCAACTGTGCAGTGATGAGGTCATAGCCCGGTGCTTTTCTGCAAGGCAGGTCCTTCTGTATTACTTTACATAATTCTTTAGTTGTAATAAACTTTATAGGAAGGGCCATTTGTGCTGGTGAATCTAGATATTCTTCGATTTCCTCTTCATCTCTCGTATTCGTAGGCGGGAAGCTCTGAAAAACGTTAGCGAAATGGTGTGTGAATACTTGAATTTTTTCTGTAGCACTTCTGGCCCATTTACTATTTTTGTCTCGAATTGGGGGTTCAGGTTTGATTGGGTGCTTTAAGTATTTTGTGGCTTTAAATAGGGAGTAATCTGTAGCTTCTGTCGGGGAAAGGCTGGAGATGTAATTTTGAAACTTGTTATTTCTGAAGTTCTTTAGTAGCCTGCTGAGTTGTCTAGTGGCTCTATTATAGTTGGTTTTATCTCCTGGTAGTCTTGAAGTTTGCCATATTCTTCTTAACCTTCTTTTCTCAGTGACTTTGTTGATGACTTCCGCAGGCCACATCGTGCAATTTTTAACGGAAGTTCGTTGAGATGTTGCATGCCATGCTGCAGTTTGTATGCTTTGTGTGACATACTCAGTTGCTTCATCAATGTCATCAGCAGATTTTAATGGCATTCGAATTTGGGCGTTGTGGGAGATCCAGTTTCGGTACACGTTCCAATTGGTATTTCTATTTACAAGTATGACGGGAGCGGGTCGTAGTAATATTGTATTACTAATAGTGACAATAACAGGAGTATGGTCAGATGATAGTTCATGGGATCCTTCTATGGAGTAGTAACCAGATGATATACCTTTGGCGACGAAAAAATCTAGTAAGTCTGGAATTTTGTTTGGATCTGTAGGCCAATACGTTGGTTCTCCTGTAGAGATGGTTTCAAGCTGAAGTGATGTTACTGCTTTCTGGAGTTCTCGTCCTCTCGTAGTGATGAGCCTTGATCCCCACTGTGTATGCTTTGCATTAAAGTCTCCTCCTGCTATAAATCTTGAGCCTAAGTTGTTAAAGTAGGTTTCAAAGCGTGCTTTATTAATATTGAATCTTGGTGGACAATAGAGAGCACTTACTGTAAGAGGCCCACGCCAGTCAGTGATAGTTATAGTAGTAGCTTGCAGATCGATGTCTTGAAACTCTTTTTCTTCATGATGTTTTATATTTTTTCTAACGAGGATAGCAGTGCCTCCGTGTGCATGACCGTCAGGGTGTTTGGTATCATATATTATATAGTTTTTTTAATTTGAAGTAATTCTTGACTGTAAAATGTGTTTCTGATATTAGTATGATGTCAATTTTGTTCTGCGAAAGAAATATTTCGAGTTCTTGGCGATGTTGCACCAAGCCGTTGGCATTCCATGCTGCAATTCGAAAAAAATTACACATTGGATAATTTAGTCACTAATGTTGATACTAGATTTAGGAGAGCATTTATTTGCTGGCTTTGTTGTAGCAGAACATTTTCAAATCTTTCAAATGAGTGCTGGATAATGCTCAGAATAGAGTGGTTCTCATCACGATATTGAGGTTCTGTGCGCTTTGACCGAGCAATATCGGCCCACATTCTTTCGTTAGCTTGTGAACGTCTTTTGTTTACTTCATGATAAATATTTTCACTATCGTTATTTTGTGCCTGCATTGTCATCTCTTTTTGAAAATTACTTCTTTGTTTATTAAGTTTATAATAGCCTTTCTTTTTTAGTATTTCCTGGTATACTTTACAACCTTTATAGTTTGCATGATTGCCTTCACACAGAGCACATGTTGCTTCACTTTGCCTTTCTTTTTCACATTTGTCTGGAGCGTGTTCTCTTCCACACTTAACACACCGAAATGGGTACGCACAGTAGGTTCTGATATGTTCGTATCTTTGGCAATTTTTACATTGAACTATGTCTCGTCGCTTAATACGCGGTGGTTCAAATGCAACAACACAATTTAGCAGTCGGTTCATTTTAAATATTTCTTTGTTATTAGAATTTGGTTCAAGGTCTATGAAGAACAAAGAGAGAGGTAACTTCGTTACCCTATGGCGGACATTTATTATATTTCTTACTTTATGCCCCTCTTCCAAAAGCGCAGCTTTGATGTCTTTGACGTCTACAGTATGATGTATATGACGTAAAACAACTCTATACGCACGTTCTTGTTTCAATTGATACGTATAGTAAACGTGTTTGTGGCTTGATAAATGCTTTACTACTGCTCTGTAAGCATCTGGAGTTTTTGGTGCTATTTTGATTTTGTCATTTGACAGAGATTTTATCTCGAAATCTTCAGTTCTTAAAGCTTCTTCTATGAACTTTACCATGGCCGGGACATTATTAACATTTGGGACAAATATAGGCGGTACTGTGGTTTTCGAGGAAGTTTCCTCAGTATTTTCTACTGTATCTTCTGCACTGAGTACACCAAACTTATTGTGCATGGGCACAGTAATAATATTAACATTATTATCGCTAGACGCTGTCTTTTGCCTTACCCTTCTATTTTCTTCCGGGTCGAGGTCGTCTGAGTTCGGTCGTTTTGGTCGAGCTGGTTTGTACGTTTGCCATGAATTCTGGGTCAGGTCCACGGGAAAAGATGAATCTTGATCCATGCTGTGGCTGCCGCTGCTTGTTGATTCTTCTGTTGACATTGTGTTGAGAGATGTAGCTGACCGGGTATTGGTAGCTACGACGTTCTCACTACATGTTGCCGTGCCTCTAATACACTGCAATATTCAATGGATCACAAAATTTGTTGTCTTTGCTGAATTGTTATAGATAATAACACTGTTCCACGTTATAGATAATAACACTGTGCACAATTTAAATGTTCAACACGAAACACAAGTTGTTATCGCTTGGCCTCTCCTTATCTTGGCGCGTTCACTGTCGAGCAAGGTAAGGCTACGGAGCGGCGGACACGATCCGCACACCACGGCGTCCAGGCGAGAACTGTCCGGTGAGGAAGTTGGCGCATTGACTTCCAGTATCGACACCTTCACATCATCAGTAAATATGATCACAGGAGAAGCATTTCGTTTGGTGGAATGACAGGAAAATGATGTTAATTTACCTAATATATACTTTTCTAATTGTAGTTATATAATATTACAGTTAACAATAGTTATCCCAAAAACCAATATGAGTAACATTTATTCTGAATTGTTTGAATCTGATTTGTTTGTACATCATATATTTTCTTAAAAAGCATTTGACTTGCGATGAATCGATGGTTATTTATTTACGTTGCTAAGGATGTTAAATTTCTTAACATACAGGTAGGTACAAGTACAGTTAATACACCTGTTAAGTGCACAAGTTAAGGGTTAACATGGTTGCATGCTAACAGGGGTTATAGAGGCATGTGACTGATGATGATGATGATGATAATAATAATAATAATAATAATAATAATAATAATAATAATAATAATAATAATAATAATAATAATAATAATAATAATAATAATATAAAAATTAAAGATTGTAGATTCTAAAAAAATCAAAATTCATGAAGAAAAAGTAGAGAAACATCTATAATCTAAACTCGAACAAAATGTTTATTCAATTACGACCGCACCGCACCGGCACTGAACTGTCCTTCACTTTACTGCACTGCACTACAACACATGAAGCACTTCCTTTGTTATTTCTCTACTCTACACTGCAATGATACCTCATTTCACAATATAACACTGATACATCGCTGTGTACTATTCTTAATTAGGACACTCATTTACTTAGGGTTATCCTAAATTAATTTCCTTAACTGTTGAATGCTTCGAGGAAATGGTTGCAAGGTTTTTACATGTAATCTATTCCATTTCTTTATCGCTGGATTTGTGAAACAAAAATTCTCGACATCCGCTCGCTGCACAACGGAATTGTCAAAAGGTCCGTCTGCGGGGTCATTTTTGAGTGAGTCATTGGTGTTCCTGCAGGTTAACTGTAGAAGTTTGTAGAACAAAGCTACTAATTTGTTGGAATTTGGTTGATATTAACAATCCTAATGTGACACTCGGACGGAATCATGTGGCGTAGTCAGAATTCATGGTTTGTGGGACCTTGATACCGAAAACTTGATTGACCACAAACTTCTATCTGTAGTCAACGCTAGCGCCTAAACCGGTCAGACGATTTTCTCAGAAAATGATATTATCTGTTCCATGTAAACATCGGTTTTTTCTTAAAATCTGTTCTAAAAATTAGATCTTTAAATATAAGCCTTGTACAATTTTCTTGAAAAAAAGTTTTTGAGTTCTGCTTTAAGTTAATGAAATACATATTTGTTCTCAAAAACAACTCCAAAGTTTTCTTCAGTTTTTTATAGATTGTTCAGAAGATGCTTAAAAATTGGCCACTTCTGCTCCCAGGCGTTGGTCTCTGTATCGTTAAAGTCTCTGAATTTCCAAAAATTGCATAGGTTAGGAATAAAGAGAGAAACCATTAGTACGTGTGCGTAATGTGCCTGGCATGTTGACTCATACCTGTAAAAACCTGTAGAAGAATCTAGAAGTGGAGAAAATATTTTTTGCTGCTTGGAAACACTTTTACAGGTTCATCTAGTAGAATAATATGTTCTAAGACTTACAAATAATGCGAGAAAGAATGTGCTGTTGTAGAACTACTTTTTATTTTCATTAAAATTATCGGGCTCGAAATCGACTGACAATCAGACTTTTCGTGGAAGACAGCATTGCGTTTCGAAAAATTAAAAATGAATGACATAGTTCAGTTGTAAAGAAATTGACAGATTGTTGAAATGGTCCCAGGAATACGGAATGAAAAGAAATACAGATAAAGTATAACAATTAATTTTACTAAGGCACAAACACTAAACATCCCAGTATACAATGTGTAAAAATATAATTCCGGAGTTATTTAGCTGTTAATATTTGGGAGTTATACCATGATTTAATAATAAGTATTTAAGGTTCGTCAAGTGGATATTACTATGTGTTTGTATATCTACACTTCTGTATTTATACTCTTGGTTTTGTTCCTGGTCATATTTTTGCACGTTTATTCACATATCACTGACCTTTGTCGTCTTCTAGACACAAGCGCATTTTGTTGGTTTTCTTATGGTCATGCAGGGAGTAATTTCAAACAGAGCGTGTATGCGTGAAGCCAGGAACTATTACTCCCCGGTGCAAAACTCAGTCAGTTACATGTTTCGTTTCCACATAAGATCGTATGATGAGGCTCGCAGCACGTGTTGCACATTTTGTATTTACCCTGAGAATCTGACTTGTGATATTTTCTGTTACTGTAGAGTCTGTGATGAAAACCGTGTACAGCGAATCGGGTCATCTGTTGTCCGAGTTCATTATTTGGCTCGTTTCCAGTCAGATGATGTCATTGTGTCTGAAGAGTAGAATTATTTCCGTATTAATTTCCCTTTCCTGCCTTTTTCTTGCATTACTTCTCTGTAAGCATCAGCGAATGTCAAGAGTGTCTATCGGAATATCATAATTTAAAGCGACCTCAGCTGCTGATCACATCAGATATACCACACAAGGCTTGGAAAGCTCTTCATTGTGTCATACACAGTATTACGCAAGGCTAACTGTAGCCCGAAAGTACAAGATTATACATTCTTGGTTCATTCCATAACGGAATATCGAGCAGCATGCTGGCTCCTCGCGTAGGGAAGGTCAAATTAAACCATTAAACTGAGTGCAGAAGAAAGCGGCTTAATTCGTGAATACAACTGTGGTGAATATCAACGGGGAATCATTAGTTATATGTAGATAGTACGACTGTGTGCTTTCCTCAAGGTCAAGCTCACGGAAGGCCGCATCACCCTCACAGACGCTGTGAGTAGTGGCACCTCAATTTTCATGAAGGGATTGCAGAAGGGATGTGGGCTGGTTGTGTTCGTTTATCGTTAAAACAAAAAAAAATTCCGTTGCTTTAAAACAAAGTTGAGCATTTGCATTTGCAATTTTAAAAAATTCAGAATATTCATTTATATTATTTCAAGATATTCTTTTAAAGAACAGATTTCATTAAGCAATAAAATCTCTGTCAATATTGGAGACTTGCAATCTTAATTTTGTTTGCAATTTTTGAAAACACAAAGCATTGGAGGAAAATGTGACCAGCGCTATTTTTTAAGGGTCATTTGCTCTATCCCAGGAAAAATTTAAAGAAAGTTGTTGAAGCCGTTTTTTGAGAATAAATATAAATATCATTTCCTGCAAGTAAAAATTGCCCGACAATTACTTGTCTTTTTTAAAAAGATTGTTCATAAAAGATTGTTCAAAAAATTAAATTTGACATTCTTTTAACGATCTACATTTAGAACAGATTTCATTTAAGAACTAGTGGTGATACAACAGCACATACTATATCCCGTTATTCCTAACTTTTAGTTTTCGAGACGTCAGAGAGTTCAACGGAAATGAGACTTGTTCCATTCTTTTAAGCGTCTCTTATCAGTGGAAAAAATTAAAGAAATAATTTTGAGCGATTTTGGAGATAATATTCATTTTATAATTTGCTTTAACTTCGAGCGGAAATTGCGCGAAAACTACTCGTTTCTTCAAAAACTTATTTATCACTTTTTAAAGGACTTTTTTTAGATAAAAGAAGACAAAAATTCGAAAATAATGAGAGTTCACTGAAAATATAATTAGTACCACTTTTTATACCTTCCTTCGATACATTGTGCAAATGAAGTCTCTGTAAATGCCATTTGCTTTCTTTTCTTCACACGTGAACTTTTTATCGATGGTTGCCGGGCTCTTTCTCCGACTGCCAAAGTTTCTGTCACCAAAAATTAATTAATCCTCGCTTGGTCTGTCTCAACGACGCACATTTAAGAGCACAATCTCTGCGTTGTCAGATCCACGAAGTGACGGAAATAATATCAAAGCACCATTTCCATGTGCTTCTCATAGACGAAACATTCATTGAATTCCGCGCTAGTAGCAGTTCTAGGTACCGTTTAGTAAGGGGCGATCGGAAGGCAAGCGCCGGTGCTGATTCGCACGGTTGATTCGCGACAACCTTAGGCTGTTTGATTAGTGTTTCCGGGCGCGTCAACGACTAAGGTCATTATTTCTGTGTGGTAAATGCTTTTTATGCCGACCTGGATGGCCGAGGTGGCTAAGAGCGAGTACCGACTCAGCGCTTCGGTCCGAAGGGTCGCGGTTTCGAGTCCCGCCTTGGGCATGGCTGTTTGTCCCTTGACTTTGTGTGTGTTGTCGCGGAGGGCCTCGCGTTCTGCTGACCCCAGATCAGAGGAGCCCGCAAGTGTTTGTCTAGTGTATGGTCGAATATGCGTCCCTTCGGGACGTAAAGGGCAACCTGCTTTCGGCTGGATAAAAGTCCTAGGGGGAAAAAATGCTTTTTATCCCGGGACGTGGCGGTGATCTTCCCCCGCTGGCTGGCGAGATCCGGCACCGCCCTACGTCGGCTTGCGGGAATTATAACAAACTAAGTATCTCCCACCAGCGGGGCACCGCCCCAGTCGGGACAAGGTCTAAGCCCCCGACTGGTCACTCGGCATATGTGGTAGTGTAGTGCTTGTAAATGTTAGCGTGTGTAACGGGGAGGGTATGTCAAGGAAAAGGAAGGAAAGATTGCGCGGGGTCCGTAGCCCGTTTGTTAGGGTACTGCTCCGACATTCGCCAGGTGTTGATCGATGAAACTTGGAAAACTACCGACTAGAAACCGGTCGCTAGAATTCTCCTTCAGACAGCGGCTGAATTCGACTATATAGCTAATGTCGAGAATCCAGCCACCGTGGGGATTCAAACCCTAGGACCTCCCGGTCAGAGGCACTGCAGTACCATCAGTTGATACCCTGAGCCACTTAAGTTGGCCTCTTCATGGGTTTTACAGCATTACAATGTTTTCTGTACATTATACATTCAAGAAATGAAAGTAAAGAAAATATTAATTTTACAATGCAAATGCACCACACCGGTTGTAAACTTGATAAAATTGTATTATGTTATATAATTAAGTCAAAATTTAATATAAATTCCGATTCAGATCATTATAACAGTAAAGAAATCGAATCTTTAAGCGACAGCTACAAAAAAATTGCAACGCTCTGAAGAGAGTATTTAAAGCAGGAGAAAGTGTCAGGTAAAGAAACGAAAGAGCGATGTATTATGACGTGCACAGACTCGCGGAAAGGTTTGCAAAGTCGCATACGGTAATGCATTGGAGCTCCACCCGTGAAGTGGAAGGGAGAAAAGTCAACATTCTGCGATGATATTTCCTATTGTGCGCGCGCAATTAAAAGTGGCGAGCAGCAGGTCCGTCGCCGTTGTGCAAGTGGGGTGGGGAGTGGGGCGGCCGCGCCGCTCTCTCCCGTGCTGCGCGGCGCAGCGGCCTTCGCGGGCGCAACGAGGCAGTGCGCGAGGCGCGAGGCAGCTGAGCGGACGTGGCTTGGCGGTCGGTGGTAGCCGAGCGCCATGGGCGAACAGCAGGCGACCTCCAGCGGGTGAGTGCCTCGGGCCAACGCTTCCGCCTGCGTTACAATCCACACTCACTTCCTCCGAAACAGATTTTTCACTAATAAGGAAAATCGGTTTGGCACGTGGCGGGTTCATTTCTGTCGTCTGAAGAAGACCAATGATTACAAATAATGATTTGTTTTTTGGATCATGGTGTTTAGGAAAAATGACAATTATCTAATAGTAAATTGTGGATCATGAGTTTTTGAAAATATCTTATGGATCATGTAAGTTTTGACTCTTCCTATATTGGATCGTATCGGTTTTAATATTGATGTGTTGGGATCATAAAGGTTTTGACAGGCAAAATTTAAAATATAAAAAAGTAGTGTTCTTCATGAGTAATTTTTCAATTTATTGGTCAGAGCAATTTAATCATGCACAATTCACGGGAAACATAAATAGAAGTCGCACAGTTATCATCTATCAAAGCATGACAACGAAATTAATTATGTACATTATTAATTAATCGTAAGGTATTATAAACAGTATTAAGTTATAATAGCTAATAAACATTTATTAAGTTAAAAGCAAGCTAATAAACATTTATGGGTACAATACAAAAATACTGAGATACTACATTAGATGATTATCTAACCTGAAACTTTCATTACTTCTCAGCAATTTCCTGGCCAATGAGCCAGGAAATTGCTGAGAATCTGAATAAAATAGATTTCTGGAAACCGACGGCGCGCTGCAGCGGTACCTGTTTTAAGTTTGAGTAATTGCAAATAGTACTTCAAGATCTGTGCGGAGAAGCTCCTTACTGAAATAACCACCGGGACAGTCTTTATCTCCAGAACGTTCTACTATTCCTGTACGATATAGACCAATTCTTTGAACTTCTGTAGTTGATGTTTATTATTATTATTATTATTATTATTATTATTATTATTATTATTATTATTATTATTATTATTGCCTCTGGGATGGCTCATGGGCAGCGTTCTAGCTTCCCGTGCTGTGGTCGCGGGTTCGATTCCCGGTCGTGGCAAAAACATAGTTGTAGCTTTCCTTTAAAATTTTCCCAGTTTCGGTAGCTGTGTGACGAAGAAAAATTCAAGCAGGCGTATATTGCTATATAGTTACGGTGAAGAGAATACGTCATGTTCGTCTCATGTCACTCTTACCTGCCAAGCATGGGAATTTAATAGGCCCAGGCAAGGGAGACAGCGGTAGCTGGTGGGTGAAGTCGGACTACCGACCCACATACATTCTTCTTCTTCTTCTTCTTCTTATTATTATTATTATTATTATTATTATTATTATTTTTGCTGATGATTTTATTACCTTGTCTTCTTAAAACAATTTAAATACTACAATAATTATAATTAAATATAATGTGTAATTTGGCATAATTTATGTTTTTATGACGGCAATTTAGTTTGTTAATAAAAAAGGCCATCAATAATAACTTATTATTAGTACAAAATTAAATATCTTACAATAAATAGCACACAAATTTCAAATAGATAAGAAAAAGTATTTGTCGCAAAGATAAGTAATAAATCTTAATGACAACTAATAATTTTGAAATCATTTTGTATTTGTTATAATTTCTTTGCAAAAAAAAGCTTAAAACTAAGCGTTAGAAATTATGTGTTGGACAGATGAGGAAGTAGTAGGTTAATGGCGTTGGTCGAAGGCCAGAGCCTCGTCATAAAACTGGACATGTGAAGCGAAGCGTCAATTCGCCTTAAAAGTTTGAGCTCGCGAGCCTGTGTTATCATTCGACCTTTGATTTAAACTATTAAGAATGAGTTATAATATTCACTGAACATGCTTACAAAAATACACCAGTTCTGTTTTGACGGCTTTGTCAATCCACACTTCACTCCCCCAGTCCATGAGTTTGGAACTGCGGTCTAGGACGAGCAAAAATTGCGTCGGATCCCCGTAAGTAAACAATATCTCGTTTTGTTCCATAAAGAGTATGTAAAAGCAGCACTATTTTATTAATTAAATTCGCTTATTTAAGTGGAAAGGGCAAAAAATCCTACACAATAAAATACTGACTACCATATCTGCCACTGATTCTCTAGGCTACTCCTCATTGATTCCAAGAGGTACGCAACAAAACTCACAAGATCCTATGGATTATGAAACATTCGATACTAACCACTAAGTTTGTTGTTTATTTTTTAGGATATCATGAGAAATGTGAATAGCTATTCGTGAATCGTGTGCTATGTAGAAATCTACGCGGGAATACGTCCTTATCTCAATTTTCAATTTTTGGAGCAAATGAGCTATGTTTTAACCAGTTTAATTGAAGCGTTCAGACTAAATAATATTACTGGTATTTCACATTGCAAATAAAAACGCAATCTCATACTTCCATCGACATGATATACCGACATAACTTACTAGTGAATTTAATTGTCATTTGTTGTCTATTCTTGAAACCTCTTGCAATTTAGAGAGAGCTGCTACTAGTGGGGTGTGGTCAATGAATGTGAGTGATGTATCGCACCTCCAAGTATTTCAGCTAGGTACATTTTTCTCTTGCCTAATATCACTCTGCGTTACTTAAGTACCTTTCGTTAACTCCGTGCGCGTTCCAGCAGGCGTTTGTCTCTTCGTTCAATGTGACTGCCAGAGACACATCCCTTGGCCGCCTTTTTACCGAGGTCATTGGACTAACAACCATGAGCTCTAGCAAAGTTGTGTTTATTTCGCCGTTGGTGATGCGATTCGACTGTCGCAACACGGTGTTCTCATTGACCCTTCTCTACTCCTCTCCAAAACCTCGCCCCTAACTCTTACCCCGAGCTTCGCTCTTGCGCCGGCGGTCACGTGCCAACGACTGGGCTCTGCAGCGAGGTGCGGGAGAAAGACTGCACCTAGTCCAACACACGTTTCGTCCTGATAAAGCACGTCGATATACGACAGGCATGTCAAGGTCGCGGGCAAGGTAACACGCTTACTAGAACTCGTGGGCACTGCGTCCAGAGAAATTGGCGCGAGATTTAAAAATAAGGGTTGTACAACTTCCTCCGGAGTGGCGGTACAAACTGGATACCTGGCCCATGACAGTATTTGGGAGAAGTTACTTGACAGTTATTGTCTCAAATTTAGCTATATTAATTCCCATTTTCTCCTTATGGCAAAGAAATGATCCATTAAAATGAAATAATACATCAGTCCGATTTTAAATTCTCAATTGACAGTAAAACTTAAAAAATTGAGTAAAATTTTAAAAAGTGAGTAAAATTTAAAAAAAATGAATCAAAGGATCTCGAGTTTGTAATCCTGTTTACTTAAGAGTGATATAAAAAATGAACTTTCTACGTTCAGGTTAGAAGGTACAACAGACAAATATTCTTGTCTGTTAAAAGCGCTGTCCGCCCGTAAGCGAGAATTGTTAACTTACAGAGATTTGTTAATTTATTTCACATTATTGCTAAATAAAATAAATAGCTGAATGTTTTAAAAACGACACAAAACTAAAACAAGGAAATAATTCGCCATTTAAACATATCCTAATCACTTACCAAAAATGTTTATGTAAGGGAGAGTTTAATAATTTATTAAGGGAGAATTTAATAGCTGTTTACCGTGCCTCATATACGACGAGATGCAGGTTACCGGTACTTACAGAAAGCTCTTAACAGACCACTAGAAGTAATAGTTTCTTGTTGTCAGTTTTTTCTCGTTTTTTGTGCAAAAGTGCTGCCTCTGTCTTGAAATTGTGTTATATATTATTACACTAAAATAAGCTCAGATTAAGAATACCATAGTTGCGAAACTGTCACGGGATAATTAGAGTCCAACAATTTTCATGTGGAAAGGTACGACATTAGCACAGAATTTGTAGCAGTAGATGAGCTTCACATGGTGGTTAATGAGGTTTCAAACTCTCACTGTGTTATAAAAAGACTTCTTAAAACCTTAGTTGTCATATATACCAAAAAGACTGGCGAAAAGATTCCAATTTAAAACAGTATGAATGTACATTTTCACTGATCATTTTTCACATGAATTTTCGTGTTTATTTTTTAATTATGTCTACCAGAGAAAGCCACACAAAATTGGAGAATTCACAAAAAACATAATACATATCCACATATCAATAATTTATTGCACAATTTTCATCTATAGCGACTTCGCGCTTTACAGAAGTGTTTAGAATAAATAATTAATTTTACCCCATTTTCTGCGAAGACGTTCATATGGAATCATCCGTATAACTTTCTGAATTTTGTAAATGTAAAGAAGACTTGATAATGAGGATTGGAAAATACTACAATTGGGCGAGAAAATTACATTTTTTACTGATGCTATATCGGGCCAAAGGCCCTCGGGCGTTTTGTCGCCGCTCGATCATCAGAACCTTTACAACGCCCGTGGAGCATAAATAACTATTATGGGGGTTTGAATTGGTTCTTGGAATACCTTGATTTATTCTTTTGTGGACGTAGAATTTTCCAAGTAGAGTTCTTTTGCGGCTGAAAAAAAGGTACGGTGTTGCAGAATTTATTTTAGAGATAAGAGATGATTTGGTGTATGATGGATATATCACATTCTTTGTATCTCTTGGATTATTGGAGTTGAATTAGTGTGCTTTGCTGAAGTCAAGAATCTTGAACTGCAATGTTTGCAGCGGTTTTGTTACGACAGGGGTTGTACCTCCCCATGTGAGACGTGCATAATTTAAAAGTGCGCGACTGGCAGTTTGAATAAAAGAAGCGTCGGTTCAGCATTGATGACGTATTTTCTGTTTATTAGCGGGCACAACTGTGAAAGCGTTGCCTATTCTTTATTGGATTTATTTAAGACTAGCTGAACTGGTGCAAAAATTTGCATACTCGAACTATTTTGCATGTTTTGGCGACGTGTTACTTCACTTGGGGATCAATTCGCTGACCCACAAATGATTTCGCGAATCGTCCATCTCGTAAAGTATTTGGTCGAGCTGGCGTATTAAAATGAGAACGGAGTTTTCTACGGTCAACTCTCCAAACATTCAGCTGCCAGATAGGTGAATGGTTTATCTGACAGATTAGACCCAAACATATCTTTCCAAAAATACAATTTTACTATAATTTTGGAAAATCCAAACGTTTTAAAGAAATTTTGCGTGAAAATATGGGCTAGAAAGTGCACGCTTTAGCGTACAGCTAGTTTTTCAAGTATTTAAGACGTAAGAAAGGAATAAAAGAATATCTCGGCGATCTGCGGAGAAGGCGGTTTGTTAACTATGGAGGAGTACAGATAAATCTGAAAAGGCGGCTTCTTTGAATGAACATTACTCATCTGTTTTCAAACCCAAGTATCTAAAACCAGAATCACAGAATTTATAAACCTGTAACAACATCCACAATTCAAACTTTACGCGTCGCTATAGGAATCCTATCCTATTATTATAAGGATCGCTAAACTCAAGAGAAATAAACGTATAGTACGTCCTGATGGCATACCACGAGAAATACTGAAATCAGGTGAAGTCATGAATCGCGGTCATTGGACGTGACTATAAATAATGATTCCTCAAAATTGAAAAGAGGCAACCATAGTGCCGATTCACAAGAAGGGAGAGTAGGAAGATTGTTAGTTACAGGTCTACAAATTTAACATCAGTTGTCTGCAATCAGGTGGAATGTATAATTGCGGAGAATATTACACGAGTTTAGGATACATCTGATTGACTATTTCAGTACCTATGGACTTATCATGGGTATTCGTAGGACAAACTACTGAAATGTGCCACGACATCGATGAATTAATATTAGCTTTTTCTAAGGCATTTCATCTTGCTCCACAAGGCCTTCTAATTGACAAGTTGGGAGAAACTGGAGTAGATCATGTAATAATCTTGTTTACACCTGCATCCAGACAGAGTAGGTGATATATATTCACCCAAAACCAATGAGTTCCCCCAGCTGTGTGTGATAGGTTCGTTGCTCTTTTCTTTGCGCTATTTAAGGATATTGCTGTTGGAATTAAATAGAACATTAGAATTTTCGCTGATGACTGCATAATATATAAACTTCTCTGCGGAAGAAAGCGTTCTACACAACGATCTAAACTGTATATGCAACTGGGAGTGCAGAAATAAAATAGAATTAACTCCGTAAAAGAGCAAATTAATTTTCTTTACCAATTCTCGCTCGAATGCACGCTCCAATTACGAGTTAGGAATTAGTATTATACCATGTATAAAAATCTGCAATTCGGTTTGATCCTGCGAAGCGATTTGAGTTGGTCGGTTCACATTAGCAGTACTTGGAGGGCGCTGCACTTCGTAATGTGTATTCTATAAAATAGTTCAAATTCCGATCCCTAACCTATAATACACATGTTCACTCTACTGTAGAAAATGTAGTGGCATGCTGGGATCCGTATAGAAAAGGGAAGATCGAGGTGTTCAATATAATACAAACCGGAACGTTTGTGAATCAGGGGCGCGGAGTTGATGGAGGAGAAGTATGGAAGTCTTTAGGTAAGAGAAGGGAACGGACTCGGTTATATAATGTACAATGAATGCAGACTGGACATAGCGGGGGCAGATAACAGTAGAAGATTACAAAACCCAGATTACAATAGCACCGGAGACCATCCTTGGAAAATGCGAAGGTAAAAGAAACGAACCGATAAATGCAAGTTCTCCTTTGTGAATCACATTATAGTAGATTGGAACAATCTACCTGCAAAAGCACAAGAGGCTTTTCCTTTTAATGTAGTCAAATTTAAAAATAAGCTCCGTTCAATTTAGATCATTATTATAAATATTGGAATTATTATTATTATTATTATTATTATTATTATTATTATTATTATTATTATTATTATTATTATTATTCTAACTCATGACTAAAGATTTTATGTGTTGATTAGTATAAAATCTATTCCGGGTTGCAACCACCTTCCTAAGACGCAGATCTAGGAACTGTCTGTGCCTCTACAATATGTACTGTTCCAAATAAAGCAATGACTTGCACTTCCCAGTCTTTTGAATTACTTGGGAGTTAGCCAAGTTCTTACACTAAGTTTGCTATGCCTTGACGCCCCACATTCGCTGATCTCGATTTCGAAACTCTTGCATTTAAGACGTTTCTCTGACTCCTGGGATAAGACGTTTTAAGCGCACTGCACAGCCACATCTAGAAGTAGATACATGCGGATCTTGCTAGGTACGGTAAAGAGAATACGTCATGTTCGCCTCATGTCGCCCTAACCCCTAAGCATTGGAATTTAGCTAGGCCCAGGCATGGAGAACACCGGTAGCTGGCCGGCGAAGTCGGACTACTGACCCAATAACGCCAAATACATTATTATTATTATTATTATTATTATTATTATTATTATTATTATTATTATTATTGTTATTAGTTTACTCTTTTGGAGGAAAACATCTTTCTCCGATTTTGTTCAGCCAAAGGATGTAAGATTTCAGTACTATACCTTTTCCACTTCCTGTTCTTTCAGTAGTCTTTGAACAATACTGTATGTGTCCAGAATCACGGGCTTCTGAAGTAATGTACGCACCTCACGGTTCATATATAAGATATCAATATTGTTCTTAATTGGAGATTTACTTACTAACTTGAATATTTCTTCTGGTGCACCAATAACAACTCGTACACTATTAATTTTGTAGTACTCCATATATATTTGATTTCGTCTGTCAATGACAGGAAATAGTTAATTGTGGGAATACTGATTGTGGGAGTAATTGTGGGATATTTCCCGAGTGTTTGCTCTTCAGATTGCCTGGTAGAGAGTCTGGTATGTCGATTATGTAAGTTTTTCTTCCAGTCTTCAAAGCCAGAAAAATATGACTGTTTTAGGGATTGGTTTATCTGTTATTATTTGGCGGTTCCAGTAACGTTTTCAGTTATTTTCTTCTCTAATTGGTGGTGGTTTGCAAGGGTAGATTGGAGCCTACTTCTCACTGCCAAAATACTTTTACTTGAGAGACTGGGGAATTGTTTTGTCTACACGATTATGCCTGTCCGAATATTCTTTCGGTACTAAATCCGAGCTTCTAGAGATGATGTGATCGATCCCCTCCTCTTTTTGGCTCTTTTTGGCCACAAATCCTGCAGTTGGCGTTATGTATATTTTCATGCATGATGTACTTGCAGTAAGCTCTCGTTGCGATCATCTGATCTTGATTCGCAATTATGGAGCCATCCGTTTCCACAAACAGGTTGCCGGTTTGCAGGCGCGCCAACGAATCTTTATCACTAGTTTAGTGCGTTATTTATTATTATTGCCTTTGTAATTATTTTTAAAGTTATTATTATTGCTTATATTATTATTATTATTATTATTATTATTATTATTATTATTATTATTATTATTATTCCTCTATTTCACGACTAAAAATGTTGAGTCGATATAATGTCGATATAATAACGAGTAAAATCTACTTTGGTTTGCAACCAGCTTTCTATAAAGCCGATCTAGGGACAATACATTACGCCTCTACAATACTTAATGCAAAATGTGGGCTGTTCCAAATAAAGCAATGTCTTTCAATTTTCAGTCTTTTAAATGACCAGGAGTTTAGTTTTTAGTTTAGAAAGTTATAACACAACGTTTGCGGAACAAATCTCAGAGCGCCAGAAACTATTGGGACGACCTGTGTGCTCTTAAGCCCCACATCCGGCTGATCTCGATTTCCAAACGCTTGTATTTATGATGTTTCTCTGCCTTCTTGGTTACGATGTTGTTGATCGCATGGCACAGCAATATCTAAAAATAGACACGTTTTTTTCTCTCCAAATCCCGGAAAACAATACTTAGTTTCCTTGCTGCTATCGTGCGATCAGTTTGAATTTGTTGGTCATACAATATAGTCCGACCGACGTCATCGATTTTGGCGAGTGTTCGTACCACTTGGAGCATAGTGCACTTCAAGAGCGTTACAGATCTCCCAGTGGAGGTTACTACACACCCTGCCGTGTCCTTCCATGTATTCGTTCTTTGCTAGAATTGGACAAGCCGAGACACTACGATAAATGGTTTCTACTTATTCCCGCCAAATGCGATATTTACCATCTTGGGAAAATTTTGAGAACCAATTTTTCATAATGTGTTCTCAACGCCTGATCTTGAGTATCTAATACATCTATTTCCAATTGTGGCTTCATTTTTGCTTTTTTAAGTGACAAATGATTGATGTGCACATTGTACATTATTTTCAGATATTATCCATGGAGTAGTTTGTCTCTCCATGATTTTTTAAATATTTTTTGTGTCTCAAATTTCATGTTAAGTAGCATCAGAAGTTCAGTGTCTATGTTATTCTGCGAGTCTTGCATAGTTTTTTTCGCAATGCTTTTTGCTACATTTACAATGCCTCTGTTTCCCATTATTCGGTCAGATTTCATGATCAGCCTCATTAGTGGGTCATCTAGAGGACTGACTACATACTTTCCCACCCCGACTATAGCATAATGCGAGAAGACTTCAATTTGTCTGAGGCCTCTTCCTCGTTCCTTACGTGATACATAAAGTACATCAGCTCTAGGGCGGGCGACATGATGCATTCTCAACAGTTTTCTCGTGTTTCTATGATTCGAATTTATTGCTGCAATGCTATCGCGTACTATCTTAGTACAAAAATTAATGGATGGTTATAAGAGTGTGTTCGTGTTCCAGATTAACTCTTCAATGCGGGAACAATATCATTTCAGCAAACTTGGCATACATTCCTATTGGGGAATTATAATGGGGAAAAGAATACTATGGATGTAGGTCACCCTTAGAGGGGTGGGGTGGGACGTGATAAAGTCATTATGCAACCCGCAAAGCACGTACAGTGTAATGCTCCCTGAGCGAGCACAGTGGGGGAGACGGGCGGGCCTATTTAATAGATGATTGTTATAAATACCCGGGAAACGCCGGATATTCACCCCCAAAAATATAGATAAAGGGTTGAGACCCGCCATTCCTCTCTCACTCCTAATTTTACTAAATTATTTAAAATCCAATTATTTTCGGCTGTCCCGACTTAACTCAATATTTATTGTATTATTCACAGTTTATTTTTACAGCCATTAAGTTTTCAGGTGGAATCGCTCACAGGTCTTAGGAAAATGTGAATCTATAGACTTGCCCATATGGGATTCCAAGTTTTGAAAATTTACTTAAGATTTTTCTCATCTAATTTTCCACTATTTGAATAAAAAAAACACTTCCTCGTTCCAAAATGTAGTTTTGCTTTAATAAATTCACTCTATCTAATCTTGCAGCTCCACTGATGCCGCTACGAATAAACACAAATAACAAATATCGCAATACAATAAATGTCACGACTTTCAAACAATATTTACAGCACAATTCAATACACACAATTCATCATTCATCCGAAATCTATTGCTTTCTCATGACCATACTACCTCCGATTCTCTTTTATGTATACTCGTTATATCTAAATTAATTACAACCTGGTCTTCCTACATGAAGTATTTAAATATTTGTACTCTTGCCTTTTGGTTGCCCACTGCACTCTTGGCCGACGAAACACATGGTAAGCTCCTTCCCGCATCCATTAACTCCATGGCATCTTGTTGCTTCGACTCGTCCCAATTTATAATTTAAATCCCATTTTCTAAAAATAACTGCCGTCCTCTAAATATCCATTCAATCAACAAATGAATGATTTGCGTACTTGATTACAGTTTCCCGATTCTATTTCCATTAGTTGTGTTATGGTTATGGCTGGTTGGGCCCACTGTAGGCGGAAACAGTGGTCCCGCAGGCGCTGGCCCGCCGCCCGGTGGGGCAGCGGAGCTGGGGGAGGCTCGAGCCCCCCCTTCGCGGGAGTACAGACCGTCGGCGACGGAGGAGAGCTGCCGGCTTTAGGCCTCAGTCAGAATGCAAACTTAAACGTAACGTAATGCTGTAAATTTAGCCGTAAAATTTACACCTAAAAACAAACATTGACAATGACGAACGTAAGCTGGAACGTAAGTTTTGCCTGAACCAATCAGAATTCAACGTACTGAAACTTGATCGAATAGTTTCTAGCACGGTGGAAAGATCTTTCCACCATAGTTTCTAGCTTTTTCTTCGACATTTCTATCGATTTGTCTTTTTATATATGCGAGTAGCTGTTGTAGTAGTGCTCGCATTTCCTTCATCGTATAAACAAAGATTCTCTCGTACCAAATTAACGAGTAATTCGTCAAACATAATTAGTTTATTCGCCATGCCAAGTTAAAGTCACAATAAAAATTGCCTAAATTCTTACTTTGAATTCACTACTCGCATCAAAACTGTTCGCAAACTAGTTTTCTATATTACAATAACAAAATGACATAACCACAAACTACCTCAACACAATCTGAAATAGACCTTCCTCGCAGCTATCTGTTTGGTGTTCGGTAGAATTCCGACGTAAACTTAACGTAAAGGCTTGGAGCTTGTGAACTCTTAAGTTTACGACTTTACGTCTACGGTTACGTCAAGGCATTGTGAATGGTCTTGCTTAGTAACGCATTTGTAGGCTTCGCGGCTACGTTACGTTTAAGTTTTGATTGTGAATGAGTCCTTAGACTCGCCTCCAGCAGGGGACGAAATAAAAAGGGATCGCCAGGCGGTGGCCGACAGTTCTGCTCTACCCAGTTCGGGAGTTAGGAGTTGTACGGGTCGCGTCACGAGAGCGCGGTAATGATTCAGCAGTGATGCCGTGCCGGGTGACGCACGGGCGGGAAGGCGTTTCACGCCTGGAAAACTTTTACTTCAAGATTGTTTTGATTTTCTCGCAGAAGAATGTATACAAGATGGAACAACTAAGTGATGACACCCCTCGTATCTCCTTAACCGCGCAAGATACGAAGATGCTTTTTGGAGAGTCGATTGCATGAACAGGGGCTACTTGGGTACAGCATACTTCGTATTTGTACTATTTTTTACTACGAAGATATAAGGTTAACTTTGTTTTTTAAATGGAATCCTATACTAAATTTTAGCTTATCGTAATGGGTTTAAAAAGACGATTTCAAATAGGTGTATATCTTTGAATTTAAGTTAATCGTTTTTAGGTCGTTATCACTTAGTTGTTGCATCCTGCATTCAGGGCGTCCCACCAACTGTGAGCCATCCCCATAACTTCTAAATGGTTTGCGATATGGAAAAGTACATTCCTCTCAAGAATGCAGAATCATGGGGCAAGTAATATTCTGTGGAGACATTGTTGTAATATTTTTAGTTTTTGAGAAATTAAACCATCTTTGATTTTTTAAATGGAATGATAAATGTTTCTCGTCAGCAATGGATAGATAATGAAAAGAGGGATCCAATAATGTATCGTATGTTAGTATTTTGTGAGGAAGTTTAGTATAAAAATAGACTTTCTGACATGTGATTTTAAATTAAACGGAGACTATTTCCTCTCGCAACTGTCGCCTTTGGGAAGGTAGTCTTCGCGGCGCCCAGGCTGTTACGGATGGAGACGGCGTTGCGAAGCGATGGGCATCTTCCCCAAAGGCGACAGATGCAAGGGTTACTAAAGCAAATAATGGCCGTTTCATTTAAAATAACATGTCAGAAAACCCACTTTTATACTAAAATTCCTATCAAACGCTAGCATATGATACATGATTGGATTCCTCTTTTTATGATCTATTCACTGCTGATGAGAAAAATATATAGTTCCATTTAAAAACTCTAAGACGATTAAATTTCTCAAAAACTAAAAATATTTCAAACAATTCCTCTACGACATATTACTTGCCTCATGATTCCACATTGTTGAGATAAAACTGAATGTCGATACCGTGAACCGTTTAGAAGTTATGAGGGTGGCCCATAGTCGGTGGGTCACCCAATATAAGCATCTTACATGAGCTTCAGTTTGGCAATGCACGTCTCCAGGAGACTGATAATATTTAATATAATTTGTAGTAATATTCTTCATTGTTTCACGGATCTCTTCGTGCTGTTAAATGCCTTTCTATTTAAGATCGGCTAACAGGAGTCTCTGCCTGGGTGAGGATACAATCTAATCCGACGATAAAAGTTAATTTTTTGCGTAAAACTTTAAAAAATATGTAAATATTATTTGCGCTAAACAATCTATAGTTAATTGTTTTCTAATTAATTATCATGCTAATTACTAGTCGGAGAAGTGTTAAATAAAAAGAATTAGAAATGCAAAACATTAGCTGCTTATCATTACTGCAGTTCATATGTTCGCATTTCTTCAGTGAAGCGTTTCTTTATCCCGTGACTCTACGTGTTTCTTTTAACGAGATACTTTACCCGCAGATGAGAAAAGAGGTCATCGTTTGAAAAAACAGGATGTCGCTAAGGCAGTTAGATTTTTCCTGGTAACCATTTGCAGAAAACATTCCTCTACCTTACGGTTATAATAAATAACATTGTGGTTACTTTGATAATATTGCCCTAACGTTGATAGTTGCTTGTATATTAGTTCCGTACATGGTTGCGATGTTTGATGCTATAACATAATCTTCATTGACGGAACAATGTTTTGAATACCATAAGATATTGATAAAATGTGAGATTGTTGTGGAAAATAAACGAGATTGCAGGTTTAAAAACTCATAATAAAAAATTGCCTTTTAACAGTTACCATAAAATTTGGAGCAATTTTGTGCTTCAAAAACGTCACTATAGTTAACACTGCAAATCCCTGCTACAAAGTCTGATGGTATTACCATCATACATGAAGTTGAGAATCTACTGATCTTCTAGCATCTTACTAAGACATTTATTTCTAGAAAAAAAGACTAGTCCTAGTCTTCAAAATCATTCAAATACGGCCGAGAACGTATGATTTTCCTTCGTGCTTTTAGTGTTAGTGATTTTAATGTATTCATTCATTCAGTATAGGAGGAAATATTCCGCAGTGCTTATCGGAAACGGTTTGATTTGCCTGAAATATTTTGTGTAAATAGACAGAATCTGTAGCAGAACGTATTGGTGAAGCAGGTGAAATTGTTTACGGAAAGAAGATTCTTAACATGAGAGCACTGGACGATCTCCGCTATAAAGTATATTTCAAAGTCGGTGATTTGGTCGGTGTCAGATTTGAGAAGGCAAAATATTCCTGTTAATCGGGGCTGGTCGAGTAGCGCACTCGTGACTGATTAACACAATACTAAATACTCCTTAAGAACTCCGCCTGCGGTGGGCGCTGGGGTGCTGCGGTGCGTACCTCAGTAGCCGCCGTCGCCGGTCGCAAGGCCGGAGAAAGGAGGAGGGTTTCAGGTCAGCTCCCTTCCTGAGTAAAACAAAAATCTGCTCAGAGAACCACGCAAAGCCTCGGAACTTCACACAATATGACGACCCGGCAAAGAAAAAGAAAACAACGAATAAAGAAACAAGGAATAATGTGAATAGGGACGTGGAATGTTATATACTGTGGTAGAAAAAGTCAGGCAATAATGATGGAGATTGCAGAGAAGAAATTGGATGTATGTAACATATCGGAAACAAAAAAAGAAAGGTAAAGGCACTGAAGTTATAAATGACTACATCCTGATATATAGTGGACGAGGTAAAGATGAAAGAGCTACAGCTGGGGAAGGAACACTCCTACACCAAAAATACCAGCAATGTATTGAGGAAATAGATTATGTTAACGAAGGGTTTCTTGGAACAAACATAAAAATAAACGAAATATGTATCCACATTATTAACATGTATGCTCCAGATATGGCCAAATCTAGAGAAAAACGAAGATCCTTTTATGAAGACCTACAAAATCTAAACAAAATAGACAAAATACCAGAAAACTCAATGTACTCGAATATCAGGAGATTTGAATGCTATAGGAAAAGAAGATACAAGTGTGGACTAAAAATCAATACAAGACCCCCTGGTTTACTAATGAAGTTAAATATGTTACTGTTGAAAAGAAAATAGCGTTTTTCATGTATTCAGCAACTACTAACACGCCCTGTCTAGTAAGGCAACATGTATCACAATAAAAATAATGTTACAAGAGGGAACAGAGTGTCTAAAATTCGTGTCAGATTGAAATGTTTGATGTTAGGTACTTATTTGTAAAATGATTTGAAGATCGCTGAGTTGACTTTTAGAACTAATTACTCACATAGCAATGTAATTTACAAATACAATCATTAGAATTAATTTAAACGATTATTAGCAGACCACAAAGACGTTAGAATGGAATTAAACTAGACCCATTGAGAGCGCAGCTATCGCGGAATAATATGAAGGCCGCCATTGTAGTGGAAACGTGGGTAGCTCATAGACATCGGTGCAGCTGTGATAGTAGCAAGTTAGTTGTTTGGAATAACGATATGTTGTTTTCGGAGCGTGTATTATTTAACTGTATAAAAACATTCGTGATAATATGTAATACTTGATAATATGAAAATATTCGTGAAAATATGCATGGTTAGGAGTTGTCTGACACATATTAGTTCACGAACAAATTCATTGTTCCAAGTGCACATTCGGTACACAAGTTCGCACAGTTTGACTCTCCAGAACGAAATATTACGAAGGGAACATGTGTGTTGTTCTTTAATCAGTAAATAATTCAAAATGTTGAGGACCTTTTTTGTGAAAACTTGTATGCCTGTATTGTTAAAGAAATACGACAGGTGCCATAGAAGAAAATGATGAAAACGAGAGCAATTGCAGAGTCAGATTTGAAACCCGCGCAATGGCGGCCGCGCCCCACTTCCATTTATCCTATGTTCTGAACTGTTCGTTCACGGAATTGTGGGGGCTCGACAGACACCTGCAAGTAAATTATGTTATTTTCCGATAATTTACAATGTAGACCAGGCACGTGAACGTCGCGGGCCAGGTAACAGGCTTACTAGAGCTCGCGGGCGCAGCGTCCAGAGAAATCGGCGCGAGATTTCAAAGTAAGGGTTGAACAAATAGTTCCGGAGTGGCGGACGTCACTGGATGTCTGATCGATGACAATCTTTTGGAGAAAATCATAGTCTCAATTGCGATATTATTTCCCATTTTCCCCTTAAAGCAAAGAAATGATCGATGAAAATGAAATAATACATCAGATTTTAAACTCTCAATTGATAGTATAATTAAACATTTTGAATTGAAAGTATCTTGATTTTGTAACCGTGTTTACTAACGAGTCATATAATAGCATTAAGTTTCCACATTCACTTTACGAAATTTAAGAATGATTCTTGTTCTTTAAAAGCGCTATCCGTCCTTAAACGAAAATTGATAATTTATAGCAACTTGTTAATTTATTTCACACTATTGCTAAACACAATAAATAAATGAATGGTATAAAAACAACTTTAAACTTTCGTTTAAAGCAAGGAAAGAATTTGCCATAGAAACATATTCCTGTCTCTTGACAAAAATATTCATTCAATTCAGAATTTTAAAAAGAAAAACTTGAAATTAGAAATAAATAGTAAAGAATATACACATAATTCAAATCTTGATTGCTTATTAGAACAAATCTGCCAAACATATTCTCCTAAGAAATCACTATACCCCGACCGCGCCGCTTCATCTTGTTTTGAGGATCTGGAGGGGAAAGGAGAGCGAAGTCGGGGGAAGTTGCCCGTGCTCGTAGGAGCGAGTTAGTTCGGGCAAGTTTGTACGGGCGCGGTTTGACGTGCCTGATGTAGGCAAAACAATCGAACCTCAGAATGCATGTGAGGAGCAAACTAATCAAAATATATTATCCACTGATGGAAAAAGTTGAGGTTGACATGAAATCATGTAGCTTTTAATACGCTCTGCACGTTTCTGCTTTCAGATTTCTTCAAAAAACGTTAAATTTAATGGGTTAAAATGATGTGAAGTAATCTGAAAGCAGGAGCGTGTAGAACGTATTAAAAACTACACGATTTCATGTCAACCTCAACTTTTTACACCAGTCGACAATACGCATTTTGATTAGTTACTCATCGTGTAAACTTTTAGCTTAAAATATACTGTCAAAGAGTGATTACGGTTCTGAATATGTGAAAACAAATCGTACAATCAGAGAAATTGTTAGACTGTTTCATTTCATTTGAAGTCAGTGTTAACAAAATAAGGAGAGTTATTTAGTCGCTTTGAGATAAACGGAGAAGAGTTTTTAGCCTATAACATCACGTTTCGCTGTGCTCGCGCGGCTAAACCATCAGAGAAAAAGCACTTAAAAACATTGAATGTAAGTTAATTTTTACTTTCTTGCCTTACTTCCTCGGAAGAATGTATGTAATTGTGATCTGGTTATGGGCGATGTTTTGCTTTAATTTCATTTTAGGACATCATGGAAGGTTTTCGAGTTATTTTATAAGAACGGAAAAAGTCGTTTTTTTACAAGTTCATTTCGAAAAAAATGTTTTCAGGGAAACTTCGTGTTGGCTAACCTCATAATCGTGATCCCAACCAAAGCCAGATAGGAACCAAATATCAAAACCACACCGAATCGTTTTACTATTTAACCTTTTTTTAGTATCATTTATCTGGGCAAGTATTGTATTTTTGCATGTTGAAAAACATTACGCACAATTATAACACATCATTTTTCATAAACGTGCGCATTTCACTCTCGTCATTACTTAACACATCACGTCTTCTGAATGACATTTCAAACGGAAATGAAATTTTGTCTCGTTTTTAAGATCATGAGCATAGGATGCAAGAAACCTTTCCCATTTGATTTAACCTAGAAAGTGCAAGAGTGGGAAAGGCTAGAGAAAAGTGTTCGAAATAATTTTTTAAGTTGGTTGAAACTCAAAATATCTCCGTCTGCTTTTTGGTCTCACAAACGAGCGCGGCAATGCTACTCGGCCATGGGCAGCGTTTCGTAACGGCTGTCGCAGGGAGAAGGTGGAAGCGTATTGTTATGAAATGACAAAGGTTTATTTTGCCTTCAGAAACAATTTCACGCCAAATTACGAGTACATTTTGTCTCCTGGTGGAAGTTGAATTGCGTACGCGGAATAGTCCAGAGCTGCCGAACGCTGTGCTTCTAGGTCTTCGTTGCATTCCACATAACATCTGCAATTCTGTCGTTCTTCGTATGTTGTTCGTTGTCTTCTCAAGATATGAATGATTGATATTGTCGAGGAATGCGATGGTCATTAGTACCGTTAGTGTGGTGAATGTCTTATCTCCAGAGATGGTTGTATGATTGATGATTGTATAGTAGTTCAGGGCACGTCAACTGCTAAGGTCATTAGTCCCGAAAATATAGTGCATGTTTAATTGCTGAAGGTAGTGGTGATCTCCCGCTGGATGGTGAGATACGGCGCCGACCTACACGTCGGCTTGCTGGGTTTACCCTAACGCAGTGCCCGCGAGCTCTAGTAAGCTTGTTACCTTGACAAGCCTGGTGTGAGAAAGTAAAAATGGTGTTGAGCGTTTCTGTGTTACAACTGTGCCACTTTTACGGAAGATGTTTGAGACTTCCGGAATAATTAGTAGATTGATTGATTGTTAATGATTCCGGGCGCGTCAACTTCTATGGTCATTAGTTCCGTGCGTGTAGTGCGTTCTTTTCGCTCGGGAGGTGGCGATAGTCTTTTCTCGTTGAATAGCGAGATCCGACGCCGACTTACTAGTTGACTAGCTGGGTTATCCCCAACCAGGAATTTCCCACCAGCAGGGCACCGCCCCAGCCAGGACAAGCTCTATGCTCCCGACCGGTCTCCCGGCATGTGTAGTGTAGTGCATATTAGTGTAAGAGTGTGTAAGGGGTGAGAATAGGACAAGGAAGAAGTAGGAAAGATCGCGCGCGGTCCGTGGCCCGTTTGTTAGGGTACTGTTCCGGTATTCGCCTGGTGTTGATCGGAGAAACCTTGGAAAACTACCGATCAGAGCAGCCGGTCGCTAGAACTCTCCTCGCAACCGAATTCGACTTAGCTAACAATCTAGTGTCGAAAATCCTGCCACTGTCGGGACTCGAACCTAGAGCCTCCCGATCAGAGGGATTGCAGTGACATCGGTTGATGCCCTGAGCCATCTCTCTCGGTAAAGTATTAGAGAATATGTAGTAAGTAACATGTTCTGCTAAATAATTTCGACTGAATAACTGTGAACATAAGTTAGATCATTAATGTTTGACCTGAAATCCCAAGTAATGTAGTTCTAAAAAGTTCAAATACGTGTGTGTCTTTAGTTATTGAAGATTTATAAGCAACCATAGGCATTTATATTCAGCTTGTTCCATTATGTAGAGAAGGGCATTCTATTGCAAGCTAAATGTGTTTTATTTTAAGTGGAGAAGTTAAATTTTGCTTGTAGCTTGCTAAATAGAGTATGATTAATAATAATAATAATAATAATAATAATAATAATAATAATAATAATAATAATAATAACTGCCATAATTGTCTTTGGCATCATGCTCATTTTTCTTCGCATTGAAGAGGGGACAACTTTTTTCCAATCACTACCCGACGCACGCAAATGCTGATACAGCAATCGGCCTAAATATAATGATGTCATTGGATTGTGCGGAGGCCTTGAGTAGTGGCGGTGTTGGTAGTATTCACTTGACTTGATGTTTTATTGTTTTCTTATAAAGAATGTTTCAATTATGCTGAAAATGAAATATAATTGTTATGTTGAATGATTCATTAATGTAGATAATTAGTAAAAGGTATATTTTTTCATCGGGACTGGCGGCTCAGGGCATAAACTCATGTTATTGAAGTGCCTCTGACCTTTGAGTTCCGACGGTGGCAGGATTTCCGACACTAGCTACTTAAATAGGTCGTGTCCAGCCGCTGTCGGGAGGAGAATTCTAGCGGCCGGCTGCTTTGATCGGTAGTTTTCCGTGGTTTCTCCGATCAATACAAGACGAATGTCGGAGCAGTACTCTAAAAACCGGACTACGTTCGCGCGCGATCTTTGCTTCCTCTTCCTTGTCCTCCCCCCATCCCTTACTTAAATACACTTCTACTTACATGCGCTATACTACCACGCTACTTCCACTTGCATGCACTACATGCCGGGAGACCAGTCGAGAACTTATAGCTTGTTCCGGCTGGGGCGGAGCCTCACAGCTGGGAGATACCTGGTTGTAGAAAATCCCACTAGCCAACGGTAGGTCGGTGTCAGATCTCACCATCCAGCGGAGGTCATCGCTTCCTCCCGAGGAGAAAACATGCCCTACACTTACGGGACTAATGACCTTCGCCACTGACGCACTCTAATGACTAATCAATGAAAAAAAATATTTTTTGAAAGTGTATCATTTGCTTGGGGGGAGGCTAAGTAACGCTCAAGAAGGGGAAGGGGAGGGGGAGAGGGTTTCGCTGTGTTAATAAGGGTAGGGGTGTTAGGTAACGTAATGATTATATTTATTTTCAAATATTTCAACTTTTATTCAGTTTTTACTAAAACAGTAAAATATTAACAAATTAAATTAAAAATATAAATAAATTAAAAAGTAAAGAATAAATTGTTACATTAAATAGAAATATTTTATATCATGGTACATTCATTGAATCTGCTTACGAAGAAAGTATTTACAACTGATCTGTTGAGTATTCCAGAATCCATTTAAATTGGCGTAGTGGACTCGCCCATGCATCATCCCCGATAGCGTGTTCCATGTTCTTGGAATTCCTAAGAATGAAAGTTTCTTCAAATATACTTGCACTTAATTTTCTTCTTTCTATCTTCGGAAAAAATGGCCATAGCGAATTGAGGTAAATGGCAGTTTGTATTCTAAGCCTGAAACTAAGTGTCCCTCGTAGTCACTGCGCAGTCCTTCAGCCGGTAGGCTTGCTTGGAAGTGTGTTGAAAAGGAACTTCGGATTCTTTTGAACTTCTTTCGTAGAAATGACCGATTGACCGTATGAGGAAATGAATAACTATATCGAGGTGAAATTGTATGGGGAGGGGGATCTTGTCGCAAGGGTCACGTAATTATTTAGGGAGTTTAAGCGTGCGTTCTGGAGGGTGTATTCAAAATACCACAATGCGAGACGTAATTTGTGGTCGGCCCCTAAGACATATTATCATTACAATCTGTGAACTTTCTAAAATTTGTTTGGAAGCAATTTTCATTAAAATTTTTAAAATTGCTTGAAGCATAGCCGTGAATTATATTTTTACGTAAAAGAATGACGTGAATTATATGTGAAAAAATTAGACGTTTCGAGGACCGTATTACATTTCTTCTTCTTCTTCTTCTTCTTCTTCTTCTTCTTATTATTATTATTATTATTATTATTAATAATAATAATAATAATATTTCAACAATATCATTTAAATTATGCTGCAGGCAAAACTGTTTTACATGTGAAACCTATGCCAATGAAATCCTAGGTAGCTAGCTATTTTTATATGTCCCCGTCATCTTTGCCGCCACCGCCGCGAGTTTTTAATTAAGTCATTTAAGGTTATTCGATGCATGAAAAAGTTCAAAATCTTGTTTACCTTGCACCGCATAGTGAGGGAAATGGGGCGCTGTGGTCCGTTGGCAGCGCGTGACGTTCGAGGTCGCGGGATTCCGACGCTCTGTGGAGCTGGATCTCGGCCACCGTCGGGACTCGACCCAGCGACTTCCCGGCCAGAAACCCTGCAGGGGCAACGATTGTCACTAAGCCATTTTAGCAGGTCTCCAATCAGATTCGATCAGAATGCGAGGTCTTGTGTAAAATTTTTAGTTGAAGTAATTATGAACGACGGGCTGTGCTTTCAGACTGCGCTTCGGTGACCGCCGTGGTTCGGTGACCGCGCCTCGGCCATCGCCTGCGACCTTGCAGTAGACAAATATTCGGAACTGAGCGCCTTTTCCTCCACGCGTCCAGCGATGACGGCCCTACTCCCGGAGTCCGCGCCTGAAGGAAGCAGCTCGACGTCAGGAATCACGACGATTGTAGAATCAGAAAATCACGTTGCAGAAACAAAACTCTGTATACAAAAATGGTGATGGTAATTAATCAATATCTTCTGCCTCTTTTATTTTTTGTTCTTCTTCTCTTTCGTCATCAAGCCTTGGACAGACGTGGCTCAGGGCATCAACTGATGCCACTGCAGTGCCTCTGACCGGGAGGTCCTACGGTTCCACTCCCTATAGTGGCAGGATTTTCGACACTAGGTAGATAGTTAGGTCGAATTCAGTCGTTCTGGACGAGAATTCTAGCGGCCGGCTGTTGTGATAGGTAGTTTTCCGTGGTTTCTCCGATTAACACGAGGTGAATGTTAGAGCAGAATCCCTAACAAATGGGTCACAAACCGCGCGCGATCCTCTTCTTTGTCCTTTTCTCACTCCTTACTTACACACACTTCCACTCACATGCACTACACTGCCATAAATGTTGGGAGACCAGTTGGAAGCTTAGAACTTTTCCCAGCTGGAGCGGTGCCCTGCTGTTGGGAGATACCTGGTTGGGATAAAAACCTCAAACCAACGGGTATGTCGGCGCCGGATCTCACCATCCAGCGGGGAAGATCACCAGCGATAGAAACATCCACTACATTTACCGGGCTAAGGACCTTGGCAGTTGACGCGCCCGTAATTACTAATCAAACAAATCAAACCCTGGACTATAAATCTGTTGCGCACTCGTTGATCTTTCCATCTTGTTTTCAGTCGTCTAACATACAGATTTTCTTTAGGGTGGAATTACATGACTTCTTTTGGTATTCCAGACCTTTTGGTATTATACTTTCTGTGTACGTGGTTTGACCGTGCATTTCTGTACTCTTTAATTTGTCCTTGAAATTAAATATTCCTCACTTATTTCTTACATTCTCATTTCTTATTCAGTGTTCTCGTGTAAAGCCCAATAGTGTTTCAAAAATCTCATTTCAGAAGCCCGAATTCTGCTGAAGAATTTGGAATTTAGTTCTAACGTTCCGCTTCCTAAGCGCAGGTAATGCTTTAGAACCTTCAGAGGGTGTCATTCCTTACCTTGTTTTTAAGAGTTCTTTTATTTGCTCCATGTATACAATTAAAGCGCTGTATTTTCTTTTCTACGTCAACTTGCCCTGTGTGTGAAATAGCACAGCCCAAAAACTTAAAAATACGAATGTTAAATGATTTTGTCACTTACTACCAATGACACACTTACTACCACTATCTTATAGAAAAGCTACTTTGAAATGCCATGGACTTGAGTTTTTTTACTGATATTTGTAAGTTATTTGGTGCTATCCGTCGTAATTCAAACAGATAGTTATTATTCTCAATGTCAGCGATATACACCTGATTATTAGTAATTGTTAAAGTTTTAACAAACTCGCATTCTTTTTAAGTTGTCTGTAATATCTAACTAATGTTGCTACAACAGCACATACTTTCTCACATTATTTCTAAATTTGCAGTTTTCCAAAATTCAGAGAGTTCAACGATAATGAGACCTGATCTATTCTTTGAAGCGTTCCTAGTTCTATCCGTGTAAAATACTTGAAGAAAAAAATTTAGAGTGGCTTTTGAGAAAATGTTTTTGTTTGTGAGTTGCATTAATTTCAAGCACAATTTTCTAAAAAAACTACTCGTTAAAAAAATTGTCATCCCTCACCAGCTGCGTCGGAGAAGTCGACGCCAATACGCGGCGAAACGAATATTTAGAAACTTACGCAGGTTTGCCTCCTTGGTGTTTACATTTCTCGCACGATCTGAGATATTCTTTGTTATGTAAATAGATTCATCGGTATTCCAAGAACGCTGACTCATTAGAACGAATATACAAAGTTTGAAAAACTTCTAGGCTTCTTCCTCATATTCTGAGGTACAAACCTCGGAGCTATTCCAACGTTTATTATTATATTTTATAGATGGCATTTAAAACAATGAATCATGTTTATCTTTAACATTCTCAAGTTTTATTTTACTTCAAGGTCCTTGTACGAAGTTCATCTTTGCACAAATGCATCTGATTCATCAACTGTAAATAAACTAGTATTACGAAGATACCCACAAAAGAACCGAACTCATTTTCAATGGAAGGAAGTGGAAAATTTAAATGAACGGAGTCACGTATCAGATAGTTTACTTCATTTTATATCGTATTACAATTTGTCAGAATTGAATTACGTTTACGTATAGATGCTGTCATTTCCAGATATTGTGTTTTGAACTTCAAAAGAAAAGTAGATTTTATGAAGTGTATCCTGATTAAAAAGTATTATTATCCGTTACGTGTAAATAAATGTACACATTCGTAAAAGTCATTGTAACAATCAGTGTAAACAATTGTATTCTGTAAACATCATCTGCATTTTAAGAGTTTTTTCCAAAACTGAAAGCCCTTGATCATCCTAAAGTATGTAGTGACATGCACACATTTTGCAAGTAACGATGTTCTCGACGTGAAGTGCTTTCGCGAGCACAGCTGCTGGTACTACCAACTTATATAGTTGCATCTTCAGAATGCGGCAAACAGTGCTTCGGTTCGCTTTTGAAGAGAGGCAGTTGATCATTCAGGAAGTGTTTTCGCATCGAGAGAACTCATTTCTTGCTATTTAAAATGTTTAGTTACTGGCTGAAATCGTGCAAACATTTTTCAACTTCAATTTGATTTGATTTATTTTTCGTCAAAAAATAGTAGAAACTGTATATTACGTACGTCAAAAAAGTACATGAAACTGCGCACGTTTTCTCGAACTCCAGAGTATCTTCCCCACCCTTTAATCTTAATTGTTGAATGATGAATATATGTACCATCAAAGCGAGAGTAGCAAAGTTACAAAACTAGACATTTTGTTCCAGAGTTATAGAAACCACCTTTGCATCTCCAACCGAACAACAGATTTGGTTTGTATTGTTAGTATTGCTAACAAAATAGTAACTCATACATCATGCTCTACTCCTACCACAATGAGCATTTTGGTGTGCATAGAGAAGCTACATTTATGTAGAGAAGCAAAACAAGGAGCACCTCAGCATTTGCTCAATGGATCAGGGAACTTGAAACGCAAACCTGGTCGAGACGGGGTAGTTCCGTAATTAATCTTTCATCATTAACGGAGCAATTGGGGAAATTCAAGGTAAAATGTGAAAATAATCTCTGAACCTTGAAAATAATCCTTTAATCGGTCACATTCCGTATACAGATTTGTGACCCGGTAGCAGATGCGCACAATGCTTTCATTAATTTCTTGCGCTGTCGTGGCAGTCCTGACTGAGAGAGGGCTGGCTAAAAGACCTGCACAGAACCAATCACACATAGTATCCCTTCCCCAAAATAAATAACTCCGCCGTAGGAACATCTCGTCTTTATAAATTTAAAATTGCACATTCCCCATATATTGTTTCCCCAAATATTTTTTTACTGTCATACAAATAGTGTATTTTTATTCAATATACCGTACGGTACCCCACAAAAAAGGTACCGGGAGCGGTAGCTCAGTGCATCAACTGATGCCACTGCAGCACCTTTAACCGGGAGTTCCTAGGTTCGAGTCCTGGCGGCGGCGGGATTTTGGACTCTAGCTTTTCAGCTAGGTCGAATTCAGTCGCTGTCTGGAGAAGAATTCTAGCGGTCGGCTGCTCTGATCTGTAGTTTTCCGTGGTTTCTCCGCTCACCACCACCACCACCAGGCGAATGCCGGAGCAGTACCCTAACAAACGGGCCACGAACCTCGCGCGATCTTTCCTTCCTCTTTCTTGTCCTATCTCCACTTTCATACACACGCGCTTACACTAATATGAATACACTACCACATATTCCGGGAGACCGGTTGGGAGCGTAGAGCTTGTCCCTGTTGGGGCGGTGCCCCGCAGGTGGGAGAGTCCTGGTTAGGGTGAAACCCCGTTAGCCGACGGTAAGTCGGCGCCGGATCTTGCCATCCAGCGGGGGAAGATTACTGCCATCTCCCAAGAAAAAAACTTGCGGAACTTACGGAACTAAAGACCTAAGCTGTTGACGCGCCCAGAACCAGCCAACAGTTAACTTTTCAGAAAAAAAAATATTTCCTTCTAAGCTTATTTCATTCTCTCATTATTTTAGTTAACTCTCTCCCACCCCAAAAACTTGGTATTTGAAAAAAGATGGTACATTTTCTGTCACAAAATGGATGATAACTTTGGAAAGTCGAATGTGACTAAAATATTTCAAAAGTGTAATTAACTATCTTCAACGCCTAACCATCTGCTATTAACCATCTAACATTAATGCAAACGGTTACACCTATTCATTAAGAAAAAATATTTTGTCAGCCAAATGTAATTTTATTTCAAATACTTCAAACATTGAATCCTTAATAAATTTCAGAATATATTGCAATAGAATTGTGTTTATGGTGTTGAATGTAATCCTACAGTTTTAAAATCATGAAATAAAGAAGTATTTGTTTCTAACATTGCCATGATAATGCACAGTACTTGGCGGCCCGTTTATTGCGATTAAATATCATAAAATGCGTCTGTCGACTGGTCGTCACGAATCGCATGGTCACTGACGCATCAAAAGAGCAATTTGTGACTACCAATTTTCAGAACAGCAGTTTTGGAAATGGCATAGCGCAGTATTGTGACGTTTTCCAATATTTTTATTTCAACTGAAGCAAACATCTTTCATGTTCTCAAAGAGGTATGTATTGTCCACCGGAAGTACCTCCCAGAGTAAAGTCCGTGCACGCAGAGTGCACACTATGATGTGAGGAAGGGCTTAAAAATTGAATTGCACCTGCGGACTCATTCTCTAAATCCGCCACTGCATGTATAGTATCATATATTAATGAATTTTCCCTTAACCCCCTAGCTTTTATTCATTACATGAGTGTGTTCTGGATTTGTGTGCTATTGATGGATCTGTTTTTTATGTTCTCAGGTACAGAGGACTACAGCTGTAACAGTAACTGATAGCAATGCTGACGTTGCCATTTTAAAGAAAAGTTTCATGCAGAAGATGGATTTCGACATACCTGCGAACTCCTGAGAAATAACGAAAGTATGAATGAGTTACTAATACAGAACCGTTAAGCCAACATGGTCTTACGTAACGACGAACTAAGCATATGTAGATGAGCTCCGCGTGTCCCTGCAGCAAGCAGGGCTGTTTGAATGAAGTAAGTAAATGATGAAATCTACACTCCGCTATGCAAGAGTTGGAAATTGAATATACCAAAATAAACAAGAGTTCTACTGAAATATATTGTGGAATGGTGTTGAGAGAAAGATTGTGCTCCACACATTTGAGTATATTGTCTTAATGCCCACACGGGTTAATGCAGAAAATACTATGAGCAAGGGTTGGTCAGACGACATATTCATGGGATGTGCAACTGCAACCGTCAGATTGTTGTGAATACTGTAACGGCTGAGAGTGTTGGAGGAAAAGTAGTATTAAAGCATGTTGTTTTATATTAATTTTTCATGATTTTGCAGATATATAACATTATAATTTATTATTAGAATTGGAATAACCCCCCTTGAGAGAGGTTCGTCTCCTGCGTGGGTACGGTTATTTACCCATGTGTTGTGACATGGTGAGCTTTCCAAACCCCAAGTATCACCTTTCAAAATAGAATACTTTCTTTCCTAGCCTGTGTGGGATGGAACTAAAAGTTACACCGAAGCGGCGTCATTCCTTGAACCCTCACGCATGGTGTACACGCCTTGCAACTATTGCATCCCCCTACTTCACTTGATTCTAACTTAATCCCTTGGCCTGATCGATAGTTGTGTGTGATCTCAGAGCGATCTGCGTTGAGGCATGTATGAGTAACTGGCTCCCTCTTCCCCTAAATTAATTGTACAAGCTCAGAATTGCACCTGCAGGCTACTTCGAGCATAATTACCGGGAAAGGTGTCTCAGGGCATCAACTGATGTCACTGCTGTGCCTCGGACCGGGAGGTCGTTGGGTTGCAGTCTCGATGGTGGCAGAAGTTTTGATACTAACTAGATAGCTAGGTCGAATTCAGCCACAGGAGGAAAATTTGTAGCGGCTGGCAGCTCTGATCGGTAGTTTCCTGTGGTTTCTCCGATCAACATCAGGAGAATGCCGGAACAGCACCCTAACGGGCTACGGACCGCGCTCGATCTTTGCTTCCTCCTCTGTCCTCTCCTATCCCTTTACTTACACACACTTACTCTTAAATGCACTACACTACCCTTCACGTCGAGAGATCAGTTAGGAGCTTGGAGCTTGTTCCTGGTTGGGAAAACCTCCGCCAGACGACGGGTAGATTGGCGTCGGATCTCACCAGCCAGCGAAGGAAGATCCCAGCCATACCCTGCAATAAAAAGCATGAACTACACTTACGGGACTTGTGGCCTTAGCAGTTGACGCGCCCAGAATCATTAATCAATGGAGCATAATTGTGAGAGAAACGACCGAGATGGTCCTGAAGGCTACTTAGGGTTGGGGCTTCTGGGAGCATGGAGTGGCTCCGCCCTGGGAAAGATTCTCTCCCTCAGGCACCCACAGACGGTGGCTGGGGTGGGAGGAGGAGGGAGACAAACCGACGAGATAGCCCCGACTCAAATAAAGGGGAACAACATTCTAGGTATTAAAAGTGGAATATATTCAAGACACAATTCCTTTTTATGTTCGGGGGAAAGCCACAAATGCCTCTTGGAACGATTTAGGAAGATGAAAATAAGGTAAATTATATGCTTTTTATTCACTAATAAAACTAAATTATATATAAAAATGTAAATTATAACACATACGTTCTATATCTAACCTGAAATAAATTTAAAAGTGTTAAAATTTATTTTATTGAATTTTCATTTTTTATTTCCTTTTAATTTCATTTGCTTATTTTTAAGATTTTTTGTTTTTTATATTTACTTGTAGTAATTGAAATAAAAAGGTAGTTTAACGTTTAAAACTTGAGTTATATCTTTTGTTTGTTTATGAACTAATCCATGTACCAAACCTGACTAACAGAACTCCTTCGATTTGATGTGAACAGAAACAACAGTGTCTTCCTTGCGAGTGGAACTACATCATATGGCGTCTCTCGCTCCCAAACTTATATCTTCTGTCTTGCCACACGTCTTCTTTAAAATGCCGGTCACTCATTGTCTGTCGCACACCATTAAACCACGTGAGTCTGTCTCTCTTTCTTGGCCCTGAATTGGCGGCTGCCACCTCCGTGTTTTGAATGGTTGTGACTCCTCGTGCATTCATCTAAGATGACCGTATCAATTTAGCCGCCTCGCTTCTATTGTATTTAATACATCGTAAGAGGCGCCAATTTGCTGTTTTATATTTTAATTTTCAATAATTTCCATTAACATTACACTACAGCTGTGTCTCAAAACCTACATTTCCATTGCCTTTAACTTTGCTTCATTTCTTTTTGAAATCTCCAACAACTCAGCACTGTACAGAGATATACTTTCCTCAAATTCTAATATTCCAACAAACACAATGTAAACCACCTACGTTTTTAATAATTTATTCACAATTCATTTTACTCCCATTGGAACATTTGATTCAAATTGAAATTAAATTTTTGATAATTAATTAGAGTAGACAATCAAGTCTCCTGTCCCGTTGAAAACATGTCAGTAATCATTAATTTTGTTTTCCTAAAATCATAATTAACATTTAACCTAAACCTTAAACACTGGGATATTAGCTGTTTTTACTTCCTCGTATATGTATGTATATACGGAGTAATACATGTGGTATTGAAAACGTGACGTAATGCTGCGGCAAAAATGTGTTTTTGTTTTTTCAACTGAAAAACTTATTTTGGGGCTTCTAGATATTGTAAAGGAGAATTTTTCTTGCTCCTCTATGTAGAAAAAAATTATTTTTGTAATTCTAGTCAGAATCCACATTTTGTACTTCCTAAATACTGAAAAAATGACTTTTTTCTGAAAACGTCCGTTCCGAAACATCCGTCAGACCGTGCGTCTGTGAGCGATACTAATGTGTAAACTGTTAACTCGATCTTGCCCAACTTGAATTCCTGTAATTTCGATTTTTTTAAATTTTGGGGTACTTCACAGAGGAAGTTCCAGGAACATTTTCAAAATTTTCTTGAAAATGGCTCCAAATTTTTTCTTAGTATTTTGTGTAGGATCAGAGGGATGTAGACTTATAAAGACAACATAGAACTGATTTCCACTACTAACTCTAATTTTGAAAACTGCAAAAGTTGGCCTTTTCCAAATCGCTTCTGACAACTACATTATTGAAGAGAGATATTTTTCTTCAAATAAAATTTGTTCTCCATAACTAGTTCTTTAGTTAAAGTCACGCACATATTTTAAAATAGTAGAAGTTTTTGCGTAATTTTTAGTGAAATATGAGCAAAATGTTACGAATCTTCTGAACCTTACGCTCTCGGAAAAGCGCATGCAGATGAAGTGCCCGCGACCGTTCGTAACGCCAATAACTAATTCGGCTGGACCACTCGTCAAACGTATCGCTCGCCAAACGTCGCTGTCGGTTGGCCTCTCTTGACGTAGTTTAAACAGGGCTTGATTTCTGGCGGAGCGCGACAGAAAGGCGTTCCGGTACCTCGGGAATAAGTATTAAATTATATTATAAATATATAACTATTTCTATTGAATTAATGGTTAACTTGTGGCGCGTTCCAGGACCTAAAAGTTTAGAAATAAGCACTGAGTTTAAATAATAACACACCAAGTTCTAAACAGAAAATAAGTTTATTGTTCATGAATACACACAAGAGGGATCAATCCCCAATTTTACTTTCTCCGTTTCTACTTGGAAATCTCATTACCCAATGTTTCATTACTATTAGGATTTTATATAGTCTTCCCCGAAGTCGTTACTATTTGGGTTTTATCTAGTTTATATCTCGTAGATAATGAAGGGACCTAAACTCAGGTGTCCATTCTCTAGCAAACTCAACCCAGTTCTCTAAACAACGCGATCCACTGTAACCGCCGATCCAATCCGATTCTTTCCTCATCTGTTCTTTTTCACGAGTTAAAACTCCAGCAAAATTTACACATTTATATCATAATAAATCTTAAAAAGATTTTCTCAAAAACTAATTATATTACTTCTGCAACTATATTATTTCTAATTTAAAGAAATAGAAATAATATAAATGCATTTCCTTGTTTAATACTTTGTGGACATTGTAGCTTTAATATATTTTTAATGATGGCTATTGAAAATCTGAAGTTTTGATTATATGGGAACTAAAAATTGCAAATGCTCGAAATGTTCGAACCAAATTTTTCGTAAACGGCTGCAATTTTCCCCAGTATCTTCATATTATAAAAGCATTCAATTCTCTACGATATTCCTAGAGCCAGATTTCGACCAAGATATTAGGGACCCAAAAAATTTAAAAAAATATGTAGGTGATTTTAATCAAATACACAATCAAAAGATCGATTGTACAGAAGCGAAAAGTAAACCATCGCGTTAATTCAGAAATTCTCTAAATAGTTTTTCTTCTAACATTATTTTTCAAATGCCTATAAAACAAAAGTGCGCAATTTTGTCTTTGCGCGCTTAAGAATTGGCAGGTTGTCTACGAAGAATTAAGTTACTACGGAAAGAATGTTGCATAAATAAATTTTTTGACATTAAATATATGAACATGGCGGCCATTGAAGATCAGTTTCAAGGTATTATTTCTAGGGAATAGAGTGCTTCATGTGTACACTATTGAAAGAACAATATAGAATGGTGTGTTTGTCCTTGTAGTTTATGACACGTGATTGTATTTCAAGTGCAGTTTGTAGTACCGTTTTATAACTGAAATTGATTTTTGTAGTTTTTGTTTGTAAAAGAAAATGTTCCCAAACATCTCATACCTACGGCAGCATTTAAATTTTTGAAAGAGAATTCGCCCTTAGAGTAACACCCCTTAGAGGTAATTAGAGATACTCCTTAGGGGTAATAGAGACTTACCCCTAAGGATAAGTAGTTGAGAAATGTATGTGTACAAAACAATGAATAATGACGCTGTACTTTTCGTTCATCATTTTAATCTTTTTTTAATACATATTTATTCTTAATACAGAAATACATGGTTCTATTACATTCACTATTTCATATGCAATGACTGGCTTACAACTTTTCTTATTTCCTAATCTAAAAAAAATAACTCTAACTACAGGAAGTGGTACGAAGCTACAATCTGCCCCTACTGTTAATAATTGTTCGATAATATGTTCTTCTACTCCCATTGTATAATTCTGTTATTTGATGGCTGCAACCCGTTGCATATGATACTCATTACGATACAGATTTCATTACGATACAGGTTCTTGACCGATCACAGAGAAGTTTACAAACCAACTATTTACACTTTATTAATCATTGAGAATCTTTCTAGAAAATGTTTTGTTCGATTGTGTACATTAAAATAGCATTTAATATTGTATTATACTTGTCAGTTTTAATTTATTTTATTATTAGTAATTTTTACGTGGAGTATTATTTAAAATAAGTTGGGCCGTAATTTCACTTTGATCCTATTTGACTAGCGCAGTGATAGTTATTGGAGGGAACATTTGTCTGACGTTAAGATTTGAACGAAAGTGATTTTGTGTTATATGTGGATGCCGTGAGCTTATCATTAAAAGCTGTATGTCTCTGTCCGTCCGTCTCTGTCCATCTCTGTCTGTCCGTCTCTATCTCTGTCTGTCTATGAGCATCACTAGCGCCTAAACCATACGTAGGATTTTTTCCAAAGTGGATATTCCTCAGTCGATCTGGCTCTACTCAAGGCGCTGCGATTTTGAAAAACTTTCGTCAAAATTTGAGGGTACTTTACATGAAGACCCCCGGATATTTTCAAAATTTTCTCAAAATCCACTGCAAATTTTTTCTTTAAATTTCTTGTGAAAATAGAGTAAAATGTACTCACGGTTAACTCTGAGTTCTCGAAAATTTTGAATTTTTTCGGCGTCTTTCTTCAACTACAAAATTGAAGATAAGGGATTTTTACTCCAAATGAGATTAGTTGTCTGCAATTAGTTCTTTCATTAAGTTAATGTATATTTTTTTAGAATTTTAGTAGTTTTCGCGCAATATTGCGTGCAATATTTGCAATTTAAAAAAATTAAAAACGCAAGATTTTCTCAGAAACGGCTCCGAAGTTTTCTTTAATCATTTGGTAGGGATAGTGTAAATGCACTCTATAAGTGACATAAATGCCATATTGCTCTATTAGTTGTTTTTATAAAAAATGTATTTATATATATTTATATATATGTATCTCACGTCGTTAATATATACATTACTGGTAATTTGTTCACATTATTGTATTTATGAGAACGTGTGCTTTAAATAATGTCATCTAAAGTTTCTCGAAAACTCAGCAGTTTTCTATGAAAATGAGTTCAAAGTTCAGTATTTTCGGAAACGCTCAAAGGCTATTTTCTCAAAAATGGCTCCATATTTTTTCTTGAATTTTCTCCAACGGGTAGTATTAATTGCACATAAAGTTCATTTTGCTGTTTTCTTTTGTTTTTACAAAAATTACACAAATGCATTTTTTTTAATATTTCACACGCCTTTAATATGCACACTATAAGCGATTTGTAAACACTATTGCATTTGCGAGTTAAAGTACTTCAAATGAAGTTATTCGACAACTCAATGATTTTCTGTGAAAAAGATCTTCAAATTTTGCATTTACAGTAACACTTAAACGCCATTTTCTTAAAAAGGCTCCAAATTTTTTCAATAAAAATTGCTATTTATGATGAGGTTGGGCGGCGATAGATGGACTTCGGGCGGCGATAGATGGCAGCTGGCAAGAGGATGAGGCAACACTGTAAAACCAGTCAACACCAAGGAAATTAGAAAACTTTGTTATAAGAAAGTCGCAAAGTAAACTAGCACAACTAGTTAACTGTCTCGCACTTACTAACGTAAGAAGATAAAGTATTGTAATCGTGCGCCGAAAAACGGGGAATTTTCGACACAAAAACTCTTGTAACTCTTGTAACTCTTGGACTCAGGTAACGAGAAAGTAGATAAATCCACTTGCTGAATATAGAAAAAAATTCTCTAACACTTGGTGTAGCCAGAATCCATGTTTTATGCGTCCTTCATTCTGAAAAATCGATTGACGGCAAAACGTCTGTGCACAGCGCTTGCACATATCCCGTTCACACGGTTTTCTCCAAAATTGATATTCCTCAAACCTTGTGATATGGGCTGATGTCGCGGCTTCTGGAATTTGAAACTGATATTTTAATTTTGGGGGGTACTTTACATGAAGTCCCTCGGACATTTTCAAAATTTAAAAAATACTCAAAATTTTTGTATTAAATTTTGTTGTTGATTAGTGCTACAGACGTTCAAGACAATGGTGCCGATTTCATTTTCGTTGAAATTCCCGATATTTCAAAAATTGCAATAAATAAATATATAAATGAAAAAAAAGGATGAAGAAAGAAATGAATGAAATAAAGAAAGAAAGAAAGAAAAAGAAAGATTAAGAAAAATTAAGAAACATTAAGAAAGATTAAGAAAGAATAAAGAAAGAATGAAGAAAGAATAAAGAAAGGAAGAAATAAAGAAAGAATGAAGAAAGAATGAGTAAGAGTATAAATAAATAAATAAATACTACAAAATTGAAGATAGAGACTTTTGCCTCAGACAAACTCTGTTGAACTAAATTAGCTCTTTACAAATGACATTTTTTGAAAAAAATAGTTTTTGCTTAATTTGCGCTTGAAATTTACGCAATTTTTTCTCAAAAACCACTCCAATTTTTTTTTAAAAGTTTTGTTCACATATGTAATAAGGGTGGTAAAGCATATGATGCTAGACGCATATTCGGATATTGCTCGTTTTGTTCGAAAATTGAAAAAAAAATCAATACTACAAAATTGAAGATAAGAGTGTTTACAAAATTTTTAGAAATCTTTAGAAAAGGCCACGTACATTTTTTTGAAAAACCGAGTAGTTTTTACAGGTTTCCCGCCAACTACGGTCCACGAGAAAAATTGAATGAATGAAATGAAAAATAATTAATTTAATTTTAATTATAATTTAATATTTAAAATGCCAATATTTATTTATTTTATTACTTTCTCGTACTTTCACTTTTCTTAAATTTGAATTCTCAATGTACTGATGTTTTTTAAGCAATCTTCAAAGCTTCACTGAAATTTGCGCAACAATGCCCCAATCGATATTTGAGAAGCTCATTGCTGTTGAACGGCGAGATGGTGTCGGTGATAAGATACATCTGTTATTAAGTCGAATTTGTCTTCCAGAATTAACCTTTTGGAAATTATTCGAAACCTATTTGATAATCCATATTTGTTGATGCGATGTTCCCTTGTGCCCTAAGAGAAACGGTTCTGACAATAGCGAGATTTGTACCGCGTAAGTCCTAGGCCGAGAGCCAGTACTTCCTTTTGCGATGAATTTTGCAGCATTATAAATTACTCCTCAGAATGTCCGGTGAGGTATGTTACATTTAATACCATCTGCTTCCAAAAAAAGTTACTACTTATTGAATAAAAGGAAAAGATACATTAACCATATAACTTCAAAAATAACTTAAAGAAACTTAAGCCCGCGAAAGGTTTTCCATAGAGTCTGAACTAATTTAAACTTCTTCTATTAAAAAATTAGGCCGGTAAGGGCCAAATTGTTTCTTACCGTCTTGAGCAGAGATTTTACTTTCATTTCAAGTATTTTTTGGAGGTAATTCACCGTGGTCGATCTAACAAACGCACTACCTTAAGTTTTGTTTTCCTGCGCTTCGTTTTAGGCGGTGCGAATATATAAAACGGCGGTAATAAATTAACTTAATATGTACTATAACTAATCGATAAACAACTTGAAATCTGAATACAGATTGAAAAAGGCGTTTTTGCCAAGAATTGATGTTATTCCCCAAGCGAATTCACATAGTTTTGACAACGTTGCGCTTGCAACAGTGAGTTGCTCGCTTCTTGGTTAAATTGGACCTTTTCAAGTAATAGCTGAGGTGTTAGTAGCGCATAAAATGCAATGTTTTAATATTGCGTAGCTGTTTCCAATATCGCGAGAAAGTGTGTGATGTTGTAACACCACTAGTTTGATTATGGAGTTTAGAATGTTAAGTTTTTAATTAATGTTAAGTCTTTTATTGTTCTTCCAAAGTCTTGTTCTGTTTCTGGTTTTAATTATGGTTAATATGGGATCTGATAATGTAATTTGTGTTTTTGATTTATAATGTGCTATGTTATTTTGTTGCTGAACGATGGCACTGGTGGCTATATTGTTCAATAATGCTATTCAACTTTATACTTCTAAAGGCGGTTTTTATATCTCTCAATTTCGGGGTTTTGATTATTATGCTTTTCCTGAATTCTTTTCAGTTGATCTTGTTAGTATTTAATGTGGGGGTGAGTATGTGTAGAGGCGGATGTTGATGAGTAGAGATGATTATTGGAAGGTGATGAGAGTCAAGTTCGTGAAGTACAGAGAAATAATATATCTGGTCGTTGGTTTTTGCAATGTCTAGTATGTCTGGGTGTTTATTTGCATCGTATGAATAGTATGTTGGTTCTGTAGAAGTTAATGTGTAATTTTAAGTTCGTTATTATACATGGTAAATTTTTGCCTGCGTTGTTTGTTGATCTGCATCTCCAGTTGGTGTGTTTGGAGTTTAAATCTCCTATGAGTAAGGTAGGGATGATTTTATTAAATAGCGCTGAGATGTCAGTGTCTTGAATTTTTTTTATGTGGTGACTTGTATGCTATTATAATGGTTAATACTCTGTTGTTTAGAGGAAATTTTATTGCGACCGTTTCTAATCCCAGTGTTGGGTTAAGTTAGTTTTGGTGCAAGGTACTGATTTTTCAACAAGAATATGGGCACCTCCCCCATTAGCATTGACAGTCCGATCTAATTTTTAATCGTTCGTGGTTAAATATTTGTGATTAGTAAAGATGTTTTCATTGTAATTAACGGTCGATGCGTTTGCCTCATAAAATATCAAAATTTCTGAACCATGACTATCGCATTATTTTTATTACACTACTCGATTTATCCTTCAATAAAACTTACTAATGTAAAGAAAATATCATGAAGAATTTTCAGGATAAGGAAAATTTTATAAAGAGTAAAGGAGAATCAGGTTGTATAGTATGAGGAATATAATAGCAAATTTCGAATATTTTGTGTCAAAATACAAAACACAAACTTGTAATCCTTTGTGCTTTTTCTCTCTCGCATACTGCTCACGCAGTATAAAGAAATTATTGTGAAACCCTGTAACGGTAACTATTAAGGGGATAAATCTTTTTCCTATGTGTAATAAATTACTTCCTCTAACACGTTGGGTAGTCAGATTCAATATTTTGTGAGTTCTTGATACCGAATAATCGATTGACGGGCTTTCGAGTTCGAAACGAATATTTTGATTTTGAAGATACTTCACACTAGTTGAATGTGTCGTCGCCAACGCATTAAACCGTTTCAAAAATATTTTCATGGGATGAAAATTTCTAAATTTGATGCATGGCTTTGTTCAAATAAGGTCTTATGGTATCTGGCATTGGACTTCTCAATGAATTATGGTAGCTAATAATTATATACGTCCGTTTCAAAATTCCCAACGCCCAATGACCTTGCACATACCTTCCATGTTACCTCCATAAAGGATATGAACTGCGTTAAAATTCGCAAAAACCCTTTTTTGGAAGTTTTCTGAATTTTCTGGGATGGGTGGGGAACAATTTATTAGTTCCCCACTAGACAAACGCGTCGCATGACACCTCGAATGTCTCGATTGGTGCACGGGAAGTAGTCTAATCGTGAGCGACGGATCCGCACACACGCACATTCACAGTTACTCAAATACTGTGTGGGGATAAAGCCGCAACAGAAGTTTCTCAAACGTAGCTCCATCTTTATTCTCGGGTAGTGTAAAGGGACTAAAATAATTTTTACTCTCGGATAGTGTGGAGAAACTCCCATTTTTCGTAGGATAATATATTAAATTTTCTATTACACGTCTTATTTTTATCACTGAACACTTGACTGATCCTCATGTCTGATCGGAAGATTTTTTGCCGTACTTATTCATGTTTTTTTGTTTGATGCTTCGATTAACATACGTTTTTTAATGCACATGACAAGAAAATCTGAAACCCTATAAGCTAAGAAGTACTAAAAAACACGTTTTTTAATAGACCGGGATTGCGATTTTTATCGAACGCGTTTGCGTACACTCTCAGAAATTTGTGCATTACTTTTAATGTCAAGTACATGGAAGTAATTATCATGTACCTAAATTAAATTTAATGTACACGTACAGTAACTTTAATGTACGTGAACATTAAATTTAATGTCCTTGTACATTGAATTCAATGTACGTGTACAATTAAATTTAATGCAGAAAAGTAAGTTAAGTCAACAGTCGTTGATTTTAATTTACGCATTAACTTTAATGTACAGGCACATTAATCTCCATTTAATGTACAATGTACATTAAAATTCATGTAAGTCGTACATTAAATTTAATGTAATGTCTGACAGTGTACGTAGAACACACGGCGTGCTCGCACAGTATTTGTGACCGTCGAGTTCCATAAGCTCTCTTTACCAGGGCTACGACACTTCGGTAGGACTTTCCAGGTTCATTCCTAATAGTTTCTCAAAACACGAGGTGGTGTGGACAATATCTAATTTCCGGCGTTATTGGGTGCAAATTCCATAACTACCAAGAGGAAGATGCAGAAAACTCAAAACTCTGTAATTTCCCATGAAACGATGAAAAGTAAATGAGATTAAATGCTTTACATGATTCGTTAAGATTTGTTTTATGTTATTAGAATAATTAATAATATTATTGTATGAATTTGGCGTTATTGGGTCGGCAGTCCGACTTCGCTGGTGGGCTACACCGGTGTCCCCCATGTCTGGGCCTAGTTAAATTCCCATGTTTGGGGGTAAGAGCAACATGAGGGAACATGACGTATTCTCTTCACGTAACTGGCAAGATTCGCCTGCTTGAGCTTTTCTTCGTCACACAGCTACAGAAACTGGGACGATTTTAAAGGAAAGCTACAACTCTATTTTTGCCTCGACCGGGAATCGAACCCGGGACCACAGCATGGGAAGCTAGAACGCCGCCCATGAGCCATCCAAGAGGATGATGATGATGATGATGATTATTATTATTATTATTATTATTATTATTATTATTATTATTATTATTATTATTATTATTATTATTATTATTATTATTATTATTAATATTATTAATATTACTAATTATTTATTATATTTATAAAAAATTAATGTGATTATCGGCCATCTAAGGCAACGATATCCACCGAGGCCCAGTGATATTTATACCGGAGAGATTAACGTGCTTTCATTCATAATGTGAATCAGCTTTTTCTGCAGAATCCATCAAGGTTGTTAAACTCGAGATATAAATTATGAGGTTACAGGAGATGATGATGAGGGATGATGGGACAATTACAAGTACGTCCATGCCTGCGAAGGATTTATTATATTATTATAAAGTTAATTATTATATCTGTTATTATATTAATAATAATAATAATAATAATAATAATAATAATAATAATAATAATAATAATAATAATAATAATAATATACTCACTCCTCACAAATTTCCTTCACTACCCTAGAATTCCAAATCCTAACAGAATTATGAGCTTGTAAATTAAACCCGCATTGCTTTTACATTAAATCATCTTATATAATTATAATGTTCCACCAATTTGAAAAATAACTGGGTTATGAGCCTCCACCCATCAAGAGGCTACAATGGAATTTATGACTATTACTACTAATATTTCTATTGCTACTAGTACTACTACTATTACTACTACTTTTACTATTACTACTACTACTACTATTACTAGTACTACTATTACTACTACTACTAGTACTACTATTACTACTACTAGTACTACTAGTACTACTATTACTACTACTAGTACTACTATTACTACTACTAGTACTACTATTACTACTACTAGTACTATTACTACTACTACTAGTACTATTACTACTACTACTACTACTAGTACTATTACTACTACTAGTACTATTACTACTACTGGTACTATTACTACTACTAGTACTAGTACTACTACTAGTAGTACTATTACTACTACTAGTAGTACTATTACTACTACTAGTACTACTACTACTACTACTACTACTACTACTACTACTACTAGTACTACTACTACTAGTACTATTACAACTACCACTAGTAGTAGTAGTAGTAGTACTAGTACTACTACTACTACTAGTAGTAGTAGTAGTAGTACTAGTAGTACTATTACTACTACTACTACTACTAGTAGTAGTAATAGTACTAGTATTTCTACTAGTAGTAGTAGTACTAGTATTTCTACTAGTAGTACTAGTACTAGTAGTACTAGTACTAGTAGTACTAGTAGTAGTAGTACTACCACTACTACTACTACTACCACTACTACTACTACCACTACTACTACTACCACTACTACTACTACTACTACTACTACTACTACTACGACGTCTGGTCTTGCTGATTCTGCTGCTGCTTCTTTTGCTGTTGCTTCTACTGTTGCTGCGGCTCATGCTGCTGTTTCTACTTCTGCTGTTGGACCAGCTTCAGCTTGTACTGTTGCTCCTGCTATTTCTACTGCTGCACCTACAGCTGCTTTTGCTTTATCTGCTTCTGCTGAAGCTTCTTCTGCTGTTTTTACAGATTAAATTAAAAACTCTGGAGAATTGTGCAATTGAACAGGTAGAAAATAATTGTTTAAAAACGTATTTCTGCAACTAGTGTATTGCTGATATTTTTTAAATGTATTGAACTTATTTTTATTTCTTCTTTTATTATTGGTGATACTGCTATTTTTCTGACATTATTATCGGATAAGGTCTAACAGGAGCCGTTGTGGTTGAGCCGTTGTAGTGAACTAAAAATAGAAACACATGGTCAAGAAAAGGAGGATAATTTGTAAATATAAAGGGCCTCTTTATTCCAATTAAAGCAGTTGTTTTGGTAAATTTACTCCTTTGAATGTTTTCAACCCACTTTTGTTTTGTTTGTTCCTATGAAAAATACTTCTAACACATCCGACGCCTCATGGCGTCCGACGTTGATGGACAATGTATAACATAATAATTTTCTGTGAAAGATGTCTGAATCACACATTTGTCCTTGTGATTGACTTTCGGGCTCACTGTAGGTAACCAATTCATCTTCTAAATCGTCAATGGTTCCTTATAACCTACTTCTTTATATTTTTTGTATAAAAGCAAAAGCTTGTAATGTGAGAGGTTTTCTCTCAAAATCACCATTGATACTTGAAATGGTATAGTTTCTCAAAACTCTTTGAATTTACGAGTGTGAAAGGATTTAGTCGATCAACGTTGTGTGATCGCATTCATGCACAAAGATGGAAATAATTCTTAGTAACTCGTACGCAGATTGACCGACTTAGGTGGGTCAGTGCATCAATTGACACCACTGCAGTGTTGGCTGCATTGACGGGAAGGTCCTAGGGTTCGAATCCCGACAATGGCAGGAATTTTTACCTTCATAGCTAGAGCAAATTCAGCCGCTGCCTGGCGGAGAATTTGAGCGGCCGGCTACTCTGATCGGGAGTTTTCTGTCGTTTGTCTGATCTACTACCGGAGCAGTCCCCTAGCAAACGGGCCACGGACCGCGTGCGATATTTTGTTCCTATTCCTTGTCACCCCTTACGTACACACGTTTCCACTTACATGCACTACATTACCACAAATGCCGGAAGACCTGTCGGGAGCTGAGAGCTCATCGTTACTGAGGCGGTGCCACGATGGTGGGAGATTCCTGGTTGGGAAGTCACCCTAAGCCGTCGGGTAGGTCGGCGTCAGATCTCGCCAGCCAGCAGGGGAAGATCACCGCGACCTCCCGCGATAAAAACATGCACCTCACCTACGGGACTAATGACATCAATCAATCCACTCTGCAGACGGCGCACGCTGTGCACCAACGCGCTAACTTAAGCCCAGCGCACTGTAACGGTAGGGCGCGGACGGTGGGTCGAATGGAACTTTTTAAAACTTCATTGAATGTGCTATGGAGCGACAAAATTACAAAGAAAACAAAAAGAACAATGTATGAAAGCTTTGTTGAACCTATATGGCTATGAAACATGGGAGCTAAATAAGAGACAAAGAAAGACTGTGACCCCTTGAAATGGATTTTTGGAGAAGTTTTGGCTTTTCCAGGATGGAACATGTTCGAAACGATACCGTGTGTAATATAATGGAGGTTGAAAATAACATCATATACACAATTGAAACGAAACAATTAATGTGGTATGGTCATCTTCAAAGGATGGAAGATATCAGGTGGCCCAAAAAAGTTGGGAAATGAAGCTCTCCAGAACGCAGCCAACGGGGAAGACCACCAAAATCATGGCAAGACGGAATAAACGAAGCTACGAAGGCTAAAGATATGAAGGACAAGGATTGGGTCGACCGCAAGTTCTGGAAGATGGGATGCGAGAGACGGCGTCAGTTGTAAAAATACTCGTTTATTATTGCATAATTTCCCATAAGGGAGCGCGCAGTAGGTTCTCACGGTCGGGAGGGACGATTGCATCTTCCGCCGCAGGAAAGATCTTCTGGACATTCCGATGAGCCGTTCCGTCCGTTCTGAAGATTCATCGGCACGTGCGTAAGGTCGGGAGTTTCCGCCGTTTCAGTTGTGAGATTATATGAAGGATGTGGGGCCAGTGAGCTCTATGGTAGACTGGAGACAAGACACTTTGTTGAGAAGTCGTGACGGTCTGCCACGATGGTGAACGTCTATTCTGTGACTACGACAGAATTTCTGTCGTAGTTATCTCGGAAACAAATAACAGGAATTAGTGCCTTATTAAAATTTGAAACATTATTCTCTTTTATATTAACGAAAACAATAAAAAATTGGTAAGGAACCAATATTTAATACTTTAAAAATTCAAATTAACATTTCTTGGAGACTTTTTTTAACATTTATGCAGGGGAATGTTCTTGGTTAACATATTTTCAATAATTTCTTTAGTTCAACTTATGGCAAATAATAGTGAAAAAGGAATAATAAAAATATTATTAAAGTAATGGTTAGTTGATATGTAATGGCTAAAAGTCTATAGGGAGTGGCTAATGGATGTAAAGTCTACAGGGAGTGGCTATAGGGTGACGTTCACCGCAGCCAACCTAACGAAAGAGGATCTTCACGATTTTCAGCTCTCCAAAGTATTGCAGTAGTGCATCCAGTTATAATGTTGAGATCACAGTGTGAACCTCACATAAATGTGTCCAATTTCGTTATGTTTATCCAGAAGTATCTGGAGATGTACAATATTGTATTAAGTTTTATTTAATGTATTACCCAACACTCGGAAGTGTAATTCGTTGGTTAGATAAAATATCTAAATCAAGGAGTAACATTTACGGAATTCATAATACTATGTATTTATAAGACGCGGTGCAATATTGAAACTTGGTACATATGTGCACTATGAATAAATTATACATGTTGAAATCAAACATTAGTTCATTAATCAACGTAAATTATTTGTGTTTTATTTTCATAAATTATTGTCTTACATGTACCGATTATTTTCTTAGGATTCTAAAGAAAGGTATGCAATTATAATTCTGTCTCTTGGTTCATAGTAATTGTATACAATTATTGTATACAATTAAAATATTTATTTATGTAGTATATTTTTCAAAATATCTAATTTAGCTTCAAATTTATCGTGAGACATCCTAAAGTACTGAAATAATTTTTCAACTTCTACCAGGTTGGGATATAAAATGTGAAATTCCCCTTCGTACCGTCCCATCCCGTCCCGTCTCTTCCCTTCCCTTCCCTTCCCTTCCCATCCCATTCCGTCCCTTCCCGGCCTAAGCGCGCGACCCACAAAAAAACTTCCGTTTGGTCCCATCCGTCTGACCGTCCCGACCCAGTGCGCGTGTAGCTTTAAGGGTTAAGTATTATTATAAAACTACGAAACCGGTACAAATAATGAAAGTGCGTGCTGTTGAGCACCACTATTTTCGAAGTGTAGCACTGAACTGAAGCACTAAGATATCTGAAGATTATTGAAGATTAAAAAATGTTCTAATGAAATGTTTGGCCGTTATGCCATTTTTATCTCTAAAATTATAATTAATTAATTAACTACAACCATTGTGATAATATTATCATTTTTTGACAGAAAACGAAAGAGGCTTCTCGAATTTTGAACTGAACTGCTGTCCGGAGATAGATGTATGTACAGCTTTCTTTTTATTTCATTATTGACACACATTGCAACACCACATTCACGCTTTCTTGTACTATTTCTGACAAGTATCAACTTATAATTTGGAATAGCCACGCGATTGGATGGCAGAGTGGGCCAAGCTTTACTGACCACGAGGGAATGAAGCAGCGTTGCCGGATTGGTGAATTTCCCCCTGGATTTAATGGCTTTTGTTTAGATTAGTGAGCTGTTTGGGGCGGTTTAATTAGGGGGGAGTTTAAGAGATTACTATTTATATAAAAATATGTAGTTACACTTAAAATGTACTTATAAACTGTATTATCGCGATCTTCAGTTCGCGACTCCACAATCGTTGCTGAACCTATTCTTGAAAAATAAAAATATGTTTATTACTTTTAATCATTTAAATCTAATTTAAATTGCGTCATTCAATTGAGTTATATGTTAATCAGTTTAATATTGTTTTATGTTGTGATCATTGTATAACAAATTTTACTATATTGGACAAATAAAGCAATTTAAAAAATTGTTGGCTTAATTTACTACGTAACTTAAAATAATAAAATTAGAAGGTTCGTCCGAGTGGGCATTGAATATGTAACTTAAAAAAAATGTATAAAGATCTTTGGAGAATTATTTCATGATTAGGGGAGAAATGACATCTTATTGGTGGAATACCAACATTACAGTCTAGCAACACTGGAACCTCAGAGAGAACTTGCAGTGCTTCATCGTAATGACGTGGTGCGTGTTTTTAGTGCATGCGCATTGGAAAAGCCATGCGGAAAAAAAGACAAGGAAAATTGGAGCTCCGGAGGTGAGGAGACGTTGAATTTGAAATCCGCTCACGCTTTTAAGCCGATTGTAACTCATTTCAGAAATACTATTTACGATGCGAATGTGTTCTGTTGCAGAGCTGATGGGGGAGGCCCCACGTGGTACTGGTGGCGCCGGCGCCGGTACGTGGTGGTGATGCTGGCCTTCCTGGGCTTCTTCAACGTGTACGCGCTGCGCGTCAATCTCAGCGTCGCCATCGTCGCCATGACAGCCAACCGGACCGTCGTCTCAGAGAACGGCACTCTCGAATACGTAAGTTCTTTACATCTGTCCATCTACTACGATATGAAAGTGCAAATCTAAGACAAATCTCTCTTCATTACTGCTTGAAATAGCACTACGTGTCTTCGAAAGCCCGCTATATAAGCAGTGGCGGCTGGTTCCCCCTACAGACTGGAGGTTGCATCTCCATCGAATGACGGCAGTGTAATTTCCAAAATTCAAAATACAAATGTATAATAAAAATGTACGCAATTCCAATCAATTAAAACTAAGTTAATCAATTAAAAGTATATATTGAAATACTACTTACATAATTTGATGTGTCGTGTCCGCGCATATACACCTCCCGCGCATGTGGTTGTGGCTTTGATTTCCACTGGGCACTTAAATTCGACTCCAGCACATTGCAACAAGCACTATTCTTTCGATACGTTTCACACAAATAAAATTATTGTATTTCGAAAACTTCACTAACCTGGTATATTTGTCAATAGTGAAAGATCTTCGACACATATTTGTATTCACAAGAACGTTCGCAAACTGCTGGCCAGTTGCAGCTACACTGGCTTCCCCGAGACACTAAGGGACTTCCATCCAGAGCGGCCTCCTTTACACAGAGAACTCATTAAATGTACGTTTTGTATCAACAAACCGAATATGAAATGAAAACAAAGCCTCCAAATATCATGAACAATACATTGAATATCGTCAATAATTGACTGAACTTGTGTACTTTCAATAACAAACGAAAATCATTAAACTACGTTGCCTTGAGTCAGACGAAGACAGAATATAGGTATTCCCTTGAGATTCCCTCTGTCGTCGTCGCGAAGTGTTCAACAGCGCCTCTAGACTGGTTGCGTCACCAAAAGACCATATGTTTCCCGTGTTAAATCGAAAGGTCAAAGAGAAAATTCAGTAAACTCATTAATATAGCAGAGTCGACATTGCCCGACATTACCTTTAACGTAGAAACCTCTGCAACGTCCGCGATCACCTGTTCCGCACTCACGCGGCAAGCATGATTCTTGAGTGGTCGCCCTGGACGTCCCGTTCGGATGATTCTTAGGCGCCCGCGACGACAAGCCGATGCGCCATTTTCGCCTTGGTTGTCACCTTCTCGAACTATATTTTCGACAGGCAATAATGGGAATCCCAGGAAGGGATCTTCCTCGTCGCTCGACTCGGGCAAGGCCAGGTCTTCATGTATGGGGAAGATTTCTTCGGCGGGCGATCTGACAAGATACACATCGAACCAATCTCGCTCAGCGACATTATTGACAGTAGACACAGGGTCGCTCTCAGTGAAACTTACGTCCCCGGTTGCTTCAACTTTTCTTGACTATGACAGCCAGATTCCTTCCTTCACTCTTCCATCCAGCTTCCCCTTGTCTGCATACTGTTCAGAATAAAAGACCTGCATCCAAACTCTCGAAAATAGCTGACGTTTGGGACTCTCTCGTAAGGCGTCTTTTCGGTCTATTTTGCTGGACATCGATTTTTGACGTGACACGACGTGGAAACTTCTTCAGCCCAGAACGATGGGGACAGACCAGATTGGATCAACATGGAACGAGCCATTTCAATTTAAGTTCTGTTTATCCTCTCCGCCACCCCGTTCTGCTGCGGTGTATATGGAGCCGTGAGTCGATGTTTAATGCCCTGCGACTTCAGAAATTCTTCGAATTTGTCATTCACGTACTCGCGTCCGTTATCAGACTGGATCGCCTTGATTTTTTCATCATGCTTGTTCTCAAAAAAGGCCTTAAAATTCTTGAATTCTTCAAAAGCTTGAGATTTGTTCTTCAAGAATCGTACTTCGGTCGAACTTCAAAAACCATCGATGAATGTCAAAACGTACGCGGATCGTGCATTGAAAGTGATTCTCATTAGACCGCACAAATCCGTGTGTATGAGTTCCAGTTTAGTCGTCCTTCGGTCGGTTTCTTTCCGAAATTGGCGACCTTGTCTTCCCCCTGAGGCCAATGTCGCAGTCTGCATCTTCACGTCCGGTTGGGAGGGCAACGCCACGAATGGCTCCGGTCTTCGATGCGTAGACGAGATCCGGAAACTTGAGGTGTCCTATCCTTCTGTGCCAGATTCGAAGAGGGTTCTTCTGTTCAAACTCCTTATCTACAGAAAATTCACTCTGACAATTTTCGGAAGATTCATCTTTGACGTAATAAAGGTCGTCGACTCTCTTCGCGATCACTTTCGTCTCGCCCTGATCGTCGAATATTTCAGCTTGATACTTATCAAACAGCACCCCTTGTCACAGTATCCCTTGTCAGTGATTTTGGCTACTGATAAGAGGTTATGTCGCAAATCAGGGACGTGCAACGTATCAAGAACCTTCACGTCGCATGAATCACTTTGTATCTTCGACTTGAACACGGTCGTGCCTTTTCCCTTGATTTAGGCAAAGGCGTCATTGGCTAACTTCACCTGATCACCTTCACGGTTTTCGATTTCCGTGAATGCACTTAAATCTCGACACAGGTGACGACATGTGCCGATCTTCACTACACCTGACAGGAGAGCCACGTTGGTTGACCCGTAGTTGCTCTTCCTTTTAAGCGGACATTCCGACGACTTATGTCCCTGTTCGTGACATTTGAAACATTTGTAGTTAAAAGTCATTTAAAGAAATGACCCCTGGTCCTTTCCGGTTTGACTTGATTTCTCCTTCTTGTTCTTCGATTGCCGCTTTTTCTGGACGTACATGGTACATTGGTTCGAACTCCACGTTTTTTAATTCTTCCTCGCTTCATATTTCTAGATGATTTGCGTCCTCAGATTGTCAGGCGTTGACAATGTATCACGACTTTCGATCGCCATTCGGAAATTCTCATAGCTTGATGACAACATGATCGCGAATAAATCGTCATTTATAGTCACATCCATTTGCACGTACGAGCATAGGAATATTTTTGCCGCCAAGGCAAAAAAAGTGATTGCTAGAAACGCCGTAAGGGCGCCACCTCTCACATACCAACTTTGTAAAGTTGTGGATCGCACGAAATGCATTTCATTTCAACAATTATGTTGTGTTTGAGACTGAATATCCCAGTCAAATCAGCCAAACATTTCTGGGTTTTTGAAATTTGTTATGATTGTTAATTGTTACCATTAACAAAAATCTTGAAGTCGGTCTGGATAGCCGAGGTCATTAAGGCTGAAAGATTGCCTCAGCTCGAAGGGGCGCGGGTTCGGGTCCCACCTTGGGCATGGATATTTGTGTGTTCGTGTTGTCCTGACATGTTCTTCCGACAGTTTCCCCTACAGTTAAACGATCACAGTGGTCGCTCTATGACCAAGTTGTGAAAAAGCAACAACAACAAAAATTGAAGGGTGGGAGGTGATGGAGAAGATGGGAGGAGTGGGGGTGTTTTTTGGATATACTTCATGTTCATAACTATCATTCCTATAAAAATTAATGCTCTATACAAAATTAAAGTAAACAAAAATTAATAATAAAAACTATCAATGCAATCTTAACGTATACTCAACCTTAGACGTGATAATTTTTTTTTATTTACAAGACCCTGTTTTAGTTATATCCATTATAATAATGATGTTATGTTAAGTTCAGTTCACAGATTTTTTTTTCCATTATCAACATTTCGTATTTGCATATTTTGCGCAAAAAACACAAATGTATCTTATCAAAGACAAGAACTGAATTACCAATAAATATTTTAAGTGGTCATTGTTCCATTATTTAATTATTTTTTTATCAATTACCTTAGAATTATTAAAAGCCATGGGACTGTGTTATTTTGTTGTAATATTTTTATTTATTTGTAGTAAAAGCGTGTTCAACATCTCTCACATTATTATTTAATCAAGAAAATAACAAATATATTGTTCTATAAATCGTAAAATTCCTTAATTTATTTAAAATTTGATACGTAATACTGAAGAAAATGATACAATGCAATTTAGGTTTTCATATCTCCTTACAATTAAAATAAAGGAAAATGAGAACGCTTGAAACATTTTTACTCTTCTATAGCCACATGCCACAAATCTAATTTTCTACATGCACCCTGCTGCTGGAAATTTGAAGGCCTAGCATTATCAGAAATTTTTTAATTTATATTAATTATTGTAAATTATTATAAATTTATTGTTTTATGAATAATTTAATTCAATTTTGGGTCTGTGAAATATGTATAATATTTTAAATAGGAGTATTTGTAAAGTAATTACATTAAGAAATATAAAGTTTCAGCTTTCCAATCTTAGCAATAATTTAGTCTTAGAATATTGTACATAAGTCAATAATTCAATTGTATAAACGGAAATCATTTTCTTATGCATTAAAAAAAAGGTTATTGATGGCGTAGTATACCAATATACAATGTCATGAAATGCTATTTTAGGGAAAACCATGTTTGAAAGTTGGTAATGGTGCAGTTACACAGAGTGACAATAGTATCTTTCTGGGAAAAAACAAGATCAATCTTCAGTGGACACACAATTCTGACTCACTAGTTATACAAGAATGAGATGTCTGCAGAAATGATAAAATTCTGAGAACACTCAGTATGTAAACTATGAATATTTCAAGTGCATTACTTTAGACCATTTTATATGTGTAATAATAGTCAATAGTAATGTGCTTCAAAAAAATGTTGTTTGTGGCTCATGAAAAGAAATAAAAAGAAAGTGCCAAGGAAGAATATTTAAAATTAATGATATCAAATTTGAAGTTCGTAAAAAATTTATTTAATTTGAACAAAATTTCATATTTGGAAATTGTTTTCAAATTCATAATTGATCAGTGTTATATTACTATTTCTAAACAAAATGCAGAGAAAAAGTTAATGGCATTCTTTTGTACCTGACTAATACCACTACTACTATTATTATCATATTATTATTATTACATTTATTATTATTATTATATATATATTATTATATATTATTATTATTATTATTATTATTATTATTAATAATATTGCACTATTTGTATTATACTGGCAATTTTACTTTTCTTAAAAAATTACAATAAATTTAAATAAGTATTTAAAGTTTATCAGAAATTGTTGCAGTTGCCATTGAATACATGCATAACTTTATTATATGGAATAATAAAATTTTAGTATTTTGTGTTAGTAGGTTTTGTATCTATCAACAGCTTTACCATTTTGTGTTCCTTGTAAGCATCTTTGGAAATTATGCATTGTGTGAGAGTAATGCAACCACACTGCATTTTTATGCAATAAACAATTAATGCCAAAAATAACCCAGGTATTATTAAAAAAGAATACTAATGAAATCACTGAATAACAATATGTGGTAGCACCAAAAGTAAATATTAAAAAATTGATAACAGCTCCAATTCTTACATTTATCTATTTCTTAAGAACATTTTTTAGTACTGTTTCAATTTCAGAAACTTGAAGATTGTATAACTTAGTTTTCAATATACTGCGAATAATATGTCATCAAAAGAAATTGAACTTTCAAATATTCCAGTTATTTAACAGAATGTAATTTGACAAAATCCACGTTTAAGATCTGAAAAATAACTGTTATTAAGTCCAGCATTAAATTCTGTATTGCAAAATATTACATCAATCTGTGATTATTGTTTGTCATAAAATCATTATTATTAAACAAAGATTTCATATTAGGCCTTACATTTTGACATTGTATGTATTGGAATACATGAATCACTTAAAACATTGATGATAAAGCCTCCTATTATCTAACAAGAATTGTTTAGATTTACATAATGTAATGTATTAGTTTCTAAGAACTAATTTAACTAACTAATAGTTTCTTTAAGAAATCTCATTCGATATTGACGAAGACACACACTGAGACAATCTGAGTTCCATTAAAATGTAATACAAGATAAAAATAATAATGATTAGTATTTTCTGAATTGTGACAAAGGAAATTAAATGAAATACAATACCATTCATACCACCTGAAATACCATTCATCTTTTTTTCTGTTTAAAATGTGTTTATTCAATAATTTGGTACTCTTTAAATTTACCGAGAAAATAAAGACCTTTTAAATTGGTGACTCTTCTTAAAGTAATATACAACATTGTTCTAGTAATTTTGAAGCTATTTCTAAAGTGTATACCTACTTTATCAAAAGTTTGACCTTAGTTTTGTGAATTGTTAAAGCTTCATCAGGAACAAGAGGATATTGTTCTCTAATAATGTGACGAGGATTAATTCTCAATAAATTAAATTAATGTGATTTTTTTGAAATAGAAACAAGACTGGAATCAATATTATTGTTCATCATGAAATCTGTATAAGACATTCATGCTTTATTTCAACTTTTAGATTATCAAATTATATCCAAAGTTTATCTAATTGTTAGTGTTCGATTTAAAAGATATGCATTTCAGAACTCTGCATGATCCATTTACTAGATCATGTTGAACAGTTGATATTACTTGTTACCATATTCTTAATACAAAATTTTAAACATAATTTCATATAAAGTTCCCCAATTTCAAATATGTTTTTTTCTTTTTAAGAGAATAAAGTATTTTAATTTCATTGGAATCACAAATCCTTCCAAAACCTATGTCCTCAGTTGAATACTCTTGTCCATAAAATAAATATGTTTTCTTCATTATATTTATGTACACTCTTATTATCAGAATATATGGTACCATGTGGAACTTCTCCATCTCTTATTTGATGTGACTGAAATTATTTAATATTATGTTCTTTCACATTACCTACTGCAAGATTCTTTAGAACTTCAATAAATTATTTTTCTTGTTTTTGTCTCATAATTTCCTTGAGTTCAAAACACTGAAATTGATCCCAAATTGGATTAGAACCACTAAAAATTTTAACTTCCAAATTATTTGGGCTATAATACATTGAAGAATCCATTACAGGAGCTGATTCATATCTCCAACAGCAATTACAGATATTTTTCTCAAATATTCATTCTCACCCATAATTCGTCATAAATGCATATCCATCCTACTGAGCATACGACTGACAACCATCAATATTTCATCAATAATAAAAAGTTTAATATCTCTTAGTTTTTCCCTTGTGGAATTTGCAACATCATCAGAGAGTACAGATATTTGTCCTTTACAATGAGATATATGCAATGCAAATGCTGTATGTAAAGTCACTCCATTAGTTATGAAAGCAGCTTTGCCAGATAAATTGTGAATGAAAACTTAAATTGTTTCTTTGTTTTTTTAATGCATATTGCCTATGTAATTGGTAATTAATACAATATTGGTAATTATTACAAGTATTATCATTGACTTATACCAGCAGATTCATTCAAAACCACATGAAAAGGAAACATTTCTTTTGATTTGAAATAAATTAATATATACATTAGAAACTGTCATTGACAAACATTAAGGTCACAAGATTCTAAGGTTTTCCTATAATATTGCATCATCTATTCTTTGAGGACTAATAATCTATTTAAATTACTTTGTTTTGAAATTTTAATTCCACCTTGCTCCAAAATATCTATTTCTGTTTTTGTAATAAAGGAATTGCCTCTGCAAGCAATGCAATTGCATTTGCAATAAAGAAATTAATTGTATAAGCTAATTGCAATACTTCATCCAATATTTCATCGAGAATAATGCTGCACTTGTATCTATTGCACAAATAGTTTTTATATTTAAAACATACATTAATTTATAATCCAATTTTCAATCTCATCAGTTTCATTTCTCCTGGCAGAAATAAAAAAAATATTGTTCACTATAATAATTGAACAATTCAACAGCTAATTTATAATGTCTGTATTGAATAATCTTTGTTTTATTACATGAATCATAAACTTCATTATTTTCACAATCATCATTTTCATTAAAACCACAATACTTGATTTTTCGTGCATTGCAGCAAAATCTGCCAGGCAGATGTTATTTAACTGGTTTGGGCTTATTCTGTATTTTCTGAATATATCAGCCATGAAAACATCATATGAATCACTATCTAGTCTCTGCCATTACTTTTTGGATTTCAGTACCATCACTCGTTTTTTTTATAGAGATAAGTGTTCACAAATACTAATGTCCTAATTCTTTTCGACGATGGTAGTGGTAGTATGTGATAAGCTGCTTCCTGAGAAGATATTTTAAATTTTTGTTTAGTATTATGATAACCTCCTTTTCTGTCCTTTACAGCTTCAGTTAAAAGCTTCAATAAGCCAGAATCAATTTTACTGATGTTAACATAAAATGCTTCACCATATTCTTCAAGGATGAATTGTAAATCAATATTTGACTAAAAATATTCAATATACCAATATTATATGACTTAATTGGTACTTCTATACTCTACCTCTTAAGGAAGACTGGGGTTCAAGGGAAGATACTTCAGAGCCAGAATGTATTCAGTTTCTGATAATTGTAGCTTTCAAGAATGCTTTTAAAATACACTAAGTCCATTAAAAAAGGAATTAATCAATTTCATAACATTTTGGCAATTTCTTGTAATTGGGAGGTAATATCTTCTGCAAACAGGGGTTCTAGAATCATTGTGTCATAACTGGAACTGTGAAATTAAATCTTCATTCAAGTATATTTCTTTTCCCTTTGCTGCATGCTTAAGTATGGTGAAGTAGAGAAACATAAGGCTTGTTGAAATCAAAACTGCTTGAAATGAATTTATCAATATCTGTATATATCAATTCAACTTCTTTTCTGTCACGACGTTCCTTCTTATGACATGAAATTGGCGTAGAACGCATTTCTGGAGTAATTCTCCATTATTTTTATTAGTCTTAATAGTCCGTCAATCACGCCAGTGGTCAAGAGGACCGCCAGGAAGCATCTCCGCGTACGCGCTTCACACGTCGCTGCCCAGCGGCCAGAATTGGGAAGTGGTATGGTTTAGGACGCATCACAGGGGCTGGACTAGCCCCTGTGAAGCAGGCAAACTCGTTTAGATGGAACAAATTTCACATAAGTTTGCCCGAGAATTGAACCCGGACCTCCTTGGTGCCAGCGACTTCGCTCTAAGGCTTAAGGCCCATTCACAATGCAAACATAAGCATAAGCATGGCGTTAACATAAAAGTTAGGACTACGTCTACAAGTGGACTCATTCACAATGCGTTCGCATAAGCATAACACGTAAGACGTTAACTTAAGAGCTTGCAAGCTTCAAGCTTCTGTGCTTATGCTTATGTCAGACATAAGGAATGAGCCAATCACAGTTCGTTAACTCAAAATCGAGTATCGAAGTCGATCGATCGTGTCGATTCGTGTGCTGCGTCTCATAGCCAATAGAAACTCTTATTTTGCCTGTGTTTATGTTCGACATTGTGAATACGCCAACTCTTCGCTTGTGTTAATGTCTATGTCTATGTGTTATGCTTATGTTTGTGATTGCATTGTGAATGGGCGAGTTTTTCTGCCGAAAACTCACCGTTTATCAGCTCGAAGTAAGAGCAAGAAAGTACAACTTTTTAATATTTAAAAAGAAGTAATTATTTAAGTGTGCAAGATATCATGCTTACAAAATAATGAAATTTACTTTGCATTTAAAACAAAAGAACGGCCATTTTAATGAATTTTTAATATTGAAACCTCACATCAAATGAGCGTTTAGAATTTCAATTGCGCGATTCTCCTCTGTAACATACATTTCTGTGGCTAGAAGATATTCCAAGTTGTAAGTCGGATGATGAAAATTCAATGCTTAGGAAGGGAGACTCGTGGCTTAGGGTCTAACACGTTGTATAGTAAGAATCCATGTTTTATGGGTCATTGATACCGAAAAAATCGATTGAAGGCTAAACGTCTGTCTCTCCGACCGTCCCTCCGTCCGCCCGCCCGTCCGTCCGTCCGTTCGTCCGTCCGTCCGCCCGTCCGTCCGCCCGCCCGCCCGTCCGCCCGCCCGTCCGTCCACCCGTCCGTCCGCCCGTCCGTCCGCCCGTCCGTCCGCCCGTCGGTCCGCCCGTCCGTCCGCCCGTCCGTCCGCCCGTCCGTCCGCCCGTCCGTCCGCCCGTCCGTCCGCCCGTCCGTCCGCCCGTCCGTCCGCCCGTCCGTCCGCCCGTCCGTCCGTCCGCCCGTCCGTCCGCCCGTCCGCCCGCCCGTCCGTCCGCCCGTCCGTCCGCCCGTCCGTCCGCCCGTCCGTCCGCCCGTCCGTCCGCCCGCCCGTCCGTCCGCGCGTCCAAAATATCCGTTAGAAACGGATATTTTGAATTTTAAGGGTTCTGTATATGAATCCTTAAGGAACGCTTAAGAGAATGGCGAATGTCTCAATTTCGTTCATATCCTTGGTTTTTCGTAAATTGCAAGTTACATTTTTTGTAGGATTTTCTACAACTACAGTATTCAAGATAATTTTTTTTCATGAATGAAATCTGTTCTTTAAAGACACATCTTGAAATAAATTTATGTACAACTTTTCGACAATATGAGTAGTTTTCGCGTCATTTCGCGTGAAATATAGACAAAGTTTAAAAAAGATTTAAACCTTTTTTCTGAAAAACGGCTCCATATTTTTTCTTTACATTTTCTCCTCGTGTGTATAAAAAATATGATGTTAGTATTATTTCCTGCGAATTCTCTGTATTTTCGAAAATTGGAAAATTTTAACATTTAAAAATTACAAAATTGAAGATATAGATTTTTGCATCACAACAGAATTTGTTCTAAAACATTACCTCCTTAAAAATATGATGTATAATTCTTTGAAAAACGAGTAGTTTTTGCGTAATTTGTGCTCGAAATTAATGCAATTTGTTACAAAAAACATTTTTTCAAAAATCGCTCCAAAGTTTTTCTTTATTTTTTCCCTTTTAAATAGAACCTGAAACGCCTAATAGAATGACGCATATATCATCTTTGTTGAATTCTTTGGATTTTCGAAAATTGCAAATTTGGAAATAATGCAAGAAAGTATGCGCTGTTGTAGCCGAACTATCAAACCACTAGTGCGGAATGCTCGTTAAAAACGCCTAAACAAAGTAGAAACACGACGCAAAACACTTTCGATACAGTGCCGAGCAGCGTCAACTTCGGGATGAATTCGATGCTCCGAACTGTTGGAACGGTGACCTACATGAATGTGGTAACCATGAACAAATTAACGCGTGGGACATTTGCAGTGCTTTTTTTATTTCTCTGAACATTTGTCATTTAAAATCGATCCACACACCACTTAAAGCTAGATTTGCCTATCCACGAGATCTCAAGAGCCGATCTAAAATGTCCGTAATGTTCCATTAAAAAATTGACCGTCCCATGGTTTTCTGAAAACTACATGGCCAGGAGTCCAGGGTAATGTTATTTGATATTTCTCGGCCCGGAATCTGCAAAACTCAAAATCCCAAAATATTTTCCAAAAAAGTTTAATGTAAATCTGTTTTGCTCTTCTATTGTATTTCGTTTGAACCTATTGAATTACAGAATTAATTCACCAAAAATAGTAACACAAAAAAATCGCACGACCACAAGCATTAGACTGCACGACCCCAAGCATTAGCACTGTTGTAATATTGATTTGAAATGTGCTTTCTACTAAAATGTTTGGATGTGTGTTGGCAGGAGCAAGAATTCGCTTGGGACTCGAAGATGCAGGGGCTGCTGCTGAGCGCGTTCTTCTGGGGCTACCTCGTCACGCAAATCCCGGGCGGGTGGCTGGCGGCGCGTGTGGGCGGCAACCGCCTCTTCGGCTTGGGGCTGGCGGCCACCGCCCTCTTCACGCTGATCACCCCCCCGCTCGCCCGCGCCGGCGCCTACTGGCTGCTGGCCCTGCGCGTCGCGGAGGGCCTCTTCGAGGTGACTCGCCTTCACGCCTTGCGCTCTTCACGGCTACGAGTGCCACCGTACATACATTTAAACATACGACCCATTGTGGGATAAGTTTCTTGCCTCTGACAGGCAAAGGTGGATTAGGGTACCAACCGATGTGACTGCAGTGCCTCTGACAAGAGAGGGGCTAGGATTCCACTCCCCATGGTGGCAGAATTTAGATACTAGCCATGCAGCTAGGTCGAATTCAGCCACTGTCTAGAGGAGAATTCTAGTGGCCGGCTGCTCTGATCGGTGACTTTTCCGTGGTTTCTTCGATCAACACCAGGCGAATGCTGGAGCAGTGCCCTAACAAACGGGCCACGGATCATGCGCGATATTTCCTTCCTCTTCCTATTCTCTCCTCTTATTTACACACACACACACACACACACACACACACACACTTGCACTACACTACCACATATGACGGAAGACCAGTCGAGAGGTGCATCAAGCTGGAACAGCCTTGTCAGCACACTGGAATGAAACTAGTAAAATTATTTATTGCTATTTAATTGCTAATTAATCGCCATAATTTGGAATTAATTGCCACGTATTTTCGTGGCGAAAACGGGTGTGAGCTGTCTTGAGGCGTTACATCCGTTTTCGCTACAATACGTGAAAATGTGTGCGAGCTGGCTTGTGCGCGAGACCAGCACATACATTGCCAGTATTAAGATTTCATTAATCGACGAGGAGGTTCAGATTCATTACACAGAAATTAAATTTTGAAATATACGAGGTTTTCGTTTATTGATGCGTTAAAATTTCTGATAGGTTTTCAATGAACATACTTCATATTCGCTCATCTCTTAAGCTGACACCACCAAAAATGTTTGTTACAAATTATTTGAGGGTTTCCGTCGAGCTCGGATCCTTATTCAACTTACGTGTGTGTGACACCCAGTTCACACCCATTTTCGCCTCGACCATGCGTGGCAATTCCAAATTGTGGCAATTAATTAGCAATAAATAATTTCAGGGTCTCCGTCGAGCTACGACCCAAATTAAACATGTGTGTGATGACACCCAACTCACATCTGTTTTCGTCACAAAAATTAACGGCAATTAATTCCAAATTGTGCAATTAATTGCTAATTAATTAGCAATAAATCATTTGAGGATTTCCTCCGAGCTACAACCCTAATTTAACTTTTGTGTGTGCTGACTTCTAGCTCACACCCGTTTACGCCACGAAAATACATGTCAATTAATTCCCAATTCTGGAAATTAATTTGAAATTAAATATCAATAATTCATTTGACATATTTCATTCCGGTGTGCTGACATGGCTGCTCCAGCTTGACACACCTCCACTTGGGAGCTTAGAGCTTGTCCCGGCTGGAGGGAAATGCCTGATTGGGGGAAACCTTGCAAGCCGAAAGGTATGTCGGCTCCGGATATCGCCACCCAGCGGGGGAAGATCACCGCCACCTCCCCACAATAAAAGCATGGACTACATTTACGGGACTGTGGAAAATAACAATTTAAGTTCTTTGGTTTTTGGGTGCATTGATTGGCAGCACTGGGTGCGCACTCTTTCTTTTGTTTTTCCACTTCCTCTGTGCGCGGGAGCGGGAGAGTCAGTGTCTGTTGGTGTCCGTTAAGAGTACGTTGTATGTCGGACGTATGCTGTGCTGCGCTGTAGTAGTTTGTAACTTAAGTTATGTTAATGAAGTATTACAACAAATCATAGTTGGTGTTCTCTCTTTACATCCCGAACAATAACAGGGACTAATGATCTTAGCAGTTGACGCGCGCAGGCTCACCAATCAATCACTAAAAAAATCCTTGTCTCTGGGCCCTTCGTAAGTCATACATATAAGTACTTCGTGAAACAACTTCAGAAATACAGATAACTGTTTCCTAATGTTAAGACTTAAAATTGTAACAAGAATAAAAAGTCATTTTGCCAAACTTCCAGGCTCTAGTTATTAGGTAAGACTTTAATTGCTGTTCCCTACGCCAAAACCCTAACAATTCTGCATGTTTCTGTAGCATTATATGTTTCAACACTCGGAGATGACTCTCTGACAATACCTATTAGTTTCAAATCACATCAAATTTTGTGTTGGGTATATGGTATATTTTCTGCACACATTTCGGTGGAAGGTATCATTGATAATTCAAGTAATGTAAAGTACCCTCAGAATTCTTCGGAATGCTTTGACACCTGCAACAGTACAATGCCAGCGTCATAGAAAAAATAACATCAAATCAATGGCGTCGATGATGATGAAGATAATGATAATGATGATGATGATGTTAATAATAATAATAATAATAATAATAATAATAATAATAATAATCTAATATTAACAAATATAAAAGAAATTTGAAGAATTAAAAGTAGAAATGCTGGTGAAATATCAGTTTATACAAAATACTTACGTTCTGGTTTGTGCTGTAAAGTTCGTTTCACAAAACAGCCGTGCAGCGGTGTTCAGACCGCTCCTATAAGTCGTTCACTCAACGAAATCATACGTCATGCACGATTATGAAACAGCTTAGGCGGCACTATGTGAAGAGTAAATGTCCCCAAGGAATAGTGACATCTTACTGTCTCGTTTCATTGCCCACAGATTTTGCACGCAAAAGTGTTCGGAGGGTGTTCTAAACACAGTCCGCGCGCGCGGGGGTGCAGGGGATTAATATTGTTATGGCCCACGACTGGAGTTATGGGGTAATATGTATCACGGGTTATTTACTTGATGAAACGACCATAGAAAGATCATGCGGGAGAATTGATTTTTGACTGTGCCACTTTTGGCATATTTGCTTGAGTTAAGTACGTAATGAGACGATTGAAATATTTCTTTATTGGAGAAATCATTTAATATATAGTTTGTCAAAAACTTTCTTCAGGAAAGCATAAAACATTCAAACTTTTTCGAACAAAATAAATATTGCTTATTAGATCAGATCAATCAAGAAACTGCAATTGTGAAACAGATCTTTTAATTCATGGATATGCTTTATTTCAAACCAATATTTCAAAATTTTCTGAAAAATGACACCATATTACTTTTTAAAAATTTATTACTCCACGAAAGGAATTATGCTCATAAAACATCAGATCGATTTTCATTAAAACCATTGAGATTTGAAAAATATCGGTATCATATGTGGACAAAAGAATTTTTTAAATTGAAATATATTTTTAAAAATTAAATTTGTAAATGAAAGAAAATTTGGCTTTAGTACAGACTTCATAGGAGCGTTTCAAAAATAATGTGCGCAATATACAAAACCCCAGAGGTAAAATTATAAGTAGGATCTTTGCTAGATTAAGAAGAAAATAAAAATTATATTATGATTGAAACCTGAAATTTTTTAACAAACCTTTTTTGATAAACTTCTATACTCTCCAAACAAACTCTGATGCAAACACTCCTTTCTTATAAACCAAAGATCCAACTGCGTCAGTCAATCCCCAGCATTCAGTAGCCAAATGTTTTGTATAATTTGTTGTTCCATCTTTTTCGCAACACGTCTCAGCCCTTTTGGGCATTGAGCATGTACATACACACACACTCTCTCTCTCTCGCTCACTCTCTCTCACTCACTCTCACTCACTCACTCTCACTCACTCACTCTCGCTCACTCTCACTCACTCACTCTCACTCACTCACACACACATCCATCCGAAGTAATCCGCCGTTAAGTTTAGTCATTTGTCTCAGTCGGTGGCTTGCTTGCGCAGGGCGTGACGTATCCGTGCATGCACGCCGTGTGGGCGCGTTGGGCCCCGCCGCTGGAGCGGAGTCGCATGACCACCATCGCCTTCTCCGGCAGCTACGTGGGCACCGTCGTCGCCATGCCCGTCTGCGGACTGCTCGCCAACACCATCGGCTGGCCCTCCATCTTCTACGTCTTTGGTAAGTAAAACGAACTCAAGGCAAAATCCTCGCCAACGCCGCCGGATGGCCTTCCATCTTCTACGTCTTCGATGAGTGAAACGGGCTAAAGGGAGACTGAATGCACGCACCGACGACTGGCCTTCCATCTGTTACTTTATCGGGGAGTAAAACAAAATAATGGTAGCGTGCTCGGTGGCAGCAACGGCCGACCCTGCATCTTCTGTGCCCTTGGTTATTAAAACGAAGAAGGCATTCTGTTCGCCATCACCCACCGCTGTTCCTATTTCTACGACTTCGCTGAGAAAAGCAAAGTAAAGGTAGTCAGATCTCCCACACCGCTGGCTGTAACTACTTCAATGTCTTCGTTCAGTAAAACAGCGCAATCGGTCGGCTGGCAACTCAAATGCAACATCTTTTGTACGTAAAACGAAGTAATGGCAGCCTGTACGCAACACAATCAGCTAGCTCTCTGTCTTATCTTATTTGATATTATTTTCTGATAGTAAAAGGAAGTAAAAAGAGTAATCTTTCAACTTGGTCAGTTTGGCTCTCTACCATCTACATTTTCAGTGAGTAAAATGGAGATAACGCGGTCTGCTCACCAACAACGTGGGCTAGCCCTATATATCCTACAATTTTGATAAGTAAATCGAAGAAAAGTCTGCATGCTCGTCAACCTCGTCGGCTGGTCCTCCATCATCTTCGCCCAGTGAAACGAGGTGAATGCAGTCTGAACTCTAGCACTTCAGGTTAACCTCCCCATCTTTTTTAGACCTTCGGTGAGTAAAACAAAGTGAAGGCAGATTTCTCGCCAACACCGTCGGATGGCCCACCCCTTCTACGTATTCGTTCAGGGAAAATTAAGATATTCTAGCTACCAACGCAGCGCGTGACCCTCCCAACTTCGACGTCTTCGATGAGTAAAAAGAATGAAGGAAGTCTGCTCGCCAACACATTTTGCATTCCCACCATTTTCATTTTTTTACTCTCAAAACAGTAAAACATCGTGAAGGCTGTTTACTTGATAACAAATCCGCGTGGTACTTCGTCTACGACTGTTTTTGTGATTTTTTTCCCAAAGAACTGGGCGTGGGATTTTAATGAAATGTTAATTTTTCCAAGAAATTTTAGTGGAACCCCTTTCTAATTTCATTTTTTTTTTTTGTAATTATGTAGTGATGTATACTGTGCACATAAACGAGTACCGAGATTCAAACATGAAATGGGTTTTCGAAAACTGAAGTTGTGCTTCATGTAAAGGTTTTATGTTACATAATTGAAGTTGTGCCAGGCGATGCTTTGAAAGACCGCGTGTCATTAGGATTTCATGACGATTATGATGAGAGACAGGACTTTACGCAACTTTTGCTGGATTTCACCTCAGCGATGGCGGATGGTGTTGTTTACATTTAAAATAACACTCCACTTGGAATGTAGTTTAACGCTTTCGCGACGTTCCTACATTTGGGAACCGTCGTCGTAGGAAATTAGTGTGGAGCAAGTTGCAAAATTTATAGGAGAAAAGTCTGAATCGTTGGTAAGGGTTTTACTTAATTATTCATAATATATTATAGCGATATGCATAAAAAATCTTTTTTTAGATAGCCCGTTGTAAAAGGGTTGTTATTTCAGGACCTGCATACCGAGCCAAAAGTTCAATATTTAGTACTATTCCTAAAAGTAAGACAATGCCGAAGTCTTCAGATAAATCTGTAAATGCCACAAAGAAAACATAATACTTTCGTCTGACCGCATTGGCTACAACCGACCTTCATGTAACATTAATGATTAAATATACTTAAATTAAGCCAAAATGAAAGTTAGGAAGGCAGTTTTAAAAATAGTACATGACACACGGAGTAAAAGTGATTTTTCCTCGTCGTAGGATCCGTGCCACTTGGTCTATCACCACGTGTCGCCACTTTTCCTACTCCCAACATAAAAAGTCACTTTTACCACACGTATCACAAATAACTGTTATTTTATCAGAAATTAACGATGTGATGTTATCCCAGAGAAAAAAGTGTGCATTAGAAACACCACTGTGTTCTTTGATATTTTATTAAGAGGGAAGATTATTTACGTAAATTTGGCTGTACAATTCTTTTTGTTAGTCAATTTTTTTTATCAATTGCAATGTAATTCAATTTTAGAAGGAATCTGTTCATAAGTTAATGTACACATTACTATTGAAAATATCTATTGGCAGGACATGCCAGCCCATGCGCCATTTGCGCCGCCTGCATTCTGCTTCACTCTAGGCGGCGACTGACATTCAACCCGAGTGCAAACATCACGTCCGCGCAATGCCACCCCACCTCTGGCGCCACTCCAGGAGCGAAACCGGTTCCACGGGGAAACCCCGCCAAGCTGCGCTGTCATTCAGCTGGTTCGTTAAAAATATTGGAATACGAAGAAGCGAGTGAAAGGGTATCCCCGGATAAGATGGTAAACAGTTTCCCCAAACCAAATGACGTATGAGCGATTACATTATAATTCGAACATAAAAATAATTTTTTTGAAAGGTTTCTTAGCCCCTGTCCCACCACCCACATCCCCTTAAACTGCCAAAACCGTGTTTTTTTAATTTTATTTTTTTCGGCAATTTAACACTATTTTATCTGACTGAAAATATGATAAATTAGAAGACAATTTATACTATCAGAAAAATATTTTTTTATATTTTCTCAGACCCAAATTCAAACAAAAAAGTTTTGAAAAAAATAACAAAAAAAGTTTTATTGTATCTTATAACGATGGGACAGGCTCGAAAAACTCTCAAACGTTCCTCTTAAAACACAAATTGTTATGAATTTGTTTCAGATTTTTTCGACTGCTGGGCTGCAGTTAAAAAATAAAAACCATTTCCCTTCTTGACTTTAAATATACTTTGAAAATGTCTACAACAGTTCTGTGCATTTATTTTAGTGTTTACTATGCATTTGTATACATTGTTGTTGTACCCAGTAATATTTTTATTTTGTAATTTAGTTACAAATTATCATTTTTTTAAAAATCGTTCTTATCCTTTGCATAAGCATAACATACGCTAAGGAAATACGAAAGTTTTGTCCCTTCAACCATGGGGCTCGCGCCGTTAGTAATCGAGGTTCCTAGCAGTCACCCGTCCAGGAGTCCGTGGTGTCTCGAGTTGTTTACTTCCGTTACTTTACGGAGCGTAGTTAAGTAATTCGGCTAACAACGCCGGCGACTGAAAAACTCGAAATCCATGTGTGACTATTTATCCAAATTATTACGTATGTGCGAGCGGCAAGAGCCCATCTTGCCGATGGCACGGTTTGTCGACTGAACAAACAAACAAGAAGTTGAATCCGATTACGCATAAAAACGTGTATCTATATTCGTATTTTCCTGATTATACTTTCGAATCAATCGACAGCTCATCACGTGACCTTGTTCGCAAAAGGAGCTGCCTAACGTTCGCAGGGAGTCGTAGTGCAATTTTTTTAATTTTCATCTTTACGTGGATATTTCTTCTGGCTTTCACTCTTAGGCTTCTTTAAGCTGTCATGTTGTTCTGGAGTGTACCTATTCGGCCGTTGCTTCTTGCGGTCGCTATCACAATGCGTGCTATGCTGAAGACTCGCAGTCTGCGTTCAGTCGGAGCTACAACTCACGCACAGTGAAATTCCGTTTGCAGCTTTAGTTGGGGGGACCGAACTGCCAGAATTACGCTTGAGAGCTTCACTTCCCACTTTGCGATTGCATCGGTGTCGGCGTTGTTGACCATAGGTTTGCGCTTGACTTTTGTACCTGTTACATATCCTGCGTCTTATTCTTGATCACATGACTTTGTCGTACATTTTTCATGTATAAAAATTGTCTCTCGGCAATGGTTCCATCAGTTCTTCCTCGGTGTAGTCATCCTTGCAGTTTGTTATACTGTGTCGTCAGAAAAAATAATGACTCAACCTAAATTTCAAATTTGTTTCTGAAGTGAAATGTGCGTCCTCTTTTCGAACATTGCATTGATCGTTCCATAATCGAACCACTTTTGGGCCTTATCCTGTACGTTAAATCGGAATAATATAATGAATGACACAACTTTCCACATATTAGATCAAACAGTCTTTTCAATAACAACCATTACTTATGGCAATAAGGTGGACACGGTTTCTACAAAGCCATATTAAAAGCAAACACACCAACTATAAATATGCTACGTCAGGCAGAGAGAAAATAAAAACAAATGTATTATGTTCCAGGGGCCGTGTGCCTTGTTTGGTTTGTTGTGTGGTGGGCTGTCGTTGCAGAAAGCCCTGAAAAAGATCCGCGAATTAAGTCGGAAGAACTCAAGTACTTACAGGAGGCGCTGGGCTCAGACATGACGCACAAGGTAAGTGCCTTTTACCAGCACCTTCCCAGCAGCACTAGTTTTTGTTCAATGAATTTTAAAGATATCTCATTACTTTCGTTGTAAAGAATCACGATTTGTTCTGATAAGGATTTTTGTTATCAAATACTTTCTGGCCACTTAATCAAACATGCCTTACGGTGTTAATATAATTAATAATAAAAATGCATTTGCTGAAATGATAATGCAATATGTGACAAACAAATTATGTGTACTGTGTGAAACGTAAAAATTAATAGAAAAGCTTAAAATGGTGAGCTCGTTAATTGATCACCTTCACAGTCTCCCGCTGAGCTCCAAATCGGAATTTTTAATTTTCATGGACACTTATACTGAAAGATAGGACGTTGGAAAGAGGAAGCACACACTAAGATCACTTTGGAAGTTTTTATTGCGTTTTTGAGAAAAGAAACACTTATGGTTATACTTACGTCCTTCCGTACTCCCAGTCCACAACGCATCTGTGTCGCTGATCTGAAGAATTTGTAGAATCATCTGTCCCCCCGAACATTTGATCAGCATCGGAAAAATTGTTACGCAGGAGAGTACCGTAAACTGGAGTGACCAAGGGACATTTTCTAATATTTTATTTTATATGTCATAGTAGCCACTTAAAATAGGTCATTCTGAGTCCAGTCGTCGGAATAACGTTCAACATATTCTTTATGGTGGTCAAATATCTCATAATTAGCCCATCTTTCTCTACATGACACATTTTCACTTAATATTTGTGTTTAATTTTATGACATTGCAAAACTTTGTGATTAGAACTCAAAGGTTTTATAGTGTAGTGCATGTTTTATCGCGGGAGGAGGTGGTGGTCTTCCTCTGCTGGCTTGCGAGTTCCCACATCGGCTTTCGCTCTAAGCTCTTTACTAGTCTCCTGACAAGTGACAGTCTAGTGTATATGAGTGTGTATGTAAGTAAGGGGTGAGAATAGAAGAAAGAAAAAAAGAAAGAATATATGCTCTTGCTGTACCTCAAACTAGTGGTGCTACAACAACACATATTTTCTTACATTATTTCTAAATTTGCAATTTTCGAAAATTCAGAGAGTTCAACAAAAGTGTGACCTGAGTCATTCTTTTAAGTGTTACTTGTTTTATATTTAGAAAAAATTAAAGAAAGAAATTGAAGCTTTTTTACGAAAAGGTTTTTTATATTTTGCATTAATTTCAAGCGAAAATTGCCAAAACTGTTTGTTTGTTTTTTCAAAAAATCATACATGACAAGCTTTCAAAAAGCTAATTTTTAGAACATATTCTTCATTTTAGGCAAAAATCTTCAAATGTATAGTTCTGGAATGTTACCTTTTAACAATTTTCAACATTACAGAGTGTTTGTCAGAAATGGGAGTGACACTAATTTTTAACCGTTCTTTATACATAAGAGGAAAAATTTAAAGAAAAAAATGTAACCGTTTTTGAGAAAAATAATTGTTGAAAAATCAGGTATTTTAACGAAAATGAGACTTCTTACACATAATTCTTATACACTAATCTACAATAAAATTCAGTCAAAATATTTGGAGTCATATTATTCGAAAATTTTGAAAATTTGGAGTCTTCTTGTACAGTACCCCTAAAAATCAAAATATATGTTTCAAACTCGCAGAGCCTTGAATTCTTTTAAATCGGTCTGGGTATATCGATTTTGGAGAAAATCTGTTGAACGGTTTAGGCGCTCGCGTTGACCACAGACAGACCGATGGACTGATGGGTGGGCAGTCAGACAGACAGAAGTTTACCATCAATCGATTTTTTGGTATCAGGGACCACAAAACATGGATTACACGCGTTAGAGAATAATTTACGGGTAAAATCCATGAAATAGATATATCCCCTTTTTCATTACCATGGCCTGGCAATAAGATTTTTTCTGCCGAAAATTTGCTGTTTTTCGGTACACGATTACAGTATTTTACGACGTAACTTGAAAACGTGACCCAACATATCTTACCCGTAAACCAACGATTTATACTATGAATACTATCTATACTCTTGGGACTGCAAGCTAGGGACAATTCCGGTACGCGCATTAAACGATTGAGATAAACAGCAATCAGAATGGCGGCTTAAAGCCGAGATATGAAACACTGCCAAGGACATACTTGAACTAAGCAATTGCGGCGCACACAATATACAAAGTAAAAATGGAAATATTTTGAATTGCATATTACATTGAGCGAAAGTTGCAAGAGATGAACTGAAACTATTGCAGAATAGCCTGCAATGTAATTGGTAATGACTGAAGCCAAATTGAACGCAAGAAGTCGTCCTTTATATTAATATTCCCTATTAAAGATCGAAGATGCGGTAGAAATTGAGAAGGCTTTTTATTTCCCAATTCTTCGTCTGATATGAGCAAGCGAATTCTTTCTTCCTGGGAAGCAGATTGTCGGTTAATTAACTCTCGTTTTAAAGTCTCGTATTTATCAGTGCGAGGATGATCCATTATAATATCCTGAACTTTTTGTGTAATGTGAACGTATAGACATGTAATTTTGTAGTAACATTTTTCTGAATCATTTTTAATTTTTGATAGGTAAATTGCGCTTCGGCGTGCGTGAACCATATCCTTGGTCTTGTTTCCATTTGTTGAAGGAGCGGGAACATACTTTAACGAAGAATCGTCTATTGGTTCTCTGTCCTTAGTGAATTTTTTGTAAATTGTTCTTTGAAGTTAATATTCACTGTCGGAAGTCACCAATTGAAGTGCTTTTGTCGTGTCTCAACTTCAACCAAAACTCAAGAACTTCTGTGTTATATGTCTATTAATGACAGAACAGTAACAACAGTATTATAAATGTACTGTAACTTTGCTGTTACAAACTTATGGAGCTTCTCTTGCTCAGATCAGGATAGTATGCCCTTCTGGAGGACTGACACATCTGCAACTAATAAACATTTTATTCTTTTTCATGACAATAAGTATTGATTATTTTTGTGAAGTAAATATTGATTCGTAAAGCTTCATTATTTTGAAACATCAATACATATAAAGTTAACCTCTAGGGTGGCTAATGTACAGCGAGCAAGCTTTCCGTGGTGCAATCCCGGGATCGATTCCCGGACAGAGCAAAAATAGTTGGAACTTACCTTTAAAATCGTCTCAGTTTCCGTAGCTATGAGACGAAGATTGCTCTGGTAGGCGGAGTTTGCTAGTTAGGGTAAAGGAATACAATACGTTTGCCACATGTCTCTCTTCTTCCAATAGTAGGAATTAAACTAAGCCCAGGTTTGGAATTAAACTAAGCAGGAATTAAACAGGAATTAAACTAAGCCCGTCGTTAGCTAGCCGGAAATTCGGACAATCGACCGAAAATGTCAAATACATACACACTTAAATCGCCCCTTAATGGGAGTTATTAGAGGAAAAACATGTTGAAAATAATTTCTGATTGCAGAAAATCTCTCATCCTTGGAAGAAGTTCCTAACTTCGATGCCGGTGTGGGCCATTGTGGTGGCGCACTTCTGCGAGAACTGGGGCTTCTACACACTCCTCACGCAGCTGCCCTCCTTCATGAAAGGTTCAGCATTTCACTTCGTACTCTCTCATATTTATAATTTGCATTTATTATATCGATTTTAAAACGTTACATAAATAAAAAGGGAATTATGTTTGTCTGTCGCATATTGACGCAAAAACTCCTCGACCAATTCCGCTGAAATTTTCACATTTTTTCTTATTGGTATCGGTAGTATTTATAGAGTGTTTTGAATTAAATCGGATATGTGGGAACGTTATTGATGATGACTAGAGTCCATGATTAATCGCTCAGTCTACTGAAGCGCCCGTCTGGACAGAAGCGGTAGGCAACCCGTCGCACCGTCAAGTGTTAAGCGCGTGACAGCTGCATATTCTGCCCTTGCGATTGTGAAATATCGGCTGGAATTTTAACACCCGATATTACTTCAACGTTTTCTCGGACAAGTAAATCAAATTTCATCAAGACTGTCTTAGCGAACATATGCCCAAACGTGAGGGAGAACCTTTAAACAATAGGATACTTGACAACATGTCCAAACTAGAACATAGAACAAACCCCTACTCACGAGAAAGGCTTTCATCTATTCGAATTTTTGTCGAGCGTAGCGTAAAACGTGATTAACAATTACGTGACCAGTAGCGAGTGAAGTGTAATACACTGCTAGGGCGAAGCATCACCGGGTTCTCTAGTTACAAAGTTAAATAGAAAAATAAAATATGCAATAAATTGTATTCAATGTTAAATAAGTGTTTTTTTTTCATTTCCTTACGAATAACTTTATTATTAAAACGTTTTCCCTCATTACCAGGGTTGACATACAAAACAACTAATGCAGTGGAATAAAGTTTATCTTTTCTGTCGTTTTCTAGTTGTCTCCATACGCAAATTCAATTTCATGTTTCAGACACTCTACACTTCGACCTTAAACAAGCTGGTTTTATGTCTGGACTCCCGTACCTAGCCATGGCAGTTGTTCTTCAGATTGCAGGCCAATTAGCAGACTTCTTGCGTGAGCGGCGAATCCTTACCACCACCCAGGTGAGTGAGTGACTGCAGTGGCGGCGCGTTGCTCAACCCCCAGATGATAGGAAAATACTTATTATTTACATACTGAATATATTATTAAATACATACATTCTAAATATTGCGGAAATACCGATGTGTGAAATCATTTTGAAATCAAGAGCCCCCATCGAGCGCTCTCTCTGGCGTCTAGTTGCAAGCCAGGCAGAACACCGACGCGACGTCACTCTCTTATGGAGTTTTACATTGCGAAGCACGAACCGTCCGACTATCCGTGAGTTTCTGTAGCACCAATAACACGAGGACACCGACAGTTCGCAAGGCAGCAGCTGTTTTCTTCACTATCTTCAAAGAACTGGTCATGCGGAAACGCGCGAAGACCGGCAAATTGCTGTCGGCTATAGTGCGCTGTCTGCGATTGGAAAGAAAATGGCGCCGTGTGCGATGAGGAGACGCATTTTAATCCTTTGTTTAGCGAAGATTATGAGTGTTCAATATTTATTTCTCAGATATTAGAGAATTTTTTTCAGCACAACATGAAATAAAAGCAGAACATCAGAGTGGCAAGCATAAGGTCCCCGACAGATCCCGGTGTGTTGAAATATTTGCATTTCGTGACAATTGATTTTCATTAATAAAAATTCATTTCAATTTAACTTCTTTTTAAAAATAATAGAAATTGAGAGACCTTAAAAACCTATTCCTAATGTTCAACCGTAAAATCAGAAAAAAAGAGCATTTAATAAAAAATTGAAGACGTAGTTTTATATTAGTACATAGAAGTAGTTATAATATGTGAGTATGATTCAAAGACAGCTTTGTTTTGTTTTGCCTGTGTATTGTTTTGAAATGAGAAAACGCGAAGGGTGGGCATACGAATGACTTAGAGAATCTCTTCTGTTCATGTTATTTGGCGTAAAAGCTCGAAGAGGAAATATGAAGCATTTCGTACATGCATAAAAACAACTTTCACTTATCATAATTAGGTATCACAGAACAAATATTTTTTGTGGTTTACTAGATCACTGCCGTGTGTTTACGAACCTGGAACAAAACACGTAACGGTATTGTTAATAACCTTGCGTCTCCGATCTGATTCTTTATGCCCTCGGGCCTTTTGAATACTTTAGGGCCCGCTCTAACACCAACACAACATAATTTTTTATGAATTCGATTTATTACAGTTAAGATGCAAGCAAATACAATAAATAAATGGCATAATACTCAAATAAGTAAAACAACTCGTTTAAACTCGTTAAAAACAACTCGTTAAAACCTTATTTTGGTTTATTGATATGAAAATTACAATTTTAGAATGTTCCCGTGAATTTATTTTTGCCATCAGTTACGTACAAGTCACTGTTACGTATCACATTTCATAGAGACACATTGTTGAGTAGCAGTACCAGTAGCCAACATCAATGTTTTACAGGGATTTTCAAATACAATTTTTGTAACATTTTGGTACGATCCCGCAGTCATCAGGCTAGTAACCACGAGATGTAAAGAATGAAACAAACTTATTTAATTTTATTTTTTATTATTCAGTATTGAATTCAATATTACTTATAAATTATATTTTTTAATTGATTAAATGTTCATGGAGGGCGGAGCATATCCTTTGGATATCCTGAACGTACACGACCATTTTTTTTAGTTTTACTTAAGCCAAATGTATTTGTGCGAGGTGAAGATGAGAGATTGGAGAAGATTTTGGATAAAGTGTTGATATATTGGTCAAGAGGTTAAATTTTTAATTCTCTGTAAATCTGTTTGTACAGAATTCGCCAATGAACTTTAATAATTCTACATAGAAATTTATTCCAAATTTATGGAAGATTTGACATTTATTGGGGAATATAATTTTGAAATTTTCATGTTCATTTTTGATCCAAGAGAATACGAATATATTTTTGTGGAATATTATTTTTTGACCTTCAGACCTTACTGACAGAGTTTTAATGGGGGAGGATATTGATGTCAACGTAAAGTAAATATTTTAGCTTGAGATTTGTCAGTGTTGTTTTTAATCTCCATTTTCGGAATCAGATTTGAAATTCATACAAATTGTTTTGTATAATGTCAAATGATATATTTATATCACTCTGCGAAGTAAATAGAGCTTTGAACAATTAAAGAATAGTATATTCTTCAATGAGGGCAAAATGAAAGCTCTTATTCACGAGTTGATGTTTACAACACGAGCGACGCAGGATCGAGTGTCGTACTTTCTACGAGTGAAGCCATTATGCGCCAGTAAAAGACTATTCTTCCTCTACGACCTTGAAATATTGAGAATAGATTTTGAACAGATTGTGTTTTATTTGAAACTCAAGTACAAGGATTACCTTCACCAAGCAGTGTATGTACAATATGCCGCTAAACATAGGATAAGTCTTCCATAAACCAGAGGGTTTATACTGTTGAAAAAGTTTTGTAAAGTAAGCCTAGAAACCGTTCTTGCTAAAAGATTTCACCCTATTACTTTTTCTCCACTCCATAAATGTGATATAAGAGGGCTCATAATACTTCCTGGCTTCCTGGTTTTATCTGTCAATAATTGTAGAGTTGTGGAATTTCCTGAATTTCAGATGGAGTACAAATTTCATTGTCACTGGCTTCAAGGTTCATTTTCTGTTGAATAATCAATGCGAAATGTAACGAGAAATACGAGTACAACAATGGCTTGGTTACGTAAATGAAACCGCGAAATCATTCACTTGACTACCGTGGTTTGAAAGAAGCGCGAATTGCAAAGAGAAAGCAATTTTGCCCGTGGATTCCGAAAATTCTAGGAATGTGATTGGTAGACAGGCCTTGGATTCCGGACTGGCGGTGGATTCCTTAATCCACAGGGTGCGTAATCGATGTTATTCATCGATTAATATACTGCAGGAATACACATATTATTAAAAGATTCTAGAGAAAGCGTTTTCCCCCGTCATCCGACGGAGGTGAGGTGAGCGTGGGCTGGTGTTGCGCAGGTGCGGCGGCTGTTCAACTGCGGCGCCTTCCTGGGGCAGACGGTGTTCATGCTGCTGGCCACGGCGCTGCCGTCGCCCGCCGCCGTCGTCGCCTGCCTCACCGCCGCCGTGGGCTGCGGCGCCTTCGCCCTCACTGGATACGCGTGAGACACACACACACACACGCAACTCGCGACCCTAAAGTAAAAAGGTTCTATCTGCACCGCAGTAAATTTTACAAGAGAGCATTCCAAAGTTTTGGCCCTCTTTAAAACAAAATCTATTTTATTAAATGAATTCAAACTTTGTCAGTGGACTGGACATCCAAGCACGAAACTGTAGAATGATAATTATTCTAAAAGCATTGTAACTTTGGTAGAAACCAAGACCCTATTTTTAGAGATAGAACCTTTTTACTCTCAATATTTATTTTCAAGTTCGAGCAAAAAGGTTCTTTCATTGTAGGAAAATTTGACTAGTGTATTACTTAAATAATTGCAATAATCAATGTAACTGAAAGATTTGTTAAATTTTAATGAATTGAAAGTAACCTGCTTGCGTTTTAGTACAAATCTTTGTAGTTCTCAATAATATTGACATTTTAATTTAATGCCATTACTTAGAATTTAGCCAACTAGAAGAGGATAAAAGTATTTTATTATAAATTTCTGAATTACACTTAAATTTTCAGTGATATTTTACATATTAATTAAATTAAAGTAAATTGGTGATTAGATTAAAGTAAAATGTCGCATAGCAATAGTTATTATTTTTGCTTTCTTAGCACTTTTTCGAAATAGATTTGATCCAGAGTTGGCATCCATTTCAACATGTTGGGTACATCGGCTACATTTTCCTTATTAAAATTTTATCTTTGGCTACGTACGTCTGCATAGGCGGATAGACGGGAGAACTTTTCGCCACCCACCTTATAGAAATGTTTGGTCGCACATTTACGGTGTAAAATTATAAATCAGAATGTATAATTTTATATTCTATTTCAACTTGTCTGTGAGTGAATTTTAGTTGCGAAGCTTGGGAGAACAGTATTTTATTAAAATGCAGATCTTTGCTGCTTTTATGCAAGTCCTTGAAATGCATTGTTAGCAACTGAATAATATTAAATGGCTTCTTTCTATTTACTGCCAAAAGTACCCGCATGCGCGTTTTAAATCCTCTTGCCTACTTCATGGTCCACGTCTAAATACAACAAAAAATAATAAAAGAATTTTGTTTGTACTATTCATTTCGAACATCCTATTTTAAAAGAAGTTCTCGTATCTTTCCTACGTATTCTTCCCTTTACAGATCAAAACGTTTATTTGTTAACAGTTTTGTAAGGAGAATACAATGTTATTTTAACGCATTCAAATGTAGGAAGCACGCACGAATGCTGAAATGCGAGTGAAGCACACGGCTGCAAGTCTTTGTAAGAATTGCATGTGTCAGCAAGGAAAGGGGAGTTATGTGAGCTATCGCCCTCCAACTAATCTTTAACCTTGCCTTCGGATGCAAAATCTTTCATCACAGGGTCTGCGAAAACTTACATTGCACGAAAACAAAGCAATGGCTAAAACTTACATCCACAACTCAGCGAGATATTGAGTTCTTAAAACGGATTGAGTCTACTAGATCAATGCGTGCCAAACGAAGGGTTAACAACTCATTTATTAACCGAATAGAAGTAAAATTTCAATAATCCGAGTTGTAAGAAGGAATTAGACGTAACCAATTTTATAACATTACATCAACATATGAAGTGGAGTGCAAGTAGCTGATGTCGCGTTACCTATAAAATAAATTCCTAGTTAGCAAGACATTCATTCCAGCATCGTAAGGAATTCCCACATGCCTAATTTTGGCGAATTCTATAAATTCTGACTGGTTGCTAATTAGACCTGATAAAGAATAAATAGTTCGATATTTATAAAAATACGTTTACCTTCTTACAGTATTTTTTTGCTTTAACACGTCTTTTTGGTGTCTCATCTCTTTCAGTACTGCTTGCCGCACTAGGATCGTATTCAGAACTAGAATGCTCAAATACAGCATCTTCAATTTCACTTTCACTCAACATTGCAATTAAATCTGCTTCTTATAAAACTTATAAATTATCTTATCTTCTTATATTATTATTTAAAAATATATCTTATATTATTATTTTATAATAATCTTATAAAACCTGGACACTTTGAGCGGGAATCGTGCAAGTAGGGAAGCCAACGAAATAGTGTCCACATACATGTAAACACATTGGTTTGCACGGTTAAGCAGATAGAACCTTTTCCACGAACTTTTACATACGTTTTGCAGATAGTACCTTTCTTACCTTATCTGTATCTCAGAAACTAAGCTTCGTATGTGGATGTAACTTAGAGGTCATGTAAATCTCATCGCTACCATTACAAACATCACAAAAAGTCATTTTTGGAAAAATGTTAGAACCTTTTTACTTTAAGGCCACGAACTCACTGTACTTGGCAACCATTAAATTATTAGAAACTCAGCTACTCACAAGCGGAAGCCTCTTCGATGAGCGTAAATTGAGATATTTATAAAAATATTTGTATACGAGCAGTACAGTTGGCAGTACAGCCCTGAAGAGGACCGCGACATGTCGGTCGAAACGTCGGCACCTCAGCCTTCGACGCGGCGTAACCCGGACAGCCCAGATCATGACTCTGGCCGCGGAAGCCTACGATATCATTGGTGTAACTTCTAGGTCCAATTCTTTTGTGATAATTGTGATAATTTTTCTCTATTCTATTTGTGTAATCAGTGGGTTAATTGCAATTAACAGCCTGCGAAGCACTTCCTTTTTTTCTTCCAAGTTGCACTTTTTCTTATGTATTGAATAACACCATACGTATCCCTCCTTATTAATAGAGAGCTTTCAGTACCAGATCATGTAGGAAAAAATGAATATTGTATGTAGAAAAGATAACAAAACTAAATGTGCATCATCATAAACAAAGTATCTTAACGCACAATGGGACAAACATGGACAAACTTTGTTTTGAAAACTAGATGAATTCTAGAATCGGTTTCAATTAATAGCATAGCCCGGAAATGCCCGGAAGGAAACTAAAAGACCATATGAAAAAAACAGATTTAAAAAGTTCATTCTATTTTGACACGAAGTTTTTATTTGGAATTACAGGTTTATTATTCAAGGAATATGTTTTTTAGAAATACAGATTGAAAGTACATATCTCCAGGTATCGTATCCATAGCACGTACGATTTTGCTAGTCGAGAGAGCAAAAATATTTGCATCGAAAAACACACCTCTCTTCTCACTAGGCGAGCGAAGAAGTGCACTGCGCATCACTTGTGTAAGTTCAAACTTGCCCTGCGAGGAGTAGCGTGATTTTCCCTACCTTTCCTGATCGGAGCACAATGAAGGTGACATTTTGCTACCCCTTTCATGTGAAATGGAGCTTCTGAAGCATATTTTGATTTTGAACTTTTTGCCAACTTTCTCCTCCTCTGGCCCCTCTGTGCGACAGTGCACCGGGGCGCACTACCGGCATGGCCTACGCGCTCATTCGACGCGCACTTCTCTTGGCCGCATAGGTCCTTCGCCTGGCCGCCACGCTCTCCCGACCCGATGCCCCTGGACGACGCAGCCTTCTATACTTGGCTTTTTCTAGCACGGCATCTGAGGGTTGTATCTCCAAGATGGATCGTGGTACGACTTTTATGGTTATGATCATGGTACGACGGTCCTGGCTCAAGATGTCGCATGATCGCGACCGTATCAAGCAGTGCTGCAGATCAAGCGACTCTAGCGGCACGACCGAGAAAGAGGCGAAAACCCGTGCCATATTCTATCTTGGAGATACTGCCCGCAGATGGCTCGTTAGAAAAACCCAAGTATAGGGCTACGTGAAGGATCTTGTTTAGGCGACCCTGCCGGACGACGCGGAGGCCTCGTCGCATGGGGACACGCGGCCGCAGCCGTCCTGATTATTGAAAGTTTGGGGCGTGTGCAACGAAGCATTGCGACGCGTGCTTTCTCATATAGTTGTAAATGTGGGAGACATATTGATAATTTTCTCTAAAACTTGTATTTGAGGCAGCCATAAATGTGATGGTGGTGTAACTGGTGTTGTGTTATATCACGGGCTTCAAACCTCCTTCTCGATGCCCTCCTCTCCGTCGCGAAGTTCGGACTTATCATCCGCCCAATGCCGCTGTTCTCCTGTACAGCAGTTGTCACGAAAAAAGTCAATAGGTTCCACGTTGCTTGCCGCAAAACCAATTATGCTTATAATTACGAATTGCGCAATTGTTTTCGAAAGGCAAACATTGTACTAGTGAGCGAATAAATATTCGCTCAATAAAAATTACAATATTGTGTTTTCGCTAACTAACCATATATGACTTTGCGCTGTTTATCGTGAGGCGTGCCCTTTCCATTTATATGTTACTCGGAAACCGGCGTGTCGAAATATGTTCTATTGTAGGATGTTATCGTGTTTTTCGGCCTTCCTATCACTGTGGTACTTTCCACTCGTATGCGCGTATTAAGGAACGTTGAAATTCGAAATTGAAATGAAAATAGCGTAATAACTAGTTAACTAAATATGAAAATGCGATCAAAATTAAAAGATTATATCAACAAAATTAAAAAATTATGATATTCATCCATTCATTACTTTTTAAACTTGTGAAAATGTCACGTCTTGTTTCAAAGTAAATCGTTTGGATATTACATTACAGCATGACAGGGTTGATGATACTTATAAGTAATATGCGTTTGTTCAAATAGTAAATGATTAATTGATAATAATCCACTCGTTTCATTGTAAGCTTGTAAGAATGTCCACTGTTTTCCAGCGTGAATCACCTGGATATTGCACCACAGCACGCCAGTGTTTTGATGGGCCTGTCCAACACAGTCGCAACTTTACCAGGCATCATCAGTCCCACCGTCACTGGCTTCATCGTGCAAAATCACGTAAGCACTTGTTTTAGGTTTAAGTGCAAGAAGTTACAGTTAGTTAATTTTTTAAAGCTAAAAAACTGAGATACCCTGCATTGCATAGAATTTAATAACCGTAATCATCCTGCCGCACTTGACCTTCCCTGCCCCTTTTCATCCTGACATGTTTGTTACGATCGTCGTTGCTAACCCCATCGTGTTATTGTTACACACTCCCGACAAACTTCCAGTAATGATTTTTACCTTCAATTACTTTGAACCTCGTAGCGTTATTAAAACGAAACAAAAAATTATTAGAAAATTTTGTGCTTTTAGAAAAGTTGAATTCACTTTGGTGAATTTGCTCATTATTCTTGAGTTATTTTCGAAAAACGGGAAGAGTTTACACTTAAATATTGCTGCAATTTATATGAGAGAAAATAATAATTTGAAACAAGTTGCCTTCTTAGTAGATTCTTAAAATAAAAATGGCACTCAACTTATTGAGTCCGAACAAACACTATCTTTCAGTGAAAACTGCATCCAAAAATCGGTTTAGCCGATCCAGAGATTACTCCGGACAAACCGACAAAAATCGTAAAATCAATTGAATCGTTTTTATATCACTTAAATAAGCATATAGTATAAAAGGGTAGTTATTTTTCAATTACAGACAGACACTTCAATTTTATTTATGTAGATTAGTTTTTTGTAAGGTTGGTTATTATCTGTATTTGTGGGTGAGTAATTGAATGAGGTTTCCCTTTTGTCGTACGCAGAGTGCGGAAGAGTGGAAGAGCGTGTTCTACATCAGCAGCGGCATCTACCTAGTGGGCGTGATCGTGTATGGGCTGTTCGCGTCGGGCGAGGTGCAGAGCTGGGCGGAGCCTCCTCCCCCTTCGCCGCCCTCGTCGCCGCCCCCGTCCCAGCCCCAGCCCCAGCCCCAGCTGGAGATGCACGCCTACGACAACCGAGCCATGGACGAGCGCTGATAATTGTATATTTATTTTAATATGTATCGTTATGCAATGTTATTTCCAACGTTTCTTAAAATAAAAATTTTAAAAATGTCTTCGTTATATATAACAAACTTGATTTAGTCCAGTGTCTGTATGGATGGGATCTTCAGAAATGATCCTTTTTGGCAATTCTCCAAATATCTTTAGTGCAATATTTTCTACAAACATTGAAACAAATAATATAAGACGATGATTGTACTAAGGAAACGTTTCAGCATTCGAAAACAAAAAGGTTTGAGACTTCATTCAAATCAAAAAGAATGTTTGGTTACTACATCTCAGAAAGGTCATGGCATGCCTTTATGAGATATTCTTCATTCTGGGCCATGAACTATACGAGTATAGCATACATCTCATAGGAGGATATTCATAACTAAAAGCAATATTTTCGTCAGAACACTCTTTTAGATAAATGAGAAAATCTTAATACACCTCGAGAATGTCTTTTTTATACAATACCTCTTATTAAAGGTACTCAATAATAAAGGTACATAAGTATTGAGGAAGAAGTCTGCTTACGACAATAAATTTCGAAAATAAATGTGTATTTAACTTGTAAATGTTTTATTTTGATCCGTCTGAGAATATTCATTGTATTTTGATTTTAACTCTTTGGAAATACTACTTATGAAGCTATGTATAGTGTCACATATTAATCTTGAGCAACTTTTTATTTGTTCACGAATGACAATAAGATTTCGAAGGATTATTGTAGTAGCAAACTTGTCATACTTGACTTTATGACGCTTCAACGACTAATATTCAAACCAAAAGATTCTTATCAATGTATCTGAAAATACCGCGTCTTTTTTCTGAAAATATCGCGTCTTTTTTCATAACTTCTTGCTCGGCAGGTTCTTAGAATCTAGAACTTTTCTTCCTAAATTACTCTTACGGCTGTTTCTATCTTGCTGATCATTCCTCTAATCATTTTTTAAAATTATCCTCCATTTGTGCCACCTTTTAACTTTTCTTGTATTATGTTGTCTGATGTTAACTCTTTTCCTGTAGTTGTAATCGCCATATCTCTCTCCTTTGCGAAAAATCTCAGCAATAGAATATTACGTGTTCTAACCGCCAATCGCAGCTTATTTGGCTCAAATTGTGATTTTCGGCCTTTGCGTGGCGGCCGGCTGAAGGGAACCGTCCCCGGTGACGCGCCGCACTTACGCCAGATGTTCCTTCTGGTGCACAGGTGCGGCGGCGGCGGCAGCGACTTTCTGCGAGGGTGTGGGTGTCCCCTAGCGTTGCAACAGCTCGTTAGGAGCTTCTCTCCCGAAAAGCGCACAATTCCTAGCGCGTTTCGTGTGAGCTCTGAATCCAATGCAAAACTAAAATTATTTTCTGCACGCCGAAAATCAAACCTCGTCACGGTCAGTTCTGTATCAGACGGGCGCGTTCGGAGCGCCGACAGTGGAAGCAGGTGGGATGAAAATTGCTGCGGAGGGATAGTGTAGTGGGGTGGGGTGGTGGGAAGCAAGTAGGGGGGCAGTGTGGAGTGCGGGGAATTGGTCAGTCGGTAGAGATGGGGTCAGTTGGTGAGTCAGCGGTGAAGGAAGTGCGAGGAGGCGGTTGGCGAAGGAGGTACGAATCAGTCGGTGAGCATCAGGCTGGGAGAGAGGTGACGCGCCCTCGGCCTTTCCTGCGCCTGCCTGCCCGAGGTGTCCATGGCCGCTGGACGCCGTGCGCGTGCCAGCTGCTGTGTCGCCGCGAAACCCGGACGCGCCGTCCGGCCGGGCCTTCACAGGTGTCCCCGCGCCTGTCTGCCCTAGGCGTCCGAGGCCGCGCGCCTGTCAGCCGCTTTGTCGCCGTGAAACCCGGACCCGCCGTCAGGCGAGCCTTCACAGGCGTTGCCCGCACCTCCCGACGCACCCCTGGCGTGTGGCCACGACCGCAATGCGCCCTCCCGAGCAGCGTTCACGTTCCGGCAGATGACTTTTTTGTGCTTTCCATTTTAGAGTGAATATGCGTTGTAGTAGTTGTTGTTGTTGTTGTTTTAAGAGGCACTCAATTTTGATTGTTTTTTGTTACGAAGGTGACTTTCACACGAGCAAGGCCTGCATTCTACCACTACAAAGAGTGAGAACTTGTTAATACCCCACTGCCCCATCATGTTCAAGCAAGCAGTTTGGGGACATTACAATATATGTGTACATATATTGTGATGTCCCCAAATGTATATACACATATATTGTGATGTCACAATATATGTGTATATACAAATATACTTTAGTTAACGAGATTGTAAGTAATTTAATCTGTTATTTTAGAAATTTGAAGGTGGGAACAAACTCAGATTCCCAAAACATTGTTGTTATGTATAATTTAATCAAGAAAAATAAACAAAGAAAAGTTAAAATAGTGTCTGTTTTTTTAATGATTGTCAAAAAAAAAAAATTCAATATAATATAACCTATTTATTATCCAAAGACAATCAAAGAAAATTTAGATAAAATTTTAATTTTAGACTATATTCATATTTTATATTCATTATGAGTAAATATTTCATTTACTACAGTCTTTTTCTAAAATTATTTTTCTTTGGAATTCATATCTTCTTTGTAAGTCATTGATATACTGTTATTTCATAAGAGCATTATATCCATGTTCTCGTTCCCTACTATTCTTCATGTAATTACTACTGCTTTTTCTTGACTTACATTGTTTGAATCATTTTCACCACTTTCGATTCTGTGTTATAATTTCCACTTTCAGGAATGATTTAATTTTTTTTTAGTTCATTGCTTCTTTCTTTGAAATTATCACATTGTCAGTCATGCAATTTTTTAAAATTATCATCAGTTACTTCTTTAGTTACCTCATTATTTGATATCCTTAGAGAAAAACAAGACTATGTGATATATTTTATTTTCTGAGAGTATTTAATTTGAAGTTTAACCTGCCATAAAAAAATCTATTAACATTATTATGAAAATTCATCATAATACACTTTTAGAATATAGAATTACCTATCTTTTTATGTAATTATCATTTTACTGTTATACTTTGATGTGAAAATATTTAGTTTTTTTTAAATGAAAAGAATACTTTGCACTGTACTGTGTAAGAGAAAAAGTAATGTAAGTGATGGAACTGTTATTCTTCAGTCATTCTTCCCAACGATGATTCCCAGTTATGATCAAATTAACATACAAAGGTAAAGCTGAGGACACGTAGGTATAGAAACTTTGTTGTACTTTGCTTTTATGAGTTGGATATTTTATTAACAAGATCTATTATTATCCACTTTCTTTTTTTTTAACTCAGCATTTTAAAATCTTCTCAAGTTTATTATTTTAGGAAGATAGTCCAGGATTTATTCTGAGACAGCCAATTTTTCATTTTTAAATTTATTAATATAATTTGATACATCTACGTTTCGAGGTCTCTTCCTTATTTCATTATCAAAGCTGTAATTTACTGAAATGTACATATGTCATGTTAAAAGATTTATATAAAATTATTAAACAGGAAAAATAATCACAATGGATACAAAACACTTAGAGATAAATGACTAGTTATTAGCACCATTCATCTACATATACATAGAATGCACCACGTACAGGCAGTGACTTATACCTGAAGTAAATTTAAAGTAGAAAATAATAATGTTATGTACCCAACATTGTTCAAACTATATGTGAGCCATGTCAAAAGGAAGAATCTATGATAAAAGGCTAAAAATTTGGTTCCATTTTGGAACTGTGTTAAGTCTGGATCATCACAAGTCCATGTTTCAAATGTAAATGAGAGTATGACCTGTTCAGTGGAGGATGTGCCATGTCACTGAGGCAGCATCGCCAGGAGAGGGAGGGAGTGAGGTCTAAACGAAGGGTATAGGGGAGGGAGATTTACTAATAAACAACGTTGTTCCTAAATAAAGATTTGTACAGGTAACATGCAATCTAATTCTATATGTGAGTAGTATTAACTCTCATTATTAAATTATTGTAAATATTTTATATCTGGGTGCTCTCTTCCATGGTATTCATAGTTTTGTTTAATTTAATAAGGATATTTTCTGATATTAATCTTGGGAAATATCTATCTTTGCTATCTAAGATTTCAATATTCTTGAAGTCTATCTCAGGTTTTGTAATGAAATGTCATCTTTTTTAAGGTATTTTTTTATCATATTTCTTCGATAATTATTATTTTGTAATATCTCTTGTACTATTTTTAGATTACATTGGTAAAATCTAGAGTCAGTCAATTTAACCGCACTATCTACTAAATTATAAATTATTCCAATTTTTTGCTCAAACGGGTTTTTAAAATTATAATTTAGAATCTTCTCCATATTCATTGGTTTCTGGTACCAATTATTAACTGGTTTATTATTACTTTTATGGATGTCAAATTAAAAATTGAATGCAATTGTCTTTTTCATGTTCTACTGTAAACTTTTATCTTCTCGTTATAATTATTGATAGCTTTGAAAACATTGTCAACATTCTTCTTATTAACTATTAAAATGTGTCATCCACATGTCAGCAATAGAATAATGCATTATGTGTACTTAGAACTGATTGTTCTGAATTACTATTACAGAATATAAACTGCTGAGGCTACCCCCCATTGGGATACCATCAATTTGTTGGTATGTTTTGCCATTACAAGTAAGTGATTTTGGCCAATAATTATTAAAAAATGGATTCTTCCTTTTGATATTACTCACATATACAGTCTACTTCGTATATAGTGGACTCTAGAGACTAACATTTTTGGTTCATTATTCCCAAGGTTCACTATATCTAATGATGTAAAAAATTAAATAGAATTTCTCAATGATGATTGATTTTATTCATATAGAGATACAACAAAATACATTAACTGCACGAACTGAAAATTTCAATGTCTTTATTTGTCCTTTAAAAAACAATAAAAATTAAATTGTTTGCTTCATACTTTTTAATTAGTAATTTCTCTAGATCCTTCTCCAGAGTTTGTGCTCTCTCCATACTTGATTCTGCATTTTCCTCTGTGTCAATGTATTGTAATGCAGTCTTGATACCCTTCAATCACTCTTGCATTGTTGGAACACCATTTCGCTCTCTGAAGGCCCTTTTACTCTTCTAATAACATACGAGATGGTTTCAGTAGTGGGATGGCACAAGCAGCTAATGAAACTGATCGCTTTTCCGCACAGCAAGGCAGATATAATCAGGCTGAGGCAGTCACATGCTTCCTGTCACCTATGTAGAAGTTAACGCACAAGTAACTCTTAAGATTGAAAATGAAGAAGCAATCACACCTCACCACTGTCGGTTGTAGCCCACAAAGGGCTCAGACTGTGTTTCTGCAGTGAAAGTGAGTGGAATAAGGTCATCCGTAAGGTACCCATCCTGGTCTGCTACCTTTGGCTGAAGATATTTTTTCAAGCTGCCTATTGTTGGAATTTGTGGCACTGGGTGATGTTCACTATAGCCAAGGTTCTGGTTCACTATAACTGAATCTTCCTATACTTATTTGTAATGCAAGTGAAATGGGACCAGTGTCTTAAGTTCACTATAACCTAGGGTTCCCTTCATCTGAGTTCACTATAACCAGAATTGACTGTAGTTTGAACAATGTTGGGTACATTACATTATTAGATTATACTTTAAATATCCTTCAGGTAATCCATCACCTGTACTTGGTGCATTCTACGTATATGTAGATTAATGGTATTAATAAAGGTTAATTTATCTCTTGGTGTTTTATATCCATTGTGATTATTATTCCTGTTTAATAATTATATAAATCTTTTAATGTGATATATGTACATTTCAGTAAATTACAGCTTTGAGTCAAATAAATTCTAATTCTTCTTTCAGAGTATACTTAAATAGCATTGAGAAAGAATTTAATTTTTTTTTACATTGATCAATTTAATTTCTCTACAGTTGATCAACTTATTTACTTGGCCTTCTTTATTACATTATTAGAATATGTTAGATTAATACATTACATACTATGCTTATCAGAATGTTCAATAAAAAGATGATTATTTTATTTTCTTTTGCTCTGCCTCAATGAGAGTTCATGCTCTAGTAATCAACAAAGTAGGCTTATATCTGGAAACATGGCCATTTAGGCTACCTCTCCTCCAACAGAAACAAAAAAATCTTAAATACAGTTTATCTGTCAGTCATCAGATGTCAGCACTAGTACTAAGTACTGCCTGGAATATTGTATCTCTAATAGTCATTAGTATTTAGAGGTCAATAACAAATAAATTAAACTTTTCTAAATGAGAATATTCTTCTTTTATTTAATTTTTTCTCATTTTCAATGAATAATTAACTCCCTAATCCCATTCAATTTTTAATCTTCTAGATAAAATAGCTAATCAACAAATATAGCTTGTGTCTCTCTAATATCAAATTTTATTACCATTCCTACACTGCTCTACATCCATAAAATCTTAAATGTTCAGTAGATAGTTCCTTTCTTGTCTAAATTTCCAATGGTACCTTTGCCTTATTTTTCGTTTCAGTAATGATATGTACGTAGGCAGCAGTCCAAGTGGCTTCAGCTGAAATTCTTGGAGATAGAGCCCCATGTATTAGGAAGGTTTTGTTACATCCAGTAACATTCTATTAGTCCCACTGCAATGAGGAGGATGTGCAACAGTTTGAACTTTCGAACTTTTTTCTTCATAAGACTCAAAAAAAAATATATTGATCAATTCCAGTCCATTACCAGTACACATACCTTTTACCTCCCCTTCCATTTCTCATTCACACCTAATTATTTTAATTTACTTCTAGCATCATGCTTCATTCCAATATTTAAAAACTTTACCAAATAGCTATATCAGTATTCCTCCAGAAGAAATCATCATAAATCTACTTTCTCTAAGTAATTCCGCAGACATTGGACCACATAAATCAACATAAATCCTTTCAATTTAAACACTTTTTTAAATAACTTCTCTACTTTATTAGAAGATAATTTTGATGTTTTCTTTCTATTCAAAAATATTATATTCTTCTCTTTTAAACTTATGTCTTCCTTGTTAAATTGTTAGTGATCATCCTTACTAAATATTTAAAATTAATATGCTCTAACAATTAATTCTCCTGAATCTTTTATTTTGAAAATATTCTGGCTCCATTTTCATCTAAAATGATTTTCTATCTCTTTTCCACTAAGCTAGAGGCAGACATGTTATTATTACTAGCATCATACAATACATTTTCCATTTTTTCAAATATTTTCTCATAATTTTTTCTGGTAGATAGTCTAAAAATTCCTCAACTTTCTCTAAAAATAGTTCTTCCACTGTTATTTTCTTATCTTCTTTCCCAAACATCTTCCTGATAATTCATAAGAAATGTGCATGCTGAATCTAACATCCAATTGTTTCTTTTTCATTCTGAATCTTCATTAATTTGCTCATCGAAATTCTCATTTATTACCATAGCATGATCATTTTCAGAATTGAAAAAATAAATTCTTTCACAATTTTTTGAATTATTCTTAATTCTACCTCTATAATTTTTCCTCCATTAGGAAAATTATTTCTATATTTTATTTCAAAATATTAATGTTATTTTTCTAAAAACCTCTTCTGTTCCAACAATTTTTAGCTAGATGATCAATCCTTCCACAATTGCAACAGGCACTTCTCTTGTACTTTTATTATAAATGTATTAATCTTTGAATCTGCTCCCTTATCATCTTCCTTTCAAAACCAAAAAGCATTCCTCTCTTTTGTTCATTATTTTATTTCTGGATTCAATGATATTTCTGTAGTAACTTCACAATATTTATTAGGAAGACCTACAATGAAATTTGGAATCAATACACTTTCCCTCAATTTGTCTGTATTTCTTGATTTGTAAAAGGTAGTTTCCTTTTAAAATTACAGACAATCAGTTCATAATACTTTTCCTTAAATTAGAAAAAGCATATTGAAAAGATTGGTTACATCTTCAGGTACACTAAAATACAATAAGACATTAGTCAAAATAAAAAGTTTTTCAAATTATTACTTTATAACAATTTTATAAAAATGACAATACCGTCGACCGGGGCTACTTTGGTCCTTGCGGGGTAACTTTGGTCCAACGCGAAAAAAAAGTTTTTAATTTTTGTACTGAACGGACACTACAAGATAAATGGAATTATTTGGTCTTGAAAAATAGTTTGTACTGTTTTTGAAAGTAATTTCATACTTTGGAGTAAATTTATTTTTTTGTTAGTGGCAACATTGGAGGTTTTGCAAACGTCTGTTTGTACGTGAAAATTATTTCTCTCCAAACTTTCTCTTCTGGAACAATTTGGAAAATAGTTAAATATTAGGTAAGTGCCAAAATATTATCTTAAGTAACCTGCAACAAATGTGTGATAATAGTTTGTTCTTTATTTTCTTGTTTTGACAGTAAATTTTAACGATTTCCTAAATATAACCTAAATACTAGTTTTTCGGGGTTACTTTGTGCCAGGACCAAAGTAGCCCCAACTATTTCTTTTACCAACAAATCTTTTAAAACCAGGTTTTTATTAACAGTTTTTTAAGTGTTACGATCGTGCACGTTAATTTAGTTGTTTTTATTCCAGTTTGTGACGACAATACGTCATGAGAAATTACAAAACAAAGGCAGGTTCGAGAAAATATGCCGATTATAGTGCTGAGACTTTGCAAAATTGCTTGATGGACATAAAAAATGGAGTAAGATCACAAAGAGATGCAAGTGAATATTATAATATACCAAGAAGCACAATAATAAATAAGCTTAAAATAAAGGAGGTGAAAAACCTGGCCATCCCACAGTATTCACTCAACAAGAAGAACGTTCATTTGAGGCTCATATCAACAAGTTATCTGAATTTGGCTTTCCTGTTACCGACCTTGATTTGAGGTACCTCATTAAATGTTTTCTTGACAAACAGGGACGTACAGTAAATCACTTTAAAAACAATTTCCCAGGACCGGATTGGGCAGCATCATTTAGGAAACGCCACTCAAAGTTAACAATGCGCACAGCAAGCAATATTAAACGAGTAAGAGCTGCTATTGATGAAAAAATAGTTAATGAATATTTTGACAATTTAGAAACTGCCCTCAGTCATGTACTGAATGAAAACATCTGGAACTTCGATGAAACTAATCTGAGAGATGACCCTGGGTCAAGTAAGGTAATTTGTAAAAGAGGACAAAAGTATGTAGAACGCATCATGGAGTCCACAAAATCTTGTACCTCAATAATGTTTTGTGGAAATGGAGCAGGAGAAATGTTACCACCTTATGTGGTATACAAATCTGAGCATTTGTGGTCTACATGGACAGAAGGTGGACCTGCAGGATGTAGGTTCAATAGAACAAAAAGTGGTTGGTTCGATATGGGAACATTTGAAAATTGGTTTATGTCAACCCTGCTCCCTCGATTAAAAAAACTGCCCGGAGTCAAGGTTGTGATAGGAGACAATTTAACCTCCCATATCAACCTACAAGTTTTGAAAGCGTGCGACGAAAACAATATAAGGTTTGTGTGCCTACCCACGAATTCTACTCACCTCACCCAGCCATTGGACGTCGCCTACTATGGTCCATTGAAAAGAGAGTGGCGTAAAATATTGACTTTGTAGAAACAACAAAACAAGTCAATGACAAACTTGCCCAAGGATCAGTTTCCTAAACTCCTAAAACAGCTGGTGGATTATCTTTATGCAGAGAAGAAAAAAAAACTGATTTCTGGGTTTCAAAAAACAGGAATCATACCCCTAGACAGAACCAAAGTTCTGGAGCGCTTGCCTCAAAAGAATATAACCACCCCTGTAAAAAACCTGATAGGAGAAAGTTTCTTGTTAAAACTGTCAGAAAAACGGCAGGATTTGACTAAAACAGGGCCCAGCAAAAGAAGAAAGAAATTGAATGTGCATGCTGGCAAAAGTGTCTCTGCAAAATTATTCTATGAGTCTAGCGCAGATGACATTGATGAGTCTAGCGCAGAAGCATCAACATCCACACCTAAGCCTAAAAGAAGATACTCGTGTAGAAATGAGACATCAGAACCTGAATACTCCAGTTTGTACAGTCATGACAGCAGTAATTCTAACGATGGCTCCAACTTTTCTGAAAGCGAGCCTGAGGATTTTGGGGAAGACGTTGGTTCCAGTGGTCCTAGAAAAGATATACAAGAACAAGAATATGTGAAAAATAATTTCCAAATAGGTGACTTTGTCATTGTAAAGTATGCAGGCAAGCACTATCCTGGCTTAATAATAAAACTGCCCAGTGAAGAAGAGACAGGCCCCACAATAGAATGCATGACCAAGACCAAAAAATCCTGGATATGGCCTGAGAAAAAGGACATTTTTGTATATGAATGGGCAGACATCAAGAAAAAAATAAACCCTCCCAAAGCTATGAAAAGAGGACACTTCTGTGTTGCTGAGATAGATAAGTATTATGAATTAGAATGAAAAGTCTACATTTGACAAAATACTTAAGTACAAGGGACAGTTTTTGAGACATTGTATGTGTTTATCAATACCTTGTTTATTGTATTTCAATGAGATAATAAAAATATTTTTTGCTAATTTGCAGTGTCAATTTATTAGCAGATCCTTAAGCAAGGAATTACAGTGGTTGCATCTCAAAATCGATTCAATATGTATGAAATAAAGTGAATGGACCAAAGAAGCCCCAAGCAGGGGCTACTTTGGTCCAAAACTTTAAAAATTGAAAAAAAAATATTTAAAAAAAAATATGTTTTTAAAACAATGCCATTTTCTTTCTTATGTCATGTTAATTGGTTAAAATTTAAGTTGGATGCTGGAAATCTGTATGTTATATTTTTTATCAAAAGAAATGTTAGTAGAAACGTGAAAAAGTGGCCCAAAGTAGCCCCAGTCGACGGTATTATAAAAAGCAAAGAAAGCATGACTGTTCAGTTAAACATTAATTTTTTATAACAAAATACAGGAACACCATTAAAAATGGTGCGTTATCAAGAGCATAAGTTCAAAGACAAATATGAAGTAACGTGAGATACTCATCTAGACTCATTTCAAATAAATATTTAAACAATGACACTAATACATGTTAAAGGATATTGAACAGTAAGCATTCTGCACAGAACATTCAAAATCTGAAACATTTATCGTGGAAATTATTTTCAGGTTGACTAGCCCTTACGTGTTAAAATTAAAGAAATGAAGGTAAGATTGACATAGTCTGGATTGGAAGGGTACAGTAGGGAGGAACAACAACCAAAAGATCGGGGGTTCTAGTGTTAACTAGGAATAAATAAATAAATATAATTCTAGAAGTCGAAGAGAATGAATGGAAGATTTGCTTTAATGCTGTATTTCCCTGATTTCATAAATGAAATCCTCATATACATGAATAAAAATGTTTGTTTCTATATTTGATTTTAAATCCCAATTAATTTTAATATTATTATGGATATTGATGTAGGGGATTTGGTAACTTCTGTATCTTAGGATTTTGAAAATCTGAACTACAAGATAAATTGAGATTTTGTGAGAAAATTGAGTTAAACCTCAGTAAACTTGAATATTATTTGAATGTTCTTTCATTGTCTGAGAGAGTTCTTAGTTTGGCCAATATCTGTTAGCGGGAAGATTTATATAATATGAATTAAGTTTAATTGTTTAAATATTTATTTGAAATGTCTCAAGGTGTGTATCTCAGAACTTCATTTCATAAGTTACTTGTCTTTGAACTTATGTTCCTAATAATGTTTAATTTTTAATTATCCTGTATTTTGTTATATTTAGCAGAAAATGAATGATTAACTGAACACAAGCTTTCATTGCCTTATTTAACATTAATTTTTTTATTTTTACTCAATTGTTTTAAAGTAGGTAATTATTTCAAATTTTTTATTCTAATTAATGTATTACTATTGTATTTTCCTGTTCCTGAAGTTGTAACCAATGAGATTATTCTTCTAAAAAATAAAGGGATTAAAATTGCAATAATGTTTTTCTAATTTAAATATTAAGAAATGATTTATTTAATTATAAAAGGATACTACGTTTTCTTAACTAAAGGAATAAAACACGTTAAATACGTCCAAATATTGACTCTTTCAGCTTTTTGTCTTTGCCAATTTAATCAATAATTGGTTCTTTCTTTGAGTAACTCCACCTTCATATCTTATTTTTAATACATTTCATAATTCTTTAGCATTGCACAAGATATGACACGGCTTGCCCAGAAGATAATGTTATAGCTAATAACATACCTAGAAGTGTTATGAGTGTTATTACAGCCGAGGCCAAAAGTTAAAAATCGAGGCAGAGCGTAGCGGAACCGACATTTTTAATTTGAACGAGGCAGTAATAACATTGTAACATTTCGTGGTATGTTCAGAACTTTATCGGTGACCATAAAATCTCACGAATTATGCAAAAATTTACATTATTGCAATAGTAAATACACCATGTGATCAAAAGTATCCTGACAACCCTCAAAAACAAACGTTTTTCATCTTAGGCTGCCACCTAGCATCAAGTACGCATTCTCCTCGACGCCAGAAGTCATTACACATCGTGCAACAGAATGGGACGCTCCGTGGAACTCACGGACTTCGCACGTGGTCAGGTGATTGGGTGTCACGTGTCAGAAGTCTGTACGCGAGATTTCCACACTCCTAAACATCTCTAGCTCCACTGAAACCGGTCACCTCATTGAGTTCAACAAGACCCGGACAATTAGTTGCGAGGACCGTTGGTGGCCACGAGTCATTAAAGAGGCCCTAGAAATATCAAGGAGGCCCATTACCCTAAATCGGGACGATGGTTTGCGCCTCAGCTCCACCTGGAAACGGGCTTTCACGACCCGCCAATCAAGTACCTCTCCAAGGGGACACCCCCCCCCACGGTTGACCAATGACGGTCGCCGATTGGCTGTTTTGTCCTTTGCCTCTCAGACGGCTCTACACAACCAATTTTCGGCTCTTTTTATGTTAATCCGCTTCAAAATGTCTCCCTCATTCTGTTGCCACCCTCCCCACGCATCCACCCGCCCCCCCCCCTTTCCCGCTACAGCTCGGTTCTTCCTCCGCCAATCCCATACCATCTGCCGGCTTCCTATTGGCCGATACCTTGACCAATCCTGGTCACCCCCTTGTCTTCCTTATAAGGCGGTCACGCGAGCCATTTGACAGCAGCCCTCCCGCAGCTCCACAAACCGCAAGGTTGGAGCGATTAATGTAATCCCAACATTGAATAAATTCCCGCCTCGCCAGGGCTACTGGCGAGGGGAAAATGAAAAAAAAATTGACAGCATTACGCTCTGAGGAAGGCCACAATATGTTGGCCGAAACGTCAGCTACGAGAAAATCGACGCGGCTTGTCCCGGACAGCCAAGAGACAAGCCTACGTAATCATCTCTAGCTCCACTGTTTCTGATGTATTAGTGAAGTGGAAACATGAAGGGAAATGTACAATACAAAAGCGTACAGGCCTACCTCGTCTGTTAACTGACAAAGACAGCCGACATTTGAAAAGGGTCGTAAAGAGTAATAAGCAGACATCTATCCAGACCATCACACAGGAATTCCAAACTGCATCAAGATTCACTCCAAGTACTATGACAGGCGTGAGATGAGAAACCTTGGATTCCATGGTCTAGCGGCTGCTCATAAGCCACACATCACGCACGAAAATGCCAAACGCCGCCACGCTTGGTGTAAGGAGCGTCAACAATACACGATTGAACAGTGGCAAAACGTTGTGTGGAGTGACGGTACACAATGTAGCGATCCGATGGCAGGGTGTGGGTATGGCGAACATCTGCCAGCGTGTGTAGTATCAACAGTGAAATTCGGAGGTAGTGGTGTCATGGTGTGGGCGTGTTTTTCGTGGAGGGGGCTTGGACCCCTTGTTCTGCGTGGCACTATCACAGCACAGGCCTACATTGATATTTGTAAGCACCTTCTTGCTTCTCTCTGTTGAAGAGCACTTCGGGGATGCCGATTGCATCTTTCAACACGATCGAGCACCTGTTCATACTGACGGGCTGTGGCGGAGTGGTTCCACGACAATAACATCCCTGTAATGGACTGGCCTGCACAGAGTCCCGACTTAAATCATAGAACACCTTTGGGATGTCTTGGAACGCCGACTTAGTGCCAGGTCTTCCCGTTCGTCATCGATACCTCTCCGCAGTGCAGCACTCCGTGAATAATGGGCTGCCATTCCCCAAGAAACCTTCCAGCACCTGATTGAAAGTATGCCTGCGAGAGTGAACGCTGTCATCCAGGCTAAGGGTGGGCCAATACCATATTGACTTCCAGCATTACCGATGGAGGGCGCCACGAGTTTCAGTTACGTCCGTTTCAGGCAGGTGCCCGGATACTTTTGATCACATAGTGTACATTAATTCTGTTGCTGCGGCACGTTAGTACGATATTGTGGGGTGTTGCTTGCGATAGGATGCAAATAATTCTCGTGAACCTGAAGATACCTAAAGAAATGACGTTCGGTTAGGAAATTGGCGCGTTGATTTCCAGTGGCGACACCTACACATCGTCAGGAAATACGATTACCGGAGTAGTTTCCTTTGATGGAATGTGAGTAAAATGAGGTTAATTTACCTAATACACATTTTTCTAATTGTACTATTAATAACATTACAATTATGAATAATTATTCCCCAAACCAATGTGAATTACTTCTGAATGGTTTGAATATGATATTTTGCACATCGCCATGTTTTTTCCTTAGCAAACATTCGACTTGCGATGATTCGATGGTTGTTTACGTTGCTAAGGATGTTAAAATCCTTTGCTAAGGATGTTAAATTTCTTAACATACAGGAAGGTACAAGTGCACTTAACAAACCTGCAGAGTTGCATGTTAACAGGGGTTAAAGACGCATGTGACCGATAAAAATAATGCACATACCTTATCATTTCTCTCATTCCGTTTGTTTCATTTAATTTTTATCTACTTCACTGGCTCATCATTATAAAACTTCATAATATAATTGCTTTGATTTAATTAATTTAATTATTGCTTTTGATTTAATTACTCTAGACAACATAATTATTAGTTGTAATTCTAGCCTTGATACTCTAAACAATCCAATTATTACTTTTAATTCTAGTCTTGATACTCTTTTTAATATTCTTCTTCTGGTTCTTATTAACATTTTAATGCACCATACCCTGCAACAAAATTGTTGTAAATATGTTGTACCTATTATTTCAATACAGTATCCAGTTCTATCTTTAAATTTATTTGTGCCTTATTGGCATATTGAAGTGGTGAGGTCTATTTGTCTGAAGCGTGGGGGAGGGGGAAGGAGTTGGACAATCGCAGGATGTTCTGTTTTTAAATGCTCAAAACTGTGCTAATTTTTTTGGATATATATTTTTTTTTTAATAAATCCCCTGAACTCCCTTTAAACAATATTAAAATGCTCTAAAAATCTTGGTTTGGCGACAAAACTGAAATTCATTCATTCCAATAAACGTGAAATGAAATAATTATTTTAAGATCCCTTTGGTATTCGGTTATCATTCATTGGTTATAAACGTAATAAATGAAGCAATAATAATTGCTTGTTCTGCAAGGCAGCTCACCCTTTCCGCGCAAACGATTCGAAATGGGCTTACAGTCGACTGAGCAGTCGTTGCCATTTCAGTATTCCACGCATCGAAAGGGTGTTCCAAACTATCGCGAGCCAAACTCGCCACCCACGGGTTTAGAGACTGTGTAAAAAAAAAAGGCCGAGTGTCACACGATTGAAATTTGTGTATCTGACGCCCACGTGCTGCACCTGGGGTTACACTCTCAATCTTGCCGTAACACATCAGCTAATCAGCTCAGGGAACCCTCTCCGAACCACCGGAACCGCGACGACTCTACCAGACTATAATAAACTGGCGTTGAACTTGAATTTTGACCTTTCTGTGGGTTTGCAGGAAAGGCATCTTTGGCCGGTACCGTTTTCTAAATAAAGCGCCTGCGATATCTCTGAGCTTGAACCCGTCTTCTTTTCCAGGGCCGCAACATCAATCAAATCGATTCGGGAAAATCAATGTTGGTGAAAATCCTGGTTTAGCCGCTGGCGTTGTTCACAGACAGACTGATTTATGTTTTGCCGTCAATCGATTTTTAGGTATCAAGGCCCCACTAAAAGTGGATTCTGACGACATAACGTGTTTAAGGAAGTAATTTATCACACAGAAAAATAATATTTATCCACTTTTTCGTTACCAGGGCTTGGTAATATGCGTTTTTGACGAAAAATCGCCGTCCCTCCCCGCAACCATTCAATACTTTTTCTATATTGCGCAAGCAGTATGCGAGAAATAACTAGTGGTGCTGCAGAGACTTTCTCGTACCAATAACGTAGTTTTATGATTTCTTAAGTCTGAGCTCACGTTTGCTAACATCATCTATTGTTCATTTTTTCACGTTACCTCAATTTTTGGTCTTCTAATGGTAGAAGAACAATAAAGAAGAGTAAAAAGTGGTTCTATATGCAAATGTTTGTTGAAAAATTTTGAGCCGTTTTTGCGGAAACGTAGTTTGAGCATTTCTGAATATGTGCAATTTTAAACTTATTTTCACTAAAAACATTGAAATGTTTGAGAAACGTCATCGGAAATAATTCCAAACACTTCTACTCACAAATGCAATTGTGAAAATAATAACGATGTGATATATATTTAAAAAATACATTTGTATTCTAACACACCCACCTACTACCTTCCACACGTGGGGAGAGCGTGATAGTATGAATGCTCGTGAAGCGAGCTTAAAATTCTCAGGAAGCAGGATCTTTTGGATATGAGAAAGGTCTGAACCCTTGACACAATGAATCAGATAAAATACGAATAAAATGAGCATATATTCAATGAAAAAATCACAGTGGCACACCGCCGGGCGGATGGACCGCCGGACGGACGGACCGCCGGACGCCGGACGGACGGACCGCCGCACAGACACACCGCCGGACGGACGGACCGCCGGACGGGCGGACCGACAGACGGACTGCCGGACGAACGAACTGCCGGACAGACGGAGGAACGGAAAGACGGACCACCGGACGGACGGTCCGCCGGCCAGTCGGATCGCCAGCGGCCGGACGAACGTTTTGCTATAAACCAATTTTTCGGCATCAAGGAGCCGCAAATCGTGCATTCTGACTACACAATGTGTTAGAGGCAGTAATTTACTTTTTATTAAAACAAGATTTGTCCACTTTTTCTGTATCAGGGTGCCACAATTCGCGTTTCTTATCAAAAAATCATTTTTGGCGTAGTTCATAACTTCTACATAACTTATTATATAACAAGGAATAAAACTTTTTTCAGGACTAACTAAATTACACCGTATATACATACGTGTATGAGAGAGTAAACAAGACGTGCTAAAGAATGGCACAGACTTTCTCGTAGCAATTTTTTCTAGTTTCCTTGGCGTGGACTGGCTTTAAGGTCTTCCTCCATTCTCTGGCCAGCTGCCATCTATCGTCACCGAAAGTACATTTTCTTAACTTTTCCGTAACTTAATAGTAGAACCGAAATATTACTTCAAGAATATTAAAGAAGAGTAAAATCTCATCCAAAATAGAAATTTTCATTGAAAATTTTGAAACTGTTTGTAAGAAAATGGCGATTAAGCATTACTGTAAATTTGAAATTTGTAGCTCTTTTTCACAGGAATCTATTGAGTTTTCGAAAAACTTAATTTGAAATCCTTTCAAGCGCTTCCACTCACAAATTTAATAATGTATACAAGTCGATGGAAATGTGCATATTAACAGCGTGAGAGATATTTCAAAAAAATTATATTTGTGAAATTTTTGAAGAAACAAAAGAATAGACGAAAATTTACTTTACATCATATTAAATAGTGAAATTAGCACTATTCATTGGATACATTTGAAGAAAAAAATTGGAGCCATTTTTAAGAAAATGGCGTTTGAGCGTTTCTGAAAATTCGAAATGTTGAGCTCATTTTTACCGAAAACAATAGTTTTCCAGAAACTTTATTTGACATTATTTAATGAACATGTACTCATAAATGTAATGACGTGAAGAAATTGCCTCTAAGGTAAATATTATCGACGTGAGAAACAATCAAAAAAATTACATTTTGGTAATTTTTGGAAAAATGAAAGAATAGAGCAATATGACGTTTATATCATCGGATATGGTTGGTTGGGCACTAACCCAACCAAAAATTTAACGAAAAAATTTTGAGCCTTTTTGAGAAAATTTTGAAAATGTCCTGTGGGCTTCATGTACACTACCCCAAATTTTAAAGAATATTTTTCAAAACTTCAAAGTGTCAACTACAGCTAGATGGACAGGTGTTTCTTCAATTTGGAAAAGATCGTACGTGTGGTTTGGGCGCTAGATTTGTTCACATACGACAGACGGACAGACGGAGGGACGGACGTTTGAAAAAAAAAATACTTTCTCGGTATCATGGGAGCCCAAAATATGTATTTCCATTGAAATCTCGAAATGGATTTTCCGCATCATTACATAACTTTCTCTATACTTCGTATATTGTTCCCGTGTGTATACGAGAAAGTACAAACACGAAATATGGTTATAACAAGTAATGTACTGGGTCTATGACCCCTTATCTCCATTCGATTTTTCGTCCAGTTTCTCTTGATCAATTGAGCAAATGCTGAGACTATGAACATAAATGCAGGTTCACTAGGCGCATTTGTTTATGTTTCTTTTGCTAAATGTGATAGAAGAACAGCCGAGGGTATGAGCTGCTATCTCGTTATTTCTTATTTTAATACTAAACTAGTGGTGCTAAAACAGTACCTACTTTCTCGCCTTTAGAAATAGTTATGTAATACTATTTATACCATAATTTCTCTCCGAATTGACACATCTTAATCAGTTTTTGTAAAACTCATTACCTATCGTACAACATTAGGTGCAAAAACTAAATATTTTCAAGGAAATATCAACACAAGTTGACAATTATAACTGCTTTTTCATAAGGTAAATTATATTCCCAACAATAAGACGTTATTCACAAAAATTATCTTCCGAGTGATTGTTGCATTTCAATCTAATATTCCCTGAAGGATAGCAATTTTTATTTCATATATTTCAAATAAGTTTTAAATAATTTCTGAAAGATTAATGTGTAAATGTAGAACAACAGGTCGAATGAAAGAAACAAAGAAATATGAAATAATACACAAATTCTAACTTACGAAGCGTCCAACTGCCTAGAACTACCGTTCACGAAGATCAGTAAATTCGGGGTGGGAGATTACATTTGTTACCAAATTATAAAAAAATACTCATCTTCTCAAAAAATTTAACACGACCTTATTTGAAGATATGTTTTTGAGAAACATATTTCATTAAAAACTGTATCTTCACAATTATAGTTGTAGGAACACGCCCAAATATTATTAATTAAAATTTTAAAAAATCGGGCATGTCAATGAACATGAGACCTGCGCATCCTCTTAAGCTTTCTGTACGTTATTTATAAATTTAATAAAAAAATGTGCCGTGTTTAAGAAAAAATAGTTTAAAGAAAATAAAAATTGCCTATATACTATACACACAAAAGCGGCATATCTTTGACAAAAATAAATCAATTCGAATCTTGTGAAAAACGTGATTATTAATCAGACGAAATTTATCTCTTTTCAACATAATATGGTTTTCTTGAATGAGAGAGAGACACTAAAGCGGAGCATTGCTTATTTGATGAAGTACGCCAGTGATGCTACCGAACAGCACAGACGTTTTCATAGTAGTTTGTTTCTATCGTTGAGTTGGGATTATGATTTTCGGCTGTGCAACAACCTCTTTTCAGTTACCATCTATCCTTGCCTAAAAATCCACTAGCGTTTTCCGCGGTACCTAACGCTCTCCCGAGGACAATTCTCAAAGAAGAGGTCATAATCACGGAGAAACTATCACGAGGTTGTGTCGCCCATAAATTTCCCCAAGGTTGCTGCTACGATTAGAGGCAAGGCGTCGTTTATATTGTATATTGTCAAAATATTTTAATTACATGATTCGCTGACAGATCGTCGATTGTGTTGTTTCCATGTCCAGACATTTCTATTCTAGACCGTATCAGTAATGTAAACATTGAACATTTTAATGCATTAGTAAAATATGAACTATTAGCTGACATAACCTTATTTTTCCACAGTGACAGGATATCATTGTTCTGAACTTTCGACTATTAAGTAAATACAATAGGTGTAATTGCTTGTAAAATAGTTGAGACAACGACGTACGGAAGGTAATCGTAGTACGAGAGACCTCAGCAGAATTAACAGGGTCCCCTGAACAGAATAGACTAATAGAGTTCTTGTCACTCCCTGAGTGTCTGCTACACCATCACCAATCATCAAAAGCTGCTCTTGGTAATGGTCATCACTCGCCCCTTTAGCCATATTTGCTTTACATCTCAGCCTCGTCCTGCCCGATGTCGCCCCGGCCAGAGAGCGGGAGACTCGAGAACGGAACCTCTGGATAGAAGCATCAGGCAATCTGTAGTGATGAGCTCACTCCAGTTGTGTGGCTAGTCGTGCAATTGTTTGGTGTCTTCTACAACTGTGTGGCAACGACCCACGGAGTCAACCCCAAGGTAAAAGGTTTAGAGACCCAATATCCCTAGCTTCTGCTTTTAGATATGTTCTTTTGCAGACTCCGGAGAGACCTTTCCAGCAGGGCAATAGCCGTGTTTCGCGCATTTAACCCATCAAAGTATTCGCAAACATTCCCGGCCCGACCGATCTTCGTGTCTTTCCATCGGGTTTTTGCGAAACTAGATCGCCATGTGGCCCAGTTGAGTCACGCTTCAGATTCCATTCCGCTGGACGAAATCTCTCCTCCCCCACCGTTTCCATGCAACAATTGTGGCGTGCGCCGCTACTCGCGGGAGAAAGAGAGAGAGAGGGGGGGAGGGAGAGAGAGGAAGAGAGAGGGGCGGGGCTCGGCGAGGGGAGGGAGGGGCCGCCGGGCGATGCCTCTCCGTTGAGTCAGCGCCGCTAAACATAGCGCGCAGGGGCGGGGCGGGGCGGGGAAGGGAGGGGCGGGGCGGGGAAGGGAGGGGCGGGGCGGGGCGGGGAGGCGCCATTCAATCGGCGTCGGAATGCGGGCGCTGCGCGGGCCATCCTTTCGCCTCAACTCTCAGCTTCTATTTCTGACTCTCCGCTATTTCCTCTCGACCGACAAGACGAATCGAATATGGGCGCAATGTTAAGTTCTTTTCGCAGAAGATGACGGAATATGATTTTTTCTTTCGCAAGAACTACGGCTGCACATCTCTTACCAAAACGGCACCTGACTCTCACAAGAGAAGTTTGTTGTTATGACGCTGCGAAGAGGCGAAGTTGCTCATGTGCTCGTAGTACCGGCGGAAAACATAAGAGCTCGTGATGTTACATCATAGCACAGACGTTCTGCATTATTTCAAACAGTTATGTAGAATGCCAGGAAAAGGAATTCCATCTATTTCCGCCCTGCGGCTGAGCGTACTTCTGTCTGTTCTATTGTATCTACGCCCCACACCACCCTGCTCCATCCTTCTCTGCCGTGCTCTCATCTGGAAATTACATGTGTTCCTGACTTTCTCATTAAAAAACTATTACATTAACTATAACATTTTTATTGGGGTTTCCGCCCTCCCATTCTACTTACTTTATAAGCAACATTAATAAACAAATCTAAACATAAAATACATTTACTCACGTATGTTCTTTTTGTGAAATTCATGTATTATACCAATACTTTCAATCAATTGCCAAATTGTAAAACTTACTCTTTTTTATCTTTCTTTTTTCTCGCGAATTTACAGAGAAAAGTTTAAAATTTCTCTTTTACTTCAATTATACTTCCTCTTGCTCTCGTGAATTTAAATAATCATTTCTTCACCATCCGAAGGTACGCTTTCACTCTCCACTATAATAAATCACTTCCCCACAAAAATTCATCCATTTGTCACAGTTTCAGCAGAACACTAAATAATTCTTAATATATTTCATATTTCTCGTGCCCCCAAATACGTTATAATCATGCTTCATTTACTACCCAGTTACTATTTCATGCAGAATACATGAGTGCATTGACACCTTTTTTAGGATATCAAGCACATCCGTCAGCAAAATGATTGTTTTTCAATATTTCATGTGTATCAATATCATCAATGTTACTTGTATATAGAGAGTGAATAAAAACTGCCATTCTCTTTCTTAAATACGAAAATACCAGATTAGACAATTGAAAGTAAAAATCAAAAAACAGTTCTCTCCAATGAGGTTATAACGTATTATTACCTCTTTGGTCTTTCCTAAATATTATAGACGCGCAATTTTGTGCATAGGTGAACTCAATCGTAGATCTCAGTCATCATCCTCTGGTGGAGTGCAGCTAAACAATTGCATATTGATGCACTCTTGAATTTGTGATTTAATGCTAGGCGAAAACAGTCCAGAAAAGTAATTATTTTGTAAATATATTAAGATTTGTGATTGTAAATCGTAGCATATATTCTCCAGACCTATAAAGGAAGTTAGCACAAAAGTTTTATCGGTATTGGTTCAGTATATTGAGAGATTATCACGCTGTAAGTGAACGCACTTTTGTCTTTATACCGTGTGGCCCACCTAAGATGTTCCCTTCAATTTTCTCCTGAACCGTTGCAGATACTGAGATGCGGTTTTCACTAAAACTACTATATGCAAGGGGCACATACGGTCATGCATAATATTATTCTATTGCTTTTTTTATTGCAGATATATTGACCCAACTTCGATTTTTTAAATGGAACCCTATAGATTGTTTTAGCTCATCATTACAAGCGTGAAGAGACGAGTTCATAAATATGCATATCGCCATATGTTACATAATTTTTTTTCGAGAAATTAAGTTTTAATGACGCACGCCGACTGCTGGTTTCCGTAATCTGAACGAGAAATTCCGCGTGATATGCGGCGAGGCCATTTCCTTCCGTTGCGTCGACCCTGCAGTAAAGGTTTTCAGTCTTTCAAAGAGTAAACGTTTTGTTTCTGACAGCACACGCATTTATTAATTCAGAACATGTTCACTCTCCACTCTTCCCTTGCTTTCTCTACGGTTAATAATTCAAATATTTTCTCAAATATTCTAGTATTTCATAAATTAAAAAATAGTACCTTGTGGCGTACAGATTTACTCAGAATTGGGTGAATACATTGTCTCCAGTACTGAGAGGGTGTAGTCTTAAAGAGCAAATCGCGGGTTTTCGTGAGCTCCTTTGCACATTGCATCACTACATTTACCGCAGGGTCGACGCAACGGAAGGGAATGGCCTCGCCGCATATCACCCGAAATTTCTCGTTCAGATTACGGAAACCAGCAGTCGGCGTGCGTCTTTAAAACTTAATTTCTCGAAAATTTTGTTATGTAACATATGACGATATGCGTATTTATGAACTCGTCTCTTCACGCTTGTTATGATGAGCTAAAACAATCTATAGGGTTCCATTTAAAAAATCGAAGTTGGGTCAATATCTCTGCAATAAAAAATGCAATAGAATAATATTATGCATGACCATATGTACCCTTTGCATATAGTAGTTTTAGTGAAAACCGCATCTCAGTATCTGCAACGGTTCAGGAGAAAATTGTAGGGAACATCTTAGGTGGGCCACAGGGTATATTAGTATAGATATAGATAGATATAGATATACGAGGACGTTCAAAAAGTTCCTAGAAGAGCAGTCCAGATTGATAATGTTATTTCCTATGACAATGTTAGCCTAATCACGTTCGAAGTAGGACCCTTGCGTACCCATACACTTGCTCCATTGTTCCTGCCATTGTTGGAATCAGATGTAGAAGGCTTCTTTTGGCACCTGTCGGAGTTTAACCGTCGGATTGGATTTCATGTTCTCCACAGTTGCAAAACCTCCCCCCCCCTGCGAGGCGCATTTTCAGAGAAGGGAATAACCAATAATTTTTGGGAGCGAGGTCCGGACAGAACGGTGTTTGAGGGAGGACAAAAATGTTCTCAGCGAGGAATTTCTGCACAACAAGCGATGGGTGGCTTGGCGCGTTATCGTGATGCAGGCACCACATTCCTTGCCACTTGGCCCGTCGCGTCCTTCGAACTGCATCACACAAACTGTAAAACTTGCACATAGAAATTTTCAGTTACAGACTAACCAAGCCACGGTGTAGCAGGTCCGATAGCGTCTCTGAAGCAGATTTACCCATTTTGCACATGGACTTCATGTTCGCACGCTTCACAGTGTAATTTTGGCCAACTAGCTGAAAAAAAAAACAATTTTGTACTGAACTGAAATAGTAAAATTGTTATATTTCTGGGTAGTAGTATGTTCCAACTATGTAAGCACGTTGTTAGTTTTCTCTTGAAGGTCACATGAACCCCATGGTGCATGTTCAAAAACGTCATTCGCCGCTACGGCAGTGCTCAGCCCTGACTGACCCTTTTCAAACCGTGAAGTTCTCTTGGTCGGGATACACCACTTGTCTCATTCTGTGATATGTGGGTTTATTAGTAGTGATTTACATGGTTTTAGATAATTTTATGTGGATAATATTTAAATATTGATTTTTGTTGTGCCTAAAAACGTTAATGAAAATGGTGAGTGATTTATATTAATGAATTACACATTCTCTAAATTCAAGTAGAATTTTAGTGTGTTATACACCATTATACACCTTTCGGGCCATATACATTTTAAAACTAGTACTTTTTGGTTTTTAATCGCGAAAAGACTAGCTGCTTATACCTGCTTATCTAAATAATATACACGTTTTATAGAAAGGCTCTTCAAGTTACACACAGATTGTTATTTGATACATGGGCAAAAAATCAATTGATGAGAAATGCTAAGCTGTATTAAATGTTTTCTTACTTCAATTAGGGATTACAGAACCTCAAAAAGCATTTTGGGGCAAAATTAAGTCTTACTGTAGAAGCATTTGTCAAACAATTTAAACCAGATGGCAGAAATCCGTGAGAAGTATAGAGTCGTTTCTGTAATATAATTCTTCCTGGGTGCAAGAAACTCTTACCCTTCCTGATTGCATATTACAGAAAGTCCCAGGCCCATCATAAATGAATGTCAAAATGAATAGAACTGGAAGACCTAATAAGTCCTTCAGATACTGTGGGAAAGCTAAAACCATAAAATTGAAACCTCTTTTAAACACTACTAGCTCAGAAGAATTACACATAGCCATTGAAATCAAACTAAGGAAGGATGTCAAAAGAGATTCGGAAAGTATATTTAAGGAGCTCTATGAAGCCTCTTCCAAAAGGGGAACTACAAATAAGAAAGCTCGACGATCCATTCTTCAAAAGCCTTCATCATTGTCAGTAGATCAGGCACTTTCTTTGATGGTGAATACCAATCTTTCAACCCGCCAGTATATACACATACGCCAACAAGCTAAAGATTCAAATTATAATTTCTGTCCCCCTTATCACAAGTGAAGGAAGCTAAACAGTTATACTATCCAGCGGAAATTACAGTTGATTACAGAAATTACAGAAACATCAACTGAAATTCCCCATCAAACATTTATCACACCTTGACAGGGACATTTAAAATTCAAAAACGTAACAGAAATTTTACATTCGCTCAAACTACATCTTTTTAAACAATCATTATGTGGGGATGTGATGGGTCTGAATAAAACAGATATAAACAAATATTTTCTGAAGAACAATATATTGACGAACGTTTGTTTAGTTTTGAAATGGTACCTAAACAAATTTACAATGTTGCTGATGAAATTAAAACTATTGTTTGGGAAAATACATATTTGTTATCGTTCAGAAATTCGAACATGACAAGAGAGAGTAGGAGAAAATAAAGCGAATGTGGCGAAAAAGAAGAACTAGAAAAACGTCAAGAGTAGACACAAATATGGATTTACTCCATAGGCTGCTTATTAGCTCAGATCCATTCATTTTGAGCTTTCGGGCCCAAACTACAACTGCACCTCAAAAAGTGAAACCTGAACTTTGAGTGTTATTAGAATCAAGGACTGAGGCAAAAGAGACGTATACTTCAAAGAATCACTATTAGAAGAATACGTAAGTAGTAATTCAAACTAAGTAGTAAATATTTGTTGTACAATCCTCTCATTGTATTTTTTGTGTTTATTTTTCATTGACGGCTTTTTATACTTGTATACTTTCATTTTATTTTTCTTGCAGAGTATGTTTCATAAAATTCAAATATTATATCCAAAAATATTAAACAAATGTAACGTTTGACAAACGTATACTGTCACGTGAACTAATTCAAGTATTCAAATTTCCTAAATATTTAAAAAATATTTCGTAAAAATTCATGTTCTACAAGCAAATTTGTTTATTTGTACATTATTTACATAAGAGACCTCCAAAAACTACGAGAAATTAATTTGAAAGAGAGTTATTCATTTTTTCCTCCTAGATCGTCAAAATTCCACACTGTGCGCTGTCCAAACTGTGACATTACGCCGACGGACTACCACTCACCTCCACGTGACACGGAGCAATGACACCACTTCGCACGTAAACATGTCCAGAACAATGTTGCTCGTGAGCGAACGTACCCAGCCCCCTACCACCCAGCCCCCAGAAAGTGAACTCGTCTTATCGTTTTTTTTAGAAACGGTAAGGCAATTTCGAGAACTTTTTGAAAGCTCTTCGTATACACACAAGAACTTCCTTCCCTTTGCGTAATATTACAGCTTCTTTCCATGGAGTGTAATGAAGAAATTTATTAAAAAATATGAAGCACACATTATATTGAGTAAACAAATTTAATGCAAAATGTTTTAACCCTTTCATCAAGAAAAATAATTTCTTTCTTACGAAGGAAATTGTTGTTTTCAAAATCGGCCTTGATTCTATTTCTGGTTTTGAAAATTCTTGGCAACACATCAGTAGTGGCTCGTGCTTAGGTTGCACGGATGCACAACCCCAAACGATTCTTAACTACTTATTTTTTTACCGATTTGTGCCGTCACACTTATTGACATCTATCATGGTGTCATCCTACTGACCGCGCGGTCCTAAGCATCAACATTGTGAACACTCGCTCATTCCCCGTGTCTTCGTCTAAACATCAGTAAACTACAAGTGCTCTTAAAGGTATAAAAATTCAGTCAATTTTAACTCTATTGAATGGACCATTTAGGATGTTTCTTGATTCTTAAGGTTTATTGATTCAAAGTGTAGTTGTGTGAAGACGCCGAAAACAATTTATCTTTTCCAACTTTCGAAAAATCAGGGGTTTTGACGAAAATGTGACCTACGCCATTCTTTTAAGCATCTTTTACATTATTGGAGGACAAAGTTAAATAAAATATTTCGAGCCATTTTTGAGAAAGTTTTAAAAACGTAATTGAAATTGAACTGTAATATAAAGTATCCCCTAAATCAAAATATCTGCTTCAAAATCGCAGGGCCTTGAGTTCCTTTGAATTGATTGAGGAGTATCAAGTTGCGAGAAAATTGGCTTAACAGTTTTGGCGGTGGCGTTGGGAACAGTCAGGCGAACGGATAATCAAACATTTTGCCGTCAATCAATTTGTAGGTATCAAAACATGTATTCTGAGTACCCAAGGCATTAAAGGAAGTAATTTACTACATATAGGAAGAAATGTATCCTCTTTTCAGTTAAAAGGGCTCGGCAATACGTTTTCTATCGAAAAATTGTTATTTTCCAGCGCGCGATGACAATACCTTCTCTTCTTACGAAGTAAGGCGAGAAAATAAAAATATTGAAGACATAGAAAACTAAAATGTTGTCTCTAAAGGCAAAAACATTGTTGTATATCTTGTCCCTAATATTTCTCCCTCCTTTGTTTATTTCTAGTACTACCATAGTTTTACCCAAAACACGTGAAACATTTTCTGCGTAAACAGAGACGCGAAGGAATGAGAGAGAGACATTGAGAGAGACAGACAGACAGAGGGAGAAAGAGAGAGAGACAGACAGACAGACAGAGGGTTAGAGGCAGAGAGTGTTTGGTGTGTGGGTGGTGAGTGTGTGGTGTGTGTGTGTGTGTGTGTGTGTGTGTGTGTGTGTGTGTGTGTGAGAGAGAGAGAGAGAGAGAGAGAGAGAGAGAGAGAGAGAGAGGCAAGCCCCAAAGAAAATAATTTTGCCATGGGTCATATGAATCACGTCCCGTACGGGAGCGTAAGTGTTTCGGAGAAAATGTCGTGGTCTTTTAACTAAAATATTGTATGAATTAAAACACTCAGAAACAAAGAAAAACCAACAGTGAACATTTATTTCCTTAGTCATGAAAGAAATTTGAAAAATATAAATTATACAAATTTTCTTTGACATAAGACTTTAAATCTTAATGTGATAGTGCCAAGGAAAATATCGTTTCTTCAGGCGATTCTATATAGTCAATAAAATGGTTTCTTATATCTAGTTACAAAATCAAATACGTTTCAACCTGAGGGCTCTCTTTTGGCGTCCTACTATAATATCAGTCTTAAGTCCTTATATCTTTTAATAAATGTTATCTTTTAAGAAAGAAGAAGAAAAAACAACCGTATGCAGAGTTCGTTTGTGTAACTCCAGCCCACATTAATGACAATGCCCCTGCCCTGATGCAGTCCCGCTATGCAACATTTATCGGCAAGAGACTGACGCGTCGGCCGCCGTTACAGCCGTCGGGATGGGTGTAAGCCATTGTTATCTCAATTTTTCATCAACATGAATAGTGTATGAAAACGATCTGATGTACTCTCCCCGCCACTAGTGCACTCAAAGGTCACTGGCATGGAATTAATGGTATTTCTATAGAGATCTCAAGCTAATACAACCTGCGAGGGTGAATTTACTATTTTGTATGATTTACTATTTTGTGTTTTAAAACAATCATATTTTATTATTTTATTATTTTTCTTCGTAATTTAAATAATGTTTTTATTGAAGTATTTGAGAGCTCGTTTTTAAAAACTTTCTTTAATTTTTATTTTCTACCTCATGGCGTCATATTCAAATATACTATGTATATCAACATTAATGTATAGTTTATACGATGAATACTTTCGTTTAATTTTTGTTTTTAGATATCCTTTTGTTAAATGACTTTTTAATATTTTCATTTACTAACAAAAGAGTTTTTGTTACTCAAATATTTTGACAAAAATTACTTTGAGAAATATTTACAAATATTAATTTACAATTCTTATCTGATGAGTGTGGGATGCTTCGTGTTTAAAGGCAAATGCTTTTAAGAAATGCTCCGTTCAATTTATTTATTTGTTTAACACCCTAATCTCATTTAAATTTTTTAAATGTTTATTTATTCATGAAAGAATGTGCATAGTTCAATTTTTATTTACTGCATCACATGTTTGGCAGACTTAATATTAAACTTAAATTCTTATAATTCTGGCTAACAACACATGAATAGGAAACTCACAGCGCACCTATGGGATTAATTGAGGTTTGACAATATGTTGAGGAATGAGTCTAAAATATATCTATTTTTTAATAATTTCTTTGAACCAATTATTTACAGACGTTATTTGCAAACGTTTCGAATCCTATGTCTTTGGATCCTTCTTCAGGTATTGTGTAATTTATTCATCAGTTCCCGATTCCAACAACTTATTTAAAAGTAACATAAGGATATGTTGGATGGAATTCAACTAACATATACCTGAAATTGTAACGGTTGTAATAAATGTAACATTATGTACACTATTTAAAAAATGTATTATTGGAAAATAACAAACAATTTCGACTTTAAACACACTTAACGTTTGAAGAAACCTCACTTTTGAATTCGGGAGTAAAAACATTGGTATAAAACGCAAGTGACACGGGGCTCAGTGCAAACAACTTTGTCTTTGAGCTATTTACTTTTAGGACAAACATTTAAAAAACAATATTAGAATGGATTTTCACGCAAGATTTTAACTTTTTCTGAAGTTCGTTCAAAATGCTCAGAAATGTTACTAATTTTGAGTTTAAATAAAAACAAGGTTAAAGGTCAAATGTATGCACTAAGAATGATGCTTCTAGCTCTCTTTACATCACGTTGAACAAGTAAAACAAATTAGACCAATCGGAAGGGGTCATGCTTTTTTCGTCCGATTTCCCATGGAAGTACTTTATTCCGTGTATACGTACGTATACGAGAAAATGAAAATAGGGCCAAGCCGGGTAAGACAGTAAAATAGCAATATAAATTAAAACGTTTGAACAATGATCTTGATCAAATATTTTCAATTGCCTCCTACCTATTCTACTATGAATCTAGTGGTCTTTCAAACGCGCTTACTATCTGGAATTATTTTTAACGGTTATGCAATACTCTACATGAACCTCCAAAAGTATTTCCAGCCAGCAAACGTTTTTCTTGTGTTGGGATTCGAACTCAGATTCTTTGAGTTGAAGATTTATCCACTTTTTCGATACCAGACATTTTTTGTCTTAAATCGCCGATTTTTGCTCTGCATTAAAATGTTTTATCTTTATTACGTAAGTATACAGTAAGGCGAGAAAGTAAACGTTTTTATAGATTACTTTTAATGGACTGTATGTGATCACTACTTAAGAAAATAAAAACTATCTGTAATATTTTTGACAAATTTTAATCATAAATCTAAATAATTTAGACTATTTTCCTCAAACCAAAGTTTACAAATGTTGTGGACTTACCAATCAAGATTTTGCAAATCGTTTTTAAAAGAATCTACTGTGTATCAGTAAATCAGCCATTAATCACTTCACACTGCAATTTGTGATCTGGCTTTAAGGATGTCTGTGCTACAGTAATTAGCGAAAATTCAAAATCATATTCATGGCTTTAAAATCACTAAACCTTTTTGAACCCACCCGCATTCAACGCCCTCCCCCTCAAAACCCCCACAGAGTCCGCGCGATTAACGTTGATGCCCTCCCCGACACCACTCAGCTCACATCGGCATTTCTGGGCTCAGGCAGCACGAGCAGCTGGGTGAACTCCGCGAGCGCGAGAGTTCCATACGTCTAACTCTTATTTAATTTTATTTCATTTCATTGCAAGGTCGCTTTTCCAACAACAACTACTCCATTTGCAGTCAGAATCCATGTTTTGTGGGTCCTGTATAGGGAAAAACCATTTTGACACGATTGCAATCAAGTATGCAAAAATGGCATCAAAATGAGAAAAATATGACCAAAATATGAAAATTTTTGGAAGAAAATAACCATAATATTAAATATAAACGGAAAATGACAAAAGAATTTAAAAAAGCCAAAATATGACTTGAAATGACGAGTGAAATTTGCATAATTTTAGTCACTGCAGTTAAACTCACCAGGGTCGGGAAGAGCGGGTCGGAATGCGGAGCGAGATGCAAAAATATACAATGGTTGGTAGTCGGAACAGGGTAGGGATAGAATTATTTTTCTTCTCCAACAGATTATTGTGATAAATGCCAGGGCAATGTGGGGCATTTCGGTTTGATGCAATCGAATAAAACAGTATATCTTCAACAAAAAATGTACGTTTTTTTTACCTAAACGTGCGAAGAAGTTGTACTTATTGGTGTAAGTGTGAATCTTCTGTATGCAAACGTTTTACGATAGCCATGTAATTTATGATAGTGATAAGTAAATTCCAGAGTAATGTCGGATTTCTGCTATATCCTTTCTGTGTGCGAATGGCAACAATGAAGTGTATTTTCCGGAGCTTGAAATGATGATAATGATTACTAATGGGACAGGAAATGGCTTATTAGATGCAAAACTTTGTGCGAAACAGAGGACTTCAAGCATGGTGAGTTCGACATCAGGCAGGGAGGCGCTGTTTTATTATTTATTTGATTTATTTATTTATTTACTTATTTATTAGTGATTCCGGATTATTAGTGACACCGGTTAAGGCTATTAGTCCCGTAAGTGTAGTGCATATTTTATCGCGGTAGAGGCGGTGATCTTCCCTTGCTTGATAGCGAGATCCGGCGCTAACCTACAAGTCAGCTAATGGGGCTTCCCCAACCAGGTATCTCCCTCCAGCGGAGCACCGCCACAGCCGGAACAAGCTTCCGACATCTGTGGTACTGTAGTGCATGTACGTGTGTGTGTGTGAGTAAGGGATGAGGATAGGATTAGGAAGGGGAAGGAAAGACTGCGCACTTTCCATGGCCCGTTGGTTAGGGCACTGCCCCGCATTTACTGGGAGTTGATCGGAGAAACCACGGAAAACTCCCGATCAGAAGAGCCGGCCGCTAGAATTCTCCTCCAGACAGCGGCTGGATTCGCCCTAGCTAGTGTAGCAAAAAGCTGCCACCGTCGGGAGTGGAACGCTTCGAGCTCCCGGTCAGAGGCACAGCAGTGACACGAGTTGACGCCCTGAGCCACCTGAGCCGGGGAGGGGCGCGGCCGGGGGCGGGAGTGGGGCGTGAGGCCCGTGAAGGGTCGGGCGGGGCGCGTATAAATAGGCCGAATAGCGCTGGCTCGTGGCTGCCCACCTGGGCGCACGACCTACCTGATGCTCTGCAGGTTAATTAAATCGTCTGGTGGCGTCGGGCGCTGGAGCGGCAGAGCGCCTCGCAAACGGCGGAACGCGGAAAGCGACGCGACAAAGCGCTTGGCCAAATTAGATTGCAATTTTCGTCGCGTAAAGCTGTCAGAGTAATTATAAGAGTCAAAAAGAGAAAAGAAGAGAAGTAGCGCAAATAGCTTCTCTGTGTAAGACGCCCTCTAGTAGCAAGTGCGCGCACAACGAAGACTTCCTACTTTCGTAGACAGTAGGTTTTAACGCGTGAGTACATCTTAACATACTGTGCAGCTTCTTTACTTTACTTTTTATGATGGAGTACAGAAAAAGTTAACAAACTTAACATGTTTTTTACTTAATTTGAATTAAAATGTTAAGCTTTTTGTAAAAAGTATTGAGCGAGGGGGCTCATTATGCACCTCAAAAAGATTATTGATCCATGTTTGTAATTATTTCTATTTTATATCTAAATTTATATTTATCTATCTATATTTATATCTATTGTTTTATTATTTCTATTAAATATCTAAAGCAAGGAGAGGGCATCTATCAATGCTCGCGACAGTGATCCCACAATTCAAGCAGTTTTTCAATGTTGATGTTAAAATACAAACGCTAAGCTACTATACTTCATTTACAAGAATCGTGTGTCCTTTTTTCCCTCCAAAATTATTCAAATTCAATTGAATGATGCCTAATTTTCTGTGGCGAAGTACAGGCTTTTATACCTGCTCCTCCGCCTGACTATGCCAATACCGCCTCGCTCCTTTCACTTTCCAGGAGAGAATGGAGGTATGACTCGGGCGACGAAACAGGCGAATTGAGTTTTGCTCAGATGCTTCGTTTAATATTGAGGATTTTTAACATGCAGAAAATTACAGCTTGTGACTGCCGGCTCTACTTTCCCTCGGAGGGTGTGCTCACAAGAGATTTTTTCGCCCTTAAAAATCCACTGCTTCGATCAGCTACAATACAATACATCCAAAAATATGGCTTAAAAAAATAAACATACTGGAAAGTTTTTGAGTCTTGTCATACTAGCTTCATATTGTTCAAGGCAAAATATGAATCAGTTGAATCCAGAGGAAAATAATCTTAGATATTTAGTGGAAGTATAACGTGTAATAGAAGAATTAATCAATGAAGAATATTCCTAGAAATTACATTGAAACAATTACTATAATGATTTTTAGTTTTGGTGTGTGGTTATTTAATGGTTGTTTATTTCATGCCAAGTATGAAGTTTTTGAGAATGATAAAACACACACACACACGCACACACGCACACACGCACACACGCACACACGCACACACGCACACACGCGCACACGCGCACACGCGCACACGCGCACACGCACACATGCACACATGCACACACGCACACACGCACACACGCACACACGCACACACGCACACACGCACACACGCACACACGCACACACACACACACACACACACACACATTTGCGACGGAACATGTCGTCGTATTTCGCGACGCGCTGTGTATTCTCCAACTGATGAAGGCTCAGGACCGTTATACCCCACGAGATCTTATTCTAGCGTGGGTGTCACCAGCCACATGCGACGTCTTCTCCGCCACTCTGTCGCCGGGCCCTACCAGTTGTTTATTCAAATTGAAAGTATTTCTTTCCCAGGAAACCCTGCTTGGAATATGACTGAGGAAACTCACACACATTAACAAGCGCTACTATAGGCTTTAGAACACTTCACTAATAAAAACTTCGATGGTACAAAATTTGTACAAAACTTTAACACACATACCTCTGCTCTGCGTGATTTCACAAGTATAGCATAAGCAATCATTAGGTTCCTAATGTACAATCTCAAAACGTACTGCGGATTTTATTGTTAATAATTCTGCGATCAGAATCTAATGTCTGACGCTACTGATTTCAAATTTCATTAACCCATCTGAATGCACTCCTACGCAACCAGCTGGCGCGGAAATAATCGTACTGTTGGTCATCCTAACTTTCTAATTACACTTTCTACAACCTTACATTATTTAACCTAGTTTACACTTTCTTTACATGATTTTTTATCAAATTAAAAGGCAGATTAGTGATTCCTTTACCCACAAAATGAAATTTAACACAATCTCAAATGCAAATTTTACAAGAGAACATCGGATTCCTTTTACAGGAAAGCAAATTCTCTAAGAATTCAGCTTTTGCTGCAAGCGGCGTGCCCGCAGGGTTGAATCGAGGTGGATAACCTCGTCGGGTCCGCTCGGGGACTGAAGGCAGCAGTTTGCCTCGCTTGCACGGAAGCGGTGTCGCTGGAGGCGGCCTTGGGCGGCTGGCAGCGTCTTCCCGGCGAAACTCTCCTCGCGATGATCCAAACCTCCTTCCCCCTTCTCGGATGCGTGCGGCGTCGAATTTTACTCACGTTCCAAAATGTCCGTGATAAATTTATAAACTTAACTGACTTCTTTTCTTCAGATTCTAGTAGACGTCTCTTCCTGGCGGCGTTCGGCTCGAATCGGCGATTTAACATTTTTTTGATGGTGCAGCTCACGTTTACGTAATTGTAGATGAAACGAGCTTGTGAGTTTTTACTCCGCTCTAACTCGAGCCTACTGAATTTACTAGTCAGTGTTAGGTCGGCCTTTGTGCGACAATTACCTATTAAATTTTCGTAGCTCGCGCACGACACTTAACTGAACTACTTCGGGAAAAACTAATTATTCCACTAAATACAAAGTTCGTTTCCACCCTTAAATCTCATAGCCAAATACTTTCGCCTCGCCTCCACGACGAATTTTGAGACGAAATGAATCGACTTGCCCCTGCGACGGTTTTCAAAAGAACGTTCGCTTGCGCGATCTGCCGACGTGATGGTTTTCGGACACCTCGCATGACCGATGCCGGCCAATGGCAATTTTAGGTCTTATCAGCCATCACCTCATTGGCTGACATCTTTTCGGTCGCGGGTTTACACACAACCGTCGCTGCACGTCATCCCCTGACGTCATCAGCGCGTCTTTTAAATGTTGTGATGACGACTGGGGTTGTAGCCATCTCTCAATTGACTCATGAGAGAAATGTCCGTTTCGTCTCAATATATATATATATATATATATATATATATATATATATATATATATATATATATATATATTTTAACACACCCACCTACCTGTTTTACCTACTTTACCACACGTGGTGGGTCGTGATAGCATGAATGCTTGTGAAGCGAGCTTACAATTCTCAGGAAGCAGGATCTTTCGGGTATGAGAAAGGTCTGAACACTTAACACAATGAATCAAATAAAATAATAATAATATGAACATATATTCAATGAGAAAATTTACAGTGACGCAATTTCACAACAGGTTATTGCACTTTAAGTAGCTGGTCACTGAAAAAATGAAACAAGACAAAAAAAACATATAGGCGTCACCTCGACTGCCTGAACACACATTCATCAACTACAATTTACGATTTGATTACTCCTTTCTGAGTTTTTCCACTACTAAATTATTTACTCTTTTGGCCTCTAGTTATTCCGTGCACGGCTTTTTGTTTCAAATGAATTTGATACTTGTTTCAAAGAAACCCTTTCACAAGTGCTAACCTTGGGCTTCGCACTCACTATGATATTGAACACAAAAAAGTATACGTGGCATTCACGTTACTTAATTCATACCCCTTTACATGTCACAAAAAGCAATTACTTTAAATACAATACAACAAATTGATCTTTCTAGATAATATTAACTGTACAACATATAAAAATTCTGAATCATTTATGTAAAATTGTACAAGGTAAGCCTCTTTAAATGAATCTACTGATACGTGCAATGAATGGCCTGGAAACTGCCACTCACACAGTTCGAATTACTTCTCCCTCCTATTTTAGACGTTTCACCCACTTTTAACACTGATTGTCGTGTATTTACCACTATCCTCTTTCCCAGCTGTACGCTGCACAAACGTTGCCAGTTCCTTTACCTCAACTCCGCGTCGCTCGCCTGTAGGTAACCTTGGGGATTTTCTGCCGCCCGTCCCGCCGTCTGCGTCGTCTCGCCTGCTATGCTGCGACGAAAGCAGTTCCTTCCGCTCGAACGCCGCCAACCCTCCAATTTCCACACCTTTCTCTCGTTCCGAACCCGTACTATCGTCGCTCTAGACCAAGTCCTTCTCGCCTACGCTTCTTTCTTCCTGGGGTCGTCCATCTTCCACTGCCTCGTACACGTTCGTTCGCGCTTCCAGCCTCGAAATTATTAATGTTGCAGAAGTTATGCTCAAATGCTCGGCCGACCTACCACACTTTAGGCATGTGTGGTCTCAGCGTGCAATGTGAGATGCTGGATTTAATTAATGTCCTTCTGCGCGAATTTTACAACTTTTGAAGTTATTTCGACGTCAAACAGTTATTTTGCTTGCTCTCCGAATTATTGTGACTGCGACGAAAGATTTTGCACTCAATCTCCTAATTACTTCACTTTTCTAAGATACGCTTTCCGAGCTAGCTTTTAACTATCAAGTTAAAGTAAACTCCTATACTATCTATTTGTACTCGCCGTTACTGTTGTAGCAAAAGAGCTTCCTGTGGTCGCCGTCAGTTGCCGTAAAAGAGAGTTCCTCCGATCGCCGCCGCAGTTGTAAAAGAGAGTTCCTCCGAGGCGTGTCGCGATACTTATGTTACTCGCGCCTGGGGAAATGTTGGAGGGGTGCATATTCTCCTACTTTCGTAACCTCTCGGAAGAAACATTACCCACTAGGTCGGGGGTCGCAGTTTGAAAAGCTGCGGGCAGATGTCGCGTTTACCGGCCATCCCTTCGCCGCATACCCTAGTCCTCTCTGTTAGTGAGCTACTTTACATAACTGATGGTGGCGTTATGGGGTTGTCTAGTCCCGTGACGTCACAATATATATATATATATATATATATATATATATATATATATATATATATATATATATACACATATATTCTAACACGCCCACCTACTACCTTCCAGCACGTGGGGAGAGCGCGATAGTATGAATGCTCGTGAAGCGAGCTTAAACTTCTCAGGAAGCAGGATCTTTTGGGTATGAGAAAGTTTTGAACCCTTGACACAATGAATCAGATAAAATACGAATAAAATGAGCATCTATTCAATGAAAAATTACAGTGGCACAATTATATAATAGGATTATGCTCTTTAAAAAGTTGGTCACTGAAAAAAAAAAAAAAGAAAACAAGGCAAAACAAAAAATTGGCGTCACCTCGACTGCCTGAACACACTTTCACCAATTACAATTCACAATTTGCTCATTACTCTTTCTGAATTTTTATCTACCACATTATTTTACTCTTTCTACTCTCTAGTTTTTCCGTGCACAGCTTTTAAAATGAGTTTTACACTTGTTCTAAGGTAACCCGTTCACAGGTGCTAGCCTTGGGCTTCGCACTCACTATAACATTGTGAACTTTAAAGAGAGAAAAAAATAGAACGTAACACACACGTTACTTAAATTTGACCCCTTTACATATCACTGAAAGCAATTACTTTTAACACAATACAATAAACTATGACTTTTCCAGATAACATCACTGTACAACATGAAAATCATGAATTATTTAAGTAAAATTGTACAAGGTATGGCCTCTTTGAATGAATTTAATAACACGTACAGTAAATGAACTTGAAACTGTCACTCAGATCGTTCGGAATACTTCTCCCACCTATTCTGACCTTTCACCCGCTTTTAACACAAATTTTCTTGTATTTACTGCTATCCTCTTTCCCCAACTGATCGCCGCATAAAAGTTGCCAGTTCTTTTACCTCAACAGCTCCGCATCGCTTGCCTGCAGGTGATCTTGTGGATTTTTCTGCCGCTCGCAGCCTCGCGTTGCAACCCGTCTTCACTCGCTGTCCCACGATGTTACCAATTTCTTTCCCTCGAGTTCTGGACTCCGCCACGCCTCCAATTTCCACACCCTTCTCCCGTTCTCCGGACTCGTACGATTCTCGTTCCAGTCCAAATCTTTCTCACCTACGCTTCTCTCTTCCTGAGGTCGTCCTTCTTCTGCCGCGCCTCGTACAAGTTTGTTCGCGCTTCCAGCCTCGAATAATTAATGTTGCTGAAGTTATGCTTTAAATGCTCGGCCTACCTACCACACTTTGTGCGTGTGTAGTCTCAGCGTGCAATATGAGATGCTGGATTTAGTTGATGTCGTTCTGCGCGAATTTCACAAATTTGAAATTATTTCGAAGTCAATCACTTCACTTGCTCTCTCAAATATCGTAAATGTTAATGCGAAGAATGTTCGTGCATTACACTTCTCAATTACATCACTTTCGTTGATACGCTTCTACTACCAAGTTAAAATAAACTCCTATGCTGTCAAGTTACAATCGCCTTCAGAACTCAGTCTAGTCGCCGTCGCTGCTGCAATCATAGAGAGCTCCTCCGAGGCGCACCGCGATACTTATGGTACTCGCGCCTGGGGAAATTTTTTGGAGGGGTGAATATTCTCCTCTTTCCGTGACCTCCCGGAAAAACATTATTCGCTAGTTCGGGCGTCAGAGTTCGAAAAGCTTTGGGGTAGATGGCGCGTTTACAAGCCATCGCTTCGCCGCGTACCCTACTCCTCTCTGTTCGTGGGCTTCTTTTCGTAGCTGATGGTGGCGTTATGGGGTTGTCTAATCCCATGACATCACTATATATATATATATATATATATATATATATATATATATATATATATACACACACACATACACTCACAAATTCTCCATATATGTCGACACGTTGAATCCGAATGTGAAGCCAGAATATTGCGCCACCGCCTTCCAGGTTTTTTAAATCGCAAAAAATCACCGTGAAATTTACAATCTACAATTTCATGCTGGTTTTTCGATTAAACATAGGTACACCTCAGTGCTACTTTAGGAACGTGTTGGGCGAACCGCAGTAATTCCAGTTCTCCATCTCGCTGTGCCAAGTAGATTATTCCTTCTGCAGTACTCATATGGAGATGTAGGAACTGTTTACTGCCACTCTGATTTGACCGTCCGCTTCCATAAGCATCGACATAGATGATATCGAAGAAATCAGTTTGTATAGATAATGTGTCATTGTGTAGGTATTAAGTACTGCGAACTTCTGAGCGGGTTTCAAATGCACTATCTGAAGTTTCTCACTGCTTGCATCAAATTCGAGACGGATATCGGGTACCCTGACTTGTTTTCCAAATTCCCGAGTAGGCACTCCATAATGAGATTAAAAAGGAGTGGGGAAAAAGGATCCCCCTGTTTCACTTCCCTATAAATTCCCACCAAATCCTCTCGAGAGATGCTGGATAACAGTGGAAACCTCAGCGTATGAATTCATTACCAAAGTAGTGAAGGCGTCGATAATTCCTTTCATGAACAGGGCCAACACTATCGCCGCACGAGGAAGATACTGCGAAATCTCCTGCTAAACAATATGATGTGCAATCCATTTTGGATGCCACATGATGAAGGTATCCCGAAACACATTACCAGAGTTTTACGTGTTTGAATCCCATAACTGGCCTTGTTGAATGGAAGTACGTAAAATTACTTAACAATTTGCAACAGGAAGGTTTTATTTTCACCAACAAACGTCCAGGCCAGCACATCAATTACCAGAGGAAAATTATGAACGTAAGTTTGGTTGTTCAGATCTTATGTTCTGGTGTAGCTAATGCCATTAATTTCCTGCAAGTTTGTGGTCATCCCGTCTTGCAAAGGAAGAGTGAAAAATTGAATTTCTCCAGTATTTTCTTAGACTTTACTAACTATAAATTTCACTGGATTGGAATTTGTGAAGAGACTAAATCTTATAATCGAGATTAAGATTTAAGGGTGCTCCACTCTTCTCTCATCCTCCAATACATTTGTGCTCTAGCTCATTTTCAGATTGAACTAAATGAAGAAAGTAGCACTGAATCTTTTGACAAGACAGAATTCACCCCTGAAATACTTTTTAACTTAGAAAGCCTCTCAAGATTACGTAGAGTTGTTTTTCTCTTGCATTCGTTCCAGAGTAGGCTGGAATAATAATCTAAATGCTTTTCAATTAAAATATGCAATTATAAAATTGTTATTGGGAAACTCAGTAAGTTCTATTAATGGAAATTGCGCAAATTTTGTTGTTAGTCTGACATCAATGTATGAATTCACGCCTAGCAAACTTCCAATCACTTTTACTGATGAAGACAAATCAACCACTTTTCCCTTTCACTTTTCCCAATTCACTTTTCCCCATAGCACGTCATACGCAGTTTTTAACTGTTTTTTTGACGTAAAATAAATAAATAAATAAATAAACCAATGAAGAAAAATGGAGGTTGTGCTCCTTTTTTAATTATGGTTTTTTATTGTAACTGAGTAACAGAAAAATACTATTTACTACACAGTTAAATATATTGCATTGGATTTAGAGAAGAAAATAAAATGTGACCGTTGTAAGTCAATATTAAAACTTTCATCTTCTAGGCAAAATGAATGTCTGTACTCTCAGCCTAATAGTGCTAATGAATCCGAATTAACGAAGTTTGTGAATAGGGGGAAAACTGCATGTCTGATAGCACTGACATCTCGGTTCAAACGCCGCTGCTCCCGGTCATTAAGTGAAGACCGTCGGCACTGCGTTGTCTCTGGTAAAAGGTTATGCCTGAAATGAGGTATTTTCGGCACACTGTGGAACTTAGAGTATTGAATTTCCAAACGATTTCCGAAATGGAAAATCCCATGCATCTAGCTCAAACTACCATTCCGCGTTTTTATACCTTTTGTACGAGATAATACTACCATCTATATGTTTGCATATTCCTATCCCATTACTTCCTCAGTGTACTATGACTGTTGTTCTATAATTCTCTAAATAGATTTATTTTTATAAAAAACCATTGTAGCGTTTATTTACAACAGATTATCTTAATTGGGCAGAGCTCGCACCAAATTTTCGAACGAGAATGCTCGCCTTGGGTGTGTGAGACCCAAGGACTTTTTATTTCTATTGGAAACCGAAAAAAAAATCATATATTTCAAATGAATGCACCTTGTCAAATGAGTGCACTTTTTACATGTAAACGTGGAGAACAAAATAATAAAAAATGGAGATAATTTTAGGTCACGTGTTAGTGTGTGATATTACGCTACAAATTTCTAATGGAAATGTATTTTTAAAAGTATAAACAAAGAGAGTTTTTAAGAATATTTGAGACATGTACCATAGCTCAGGCACCTCTGACAGAGAACATGTGCTCTTAAGAAAGAAATTGGAACAAAAATTCTTGCACTCAGACCGAAAAAAATTAGTTTTTCTTTCTTTTCCTTCAAATTCTTGTCACTAGCCGCTTTAATGCCGCTGGAATTTGTTTAATTGCAAAACCAGTCAATGTTGGCTGTCTCATTAAGCCACTTGGTTTGTTGCTTGATAATGTAAGCTCATCCCTGACAAGTTCAAGAAACTTGAAAAAATAGTGGCATGTAAATTTCCAAGTTAAAGATGCAATTAGAAATTACGTCTTCCCTTCGCAGCATGTTTTTGGGGTTTCCCATTAAAACTTCGACGATGTGCAAATCACCTGTAAGTAGTCTTGTAGTATGAGCTGATGAATTACACACCACAACCAATAAAAAATGCTGATTAAAAAATGTAAAAAAGTGTGTATGCTAAATGTGTAATGCTAATTAAAAAATGTAAAAGAAGCTAATTAAAAGCCGTGTAAGAAACAATCAGCATTAGTATCCTTCCCACTTACTGGCAAAATTTGCGGTGCCGTATCATACAAGGCTACGTGCGTGGCTTAACTTAATTATAATACATTTCATTATGATTTCAAAGATCTTTTACACTTTTCTATTTGAATATAATATAATTAAAATTAAAATACAATTTACCTTTTGATGAGCTTTTACTGATGCAGAAAAAATTACGTGAATTCGTTTTCGTTTTGAATTCAAACACTCAATAGAGTACTTTTTTAATAGATACTCCAGGAAAACGGACGTCACCTTCTTGGAACGGGGAGCCAAAATGCTGATTCATCGGTTGAAAATGTGTAGCTTTCCTCCGTTGCCGATGGACAACTGCGCTCTAACCGTCATTTCAGTGATCTACTGGTGGTGGCTTACGCGCGGGTTCAGACTGTTGCAGTGTTTCCGACCATTGAACGGCGATAATAACTACCGATGTAGAACCGAGATGATCCCAAGGAGTATCTGGGCGCATTGTCCGGGAAGATCAAGGAACCCCTTCATTGAGAATTGTCTTCATGAGAGCGGAAGGTACCGCGGCAGGCCCTGGTGGGTCTTTTAGGCGCCGATAGATGACAGGCGGGAAGAAGGCGGAACGAAACAGAAAAGCTAGAATTCAGAAGAAGAATCTAACCAGCATGAGAAAGTTTGTGCTATTTTGTTGCAGCACTTATTTCTTTTATATATCATTGGTTTATTTTCCTTTAATGTGCTGTGACATACCTCACAGTCCAGACTCGCTCCAGGATAATTGACATGATGCCTATTCGTGTTTCAAGCAGTTAGATGAACAGAGATTTTCTGACGATAGCTAAGATATCAGAAGTATCAATTTTGCAATATATATACTCACATAATCGTTACAAATGAAAGTATGAGATAATCGAGGCTATGTCGCAGCACCACCTGCAATGAACTTTTAAAAAAAGTTAATGATAAGCATTTTTTCGCCTATCTCGCATTTCGTTTCGTTAGAAGTTTTTCAAATGATGGTTGCAGTGGTAATGCGTTACAAATTACAATAATACAATATTAGTTTACCGATCCCAAAAATACGAGGAAGTACGCACTATTGTAGCATCAATTGCTAATTTACGGGGATTTGTTTGCCTTTAAATGCTTTGTAAGACTAGTGATAATTCTTCAATAAGTAACTAATGGCACATATCCATTATGTTGAATTGCTCGTTCCTAAGTACCGACGCATGTTTTCTGAGTGCGTAAGGCGGGTGCACTAACGGCACCATTGCTCCGACCGAAACTCTTCATGGCGGTATTGAGCTTGTATTGTTCTTCCTTTTTTATTTTATGCATACATCCCCCATACGAGTCGGGGATTGGGTAGCAATACGGGGTGGGTTAGTAAGGGGTGGGTTATTCTGTTGTAGTCGCAGATAAGCTATAGTAGAGAGCGTAGTAAGTAGTGTGTATAGAGAGTAGTGCGTGTGCGTTTAGTGCGTGTAGTGCGTATAGAGAGTAGTGTGTATATACAGAGTGGTGTGTGGAAAAAGAAGAGGAAAGGAAGGTATATTCGAAGGACATTCGTGGAAATGAGAAGCATTTGTGTGTCTTGTTAGTCTTGCCTCTGAGGGTTGGAGTGTGATCGGCTGGCGACGCTCAGGCATCCGCTTCAAATAGCACCTGCGCACTTGGGCGGCGCGGCTCGCCCCGCGGGGACGTCCGGTCGCGGGCGGAGGGCAGGGCGGGGGCGGGGGCGGGGGCGACGGAGGCTCTTTCCTAACACGCGTGGCCGAGCGCGTGCCTTGGCGCTGGGAGAGGTGTCGCGACCTGTCGCGGCGCGGCGTCCGTTGGGAGGTTACCAGCTTGGTTGCTATTTTCTTGCCACAATTCGCGTGTTTCGAAACTGTTTACAGTTGCGAATCTTGGCACCAGGTGAAAGAAAGGAGATTAAGTTTCCAAAAGGAACTCTCAAAACACTTTTGAGTTCCACTCATTATTCAAATAAACATTTGGTTCTTTGACAGCACTTCTTCAAAAGTGTTTACCGCCACAGCACTATAGAATGTACACTATTTATGCCAAATGTATCTGCACACTTCTTCTCGTCTCACTTATTGAATGGATACTGGGAGAAATATCTCCGAACAGATACATGACGTCTCGTGCCAATGATAATTTAAAGAATCATGATTTAAGCGAAAGATCGACTTCGCGATGTTGGGAGAACGCGAAGGGGCTCTTCACTGGGAATGTTGCCAGAGGATCGGTAGGTACCGTGAGACGCCCAAGGGCTTCGAATGATTTCTTAAGAAGTTTCTCTAAAACTCAAAAGTTTTCTGTGAGTATGAAACCAGTCAACATATTATCAAACATGGCTCCAAATTTTACAAAGATAATATGCATTTACAAGATGGTTTTACTCCTGTATGATACACTTAAAGACATATTTCAATTGTGCTGTTAGGATATCGAAAAATTAAGAAAATGTGAAAAAGTGTTTTCTTCTATATAAGTATTACGTGAAAGTAAATCAAACAGCTGTGTTAACTGATATCCGCAGTAAGTATTATTTTGTACAACTTTTTTGTAGAGACATTTACTTTTGAGTAATATTTTTTACTTAGGATGTTGAAAGATTTCGATGTTAACGTAACTTTGTTTGCATTGTTGATATTGAAACCAATGGTGTCATTCGTAGATTCAATGTTTCAAGCACATTACAGATAGTCTATTAGTAAAAATGTCTGTTTTATTTATAATATTTGTTGTGGCAATTTATTATGACGCTACATAACTGTAACATGTTTACAAAACGTAGTATCAAGTGAGTCGGTGTCCTGAGAGAAGGGCTTATGGCAGGTAAGCCCAGCGGTCAATTAGGTTTTGGTTTTGAAATCTGCCTATGGTATGGACGTTTTAAGATGTGTTGGAGCATGGGGAAACATTCTGTGTCCCTCCTGAACACAACTATACACTAATCCTTCCATTATCGTGGCTGGGCGAGAAATTGTATTCAAATGTATGCAATTGTAGAACTACTTATTTAGTCAGAATTACAAAAGCAATTTCATTAAGAAAAATTAATGTTGATGAGTCATTGACTACAGTCATATATATTTTGTGGAGTTAATGAAGCAAAAAAGTGACTGGGTTATAACCAAGAAAGTAAAGCAAACTAATCAGAAATTAAAATATGTGAGACCTGGGAATGGTGGAAAATTTGTAGATGTTACCTTGTTAAATTTCTATAAAAGTGAAGTAACATGACGCGAGTTATTCTTCACTAATTCACAAGTATTGCACAAAAAGCCAACAGAACGATATGAAATGTCAGATGAACATTAATTTTGGATTCGGGATTACCTCCCAATTTTTGGGCGGAAGCTGCACAAGCCGCAGAATACGCCGCAATTTTACTCCTTCCCCCCCCGTAAAAAGATAAAGTTCAAATGGAATTGTGGTAAGGGGACACACCTAGCGTTCTGAGTTTTAGAATATTCGGTTTCAAGATTTTTTTTGCAAACACGGGAATTAAATTTAATTTAAAACTAAATTGAAAAAATTCTTTTATTCTAGAGTTATGCATCTTCTATTCTAGAGTCATTCTATAGACAGATCTATCCTGCAGTACATAACGACGCAGCTGCAAATGTAGCCATAAATATGAGGAATGAATTTGTTCCGTAAACTTGCAAGAAAGTTTTAAACACATGTGAGACAATGTAGATATACATACATCATTTCATTAGCAATGGTAACTTGAATTTTTTGTCACACGAAAAGAGGTGATTTGTTGACATTTTGTATCGTGACATCTTAATCATTTTGTAATATTTTTTAAGGAAATGCGGAGTCCACTATATTGTGACTGTAGAATTTAGAACACGTACTATATATTGATTGTGAGTAGCGTATTGAAGTGACATCGCAATACGATGTAAACGTAAAAGAAATGGAGTACTACATTGGTTTGTTGACAGACCCAGGGGCAACTATTCTCAATTTTAATTTGTAAGAATAATGTTAAATTCAATGAAGTTACAGGAAGCATTATATTTTGACGTTATTTTTATCGGTTTTATATGGACTCCTCCAAAGAAAACAGCTTCACCACGCCACTTGAAAACCAATTAACGGTGTAGGTGGTTAGTGGAGCGCCGCCTGTGAATCACCGCGGTGAGCGTCCCGCACTTGTGAGCGGGCGTGGCGTGGTGGGACGGGGCGGGGAGGGGCGTGGCGTGGCGTGGCGTGGCGGGGCAGAGTGTGGCGGGGCGAGACAGGATGGGGAGAGGCATGGTGCGCTGGGGCGGAGTGGTGCTGAAAGGGGCAGGGGGAGGGCGGCGGAATGGCGAGATGTAGTCGTCAGGAGAGCGCCGCTGTGAATCATCGCGGAGAACGGCCCATAACTCCGAAAGGGCACGGCGAGCGGGGCGGGGAAGGATGAGGTGAAGTGGGTGGGCGGGGCGGGACAGGGAGAGGCGGGACGGGGCGGCTCGGGGCGGGACGGAGCGGGACTGGATGGGGAGGGGTAGGACGGGGCGGAGCGGGTAGGGTGGTTTTGGGGATCAAAGGGGGGGTGTAGGTGGAAAGTAGCAAAACGCAAGGCTCCGCACTCTCCATCTCTGTGCATCCCATAACGGTGTAGGTCTCCAGAGGAGCGCCGCTGTGAATCATCGCGGAGAGCGTCCCTTGGCTCAGGGCGAGCGGGGCGTGGCGGAGCGTGTTGGGGCGTGGCGGGGCGCACGTGCAAGCCAGCTGCCGCTCGGGAATCGCGCGCTTGACTAACGCCCAAGCTATTTCGGTGGCACGCCGCTCCGCTGGGCAAGGGGGCGGGGCGGGGCGGGAACGGGGCGAAGAGGGGCGGGGCGGGACGGGGGCGGCGGGGGGCGCTCAGGTGACCGCGTGCGAGGGCGAAGGTCAAACGGCTGCCGCAGCCGGACGCGTATTTTTACACCGAGCGAAGCGCGCAAAGGTTTCGCGGTATGAGCGGCGTGCGAGGCGTCCGTGGCTTTCTTTGGGAGAGCGCGGCTTCTGCAAGCAGCGAAGCGGGGGATGTTTATAGGCGATCGGCCTTGTCGGCCGACGGCCTCTGGCGGGCGCGCCGCACAACGCGATTGGTCGCGTCGTTGGTCCTGCATCGCCACGATTCATCAAACAGTCGCGAACGAGTTCGGTTGGAACATCGTCACTGCGTTCAGTCAACATCCAAGGGAAGGAGATGATACAGACAGACCTGTTTGTGCTCTGTTTGTGCTCTCAAGAGAGTGATTGGCTGAGCGGCCTCCCTGTGGGAGAAGCGCGCATCCTCCTGCCAGCCTCCCCCCCTAAACGCCAGGGCATGAGCATCGAGAGAGGATGGCTGCTCATAAAGCACTGTATAGTAGGCTAAAAATTAACGTAATGCCTTTCTGGATCTCTTCCAATTTCCCTCTCTCAGAAACAAACATGATTCATCTTTTCTCCTAATCAGATGATATTTATCCCTTCACTACCATATTTCACTTCAGTGAAGATCCAATGGCGTCCTCCCACCAACAAAGTAGGAATAATGATTTTCTTCTATTTTTAAACTCCTATTACAGTTTTACATTCGATATATAACTTTTAAATAATACTGGTCCTTAAACTGAGCTTAAATAGTAATTTGTCACTGAATTACTTAGTTGCCCTTGATAGAATGGTATTTGCTGCCTGTAAGGTTGGCTCACCTCCATTACGCACTGCCAGCTGTCTGCAGGGCGCCACCTATGTAGTCTACTGCTATTGCAGTGTCGTCTACTGCTACTGCAACCTTTGGACACTTCAGAATTCTGATTTACAATCAAATTGAAATTGTTAATAATCAAAACTACCCGACGGTGCTGCAATCGATCGGACCTGTTTATATTGAATATATATCCTGTTTAGCATATGACAGTAGAGAGCAGAATGTGACAGTGCCCACGAGTCTTTCCCATCATGAAACCCATTTGCACAAGAAAAAATTCACTAAGCATTGTAAACATTAATTTTTCCATATTTTTATCCCAAAAATTGGTCAAATATTAATTTATTTACACAGTTCAAAGTACTATTATCACACGTAGATTTTTAAATTGTGTAAATACATGAATATTAAAATTTAATTAAGGAAAAGATCTCTCTCATCAAAATTATAGCTGTAGGAAGCTAAAGGATGCCACACAAATTTGGCGCTTTTTCAATTTTTATAAAATCTGTGTCATTCCAGTCAATGAGAACAAACTTCCAGCAAAACCTGTATCAACTGAAGTGCCTAGGGAAGGTGCTCGACAAAAGGGACCTATAACTGAGTAGTTCATCAACCTCCACGCGAGCAGAGCCGCTGCAATGAATGCTTGTGGTGGGTTGCATACTGCCCATTTTAGCTCATATGAGTATTGATTTTTACTGATTTTTTTTGTGTTTCCGGGCGCGTCCACTGCTTTGGTCATTGGTCCCGTAAGTGTAGGGCATGTTTTTTCTCGAGACAATATGTTGATCTTCCCTCACTGGATGGCGAGATCCGGCCCCGACCTACCGTCGGCTAGTGGGATTTCCCCCTAACCAGGACTCTCCCACCAGCGGGGCACCACCCCAGCCGTGACAAGCTCTAAGCTCCCGACTGGTCTCCCGGGATATGTGGTAGTGTAGTGCATGTTAGTTTAAGTGTGTGTGTGTAAGGGGAGAGGATAGGACAGGACAGGACAAGGAAGAGGAAGGAAAGATCGCGCGCGGCCCGTGGCCCATTTGTTAGGGTACTGCTCCGGCATTCGCCTGGTGTTGATTGGAGACATCACGGAAAACTACCGATCAGAGCAGCTGGCCGCTAGAATTCTCCTCCAGACAGCGACTGAACGCGACCTAGCTGAAAAGCTAGTGTCGAAAATCCTGCCGCCGTCAGGACTCGAACCTAGGACTTTCCAGTCAGAGGCGCTGCAGTGACATCAGTTGATGCACTGAGCTACCGCTCCCGATCTCGTATGAGTATATTTAATGATAATTTTTGTTCCTTTTAAGATATCATCAAGAAAATTTAATAGCTTCTAGAACATCCTGAATGCAATATTATAGCAGATTTTCATAAATTTAAAAAGGTTTTCTTGCGAGTAATTGCTTGGAATGATCCCTTTTTCTTGTAATTATTCCGTCGTTGAAAACGATTCCTCCGTTGATCCTTTAACAACGCCGAGCTGGCAATGGTTATAGACGAAAGGCACTACCAACGCCGGGTCGCGTTTTTAATTTCTAATTTTTACTTTCTCGTATACGTACGTATATATGGAGCAATATACGTAGTATAGAGATAGTTATGTAATGCGCGAAAAAAGGGCGGATTTTCGGCGGAAAAAATTTATTGCGGGACTCCCGTACCGAAAAAGTGCATAAATCCAGTTGCTAAATTTAGAGAAAAAATCCTCTAACACGCAGTACAGCCATAATCCCGGTTTGGTGGATCCTTGATGTCAAAAAATCATTTGAAAGCAAAACATCCGTCCGTTCGTCCATCTGTAAACACTACTAGCGCCCAAACCATGCGTAAATTTTTTTTTGCGAATTGAAGAAAAACCTGTCCATATGGAGTGTAGTTGAAGCTTTGGAATTTTGAAAAACATACTTTAAAATTTGGAGGTACTTTACATGAAGGCCCCCGGACATTTTCCAAATTTTCTCAAAAACGGCTCCAAATTATTTCTTTAAAATTTTTTGTAAGAATAAAGTAAAATACATTTATAAAGGTGGTATAGGTCCGATTTTCACGATTAACTCTGAATTTTCGAAAATTGCCAAAATTTGAATTGTTTTCGGCGTCATCCCAAATTTACAAATTGAAGATAGAGGTTTTTCCTTCATATGAAATTTGTTGCTCATAAGTAATTCTTTCATTAAGATCATGTACATTATATTGAAAATGTTAGCAGTTTTCTCGCAATATTGTGTGCAATGTTTGCAAATTTAAAAAGAAATACAAAAACAAGATTTTCTTATAAACGCCTCCAAATTTTTTCTTTATACTTTTGGAAGGGATAGTACTAAATTCACTCTATTCGTATAAGATGACATAAACGACATATTGCTCTACTCTTTATGATACTAAAATGCTTTTGTTTGATGATGACAGAAATAAACAATTTTTTGAAATTATGATACTGAAATGCTTTTGTTTGATGATGACAGAAATAAACATTTTTTTCATTAACTATATTTAAATGAATAAGACGGTTTTATCAAAGTTAAAACATATTATTCTTCAAAAAATAATGCTTATTTACAGCTCTAATTTCTGACAAGAGTACATTATTTATTTCTAATATCAAATCAACGAACACTAGTAATTGTTTACGACATCGTATAAAAATATTAAGCCCTTTGAATTCTATTTAACAAGACCCGTGATAATCTCATGATTACTCGTAACATATCATCAGAGTTCCTTGATCTCTTATTCAGGTTCATAATGGGGAAAGATGGTCACAAATATATGCGCTGCTAAACATTACCGTTCTTGGAATTGCCTGTATTCCATTTTCATGTCAATCTTAATGTGAGAAATTCCCCTCATAATTTTCTTCATTTTGTTCTCATTTGGATATTTTAACATTCCTGGTGAACAATCAATTGTTCAATTATAAATTTTTGTTTGTTAGAAAAAATAACTACTTCTTTAAAATAGTGCTTAAGGTTCACAATGAGCATCAAATAAAAAATAAAAAGGAAAATACATACAGTGGTGGATACACAGAAGTGAACATAGGAACGTAAATTGTGAATTATGGCATTTGTAGCTTGAAATACGGAACACAATCCATTTAAATTTGTGGAGAAATGATTTCAACACATAGATCATTACATAAAACGCCCCGGCATTCAATGAACGCTCCGGGACGTGCAACGTCAGCCTTATACTCTCCCCGCAAAGCTTTCTACCCCTACTAGTTGCACTTTCGGCTCTCTCGCGGGCAGACGGTCGGCTCCTAAGTGCAGAATGCCCGCGGGAGCAGGCGTTGCGCAGGACTGGCCCAGGGTCTCGGTGGAGTTGGCGATGCTAGTAAACCTTCACCAGTAAGTACCGAGAAGCCCTCCTGTCATGGGGCCGCAACCGCATGGTCGTAATAGTCGCCTGAAATGAGTTTGCCGTCGCGTGGCCGCCAAGTCCATTCTCTCACCTCCACGCGGTGCCCACGGTAATATATCTCGGAGCAACTAGAAGTGCAGCCAAGAGGGATGACCGAATGCCGAGTCTCCGGCGTCTTAAAACAGGTGCACCTACCTAAGGGAAAGAAATCTCAGAGAAAATCCACCTCGGGGACCCCACGTCACAGGGCAAGGGGATCGGGGGTCTGCAGCCCACGACCCCGTCGTGCTCCTTTGAGCGACTGGCAGCGGACCCTGTGGACGAAGCCTCGGAGCTCATGGTGGCGCGTCCCGCGAGAAACGGGCCTCCATGTATGACGACCCTAGCTTGAAACCCACGATTAGGATTCCCTTCGAGACGAATCGCAGCGCACCCTGTGCTCAGACGGGGGTGGTGGGTGTATGGCCACGGATTTGATTCGGCATCATGATACTATTTATAGAGATGTTTCCCTAATATTTTTATGCTCTAAATGCAGCAAGGGAACCTACCCGCTTTGGGTTATTTCGCGAAGCGCCCGAGTTCGAAAGAATCTAAAGGAGACTTTATATGTGAGTTATGCTCCGCCAACTTTGCAACCATATCAGGGCTCTCACAATATTGGCGCCATGCTCGTCCGGACGCTGCAAATAACGCTCGGGCTGCCAAGGTGCAACGTTGTGGCAGGACTGCTGTACCTAGTATTATCTTGGGAAATACTATGAAAATGACTGCATTGGAGAAAGAAAACCCAGAGACGTTGAAGGAGAATTTGCCTGCTCTGCTGGGTAAGACTGCGCCCGACAGGTGGACGAGAAAAGAAAAGAGACCACATATCAAAGATATTTAACAGACATTGGAGATGAAGCTACTGTGACTGCAGAATCATTATCGCATCTGATGATCGGAGGACCGAAGATGAAGATAAACTTTCTTCTAGAACTGCTGCTGTTACCTCGCCTCCCAGCGTCATTAGTCCTTAGAAGACTCCTGTGAACCAAATCTCCAGGCTGATTACTTCTGGTCCTCTGTTTCAAAAGCCTAACCATAAGATCGAAAAAGAGTAGGCGATCCCCTGTTCTAGCACTCATCCAAAGGGGTTAGAAACCACTTTGCAGGTAGAAATAAGCAAATAGTCTGGTAATGATACTCGTCGAAAAACTCGGCCGACTGAAGTGGCCTTGAGGAACTTGTGGTAGTCATTGCCTCCTCGAAAACGGACACGGAACGATCCCCTAACGAGGAGACCGCTATAGTTTCAGCGGTGAATCAGGAGCTTTTGGTCGTGCCCGTCCTCTTTGATTCTCTTTTATCTGTCATTGACGCGTCCGTTCCGATACAACTCTACATAGTCGGTACAAGTCGTTGAAATTAAAAGACGCCTGGCTGGGATAAAAATTGCCACGTCTCCAGGAGCAGATCAGAAAAAAGCCACATATATTCCGGGGCAAAAATTGAAACGTCCATATTGTATACCCAATTTTTTTCAGTGACTTTGTATCGTCCGGATGGAAAGCTCACTAACTTTTGTCGTCTGGATGGAAATTCAATACGTTTAGCCCAAAAGAAGAAAAAGGTAATAAGCTTGTGACTAAGTATCGCACCATCACATGGTTCTCTGCTGTGCAGAATCATTTGAGGTGTTATGGACAATCACATTCGACTTGTGGTGAAATTCATTCCCCCCAAAAGGGGTTTACCCTGAACCTAGCTGTTTCGCCATTGTTCAAATTCTTTACGAAGCAGTTACTGACATGAAAAAAGCAATATTTCAATTTCTTAGAAAATCTAGAGATAACTCTGAACAAAATTGATAATCTCACTTTTAAATCCATTGTTGTATGTGGAGATTTCAATATTGACTTTCTGAGCGAATCCCACGAAAAAGAGTAGTTTCTCAATTTAATTCATTCTTTTAATTTAGATATTAGAGTCAACATACCTACACGGAATACTCTTAAATAACAAACAACAATAGATCAAATTATAATTAACAAAACCACAACTAGATATGAAATAATAACGAATAATCTAGGTTACAGTGACCACGATGCACAAATGTTTACAACTACTAATAACATGAATACTGACACAATAAATAAAACACGCATGTGTAGAGCATTTACTAAAGTTAACGTAAAATTATTTACGGACTACTTGCTGAAGGAATCATGGGAGGCAGTTTATAACGCTATTGACACAAATAAAAATTTTATTTATTTTTCTCGAAGCTTTCATTTCACTTTAACGCGTGCTTTCCTATTAAAAAGAGAAAATTAAACATTTCACGAAAACGTAATACTTGGATTACACAAGGAATTAGAACATCGTGTAAAAACAAACGTACACTCTACTGAATTTCTAAATATCATAACGTATCACCCGGTTTCCATGTCTACTTCCGAGAATATAATAGAATTTTAAGGAAAATAATAGTTAAGGCAAAAATAATGAAATATAATGATAATATTTCGAACGCTAGAAACAAAACTAAAGCACTGTGGAAATTCGTAAAACAAACGACCACTTCATCACGATATTTCGTAGAGAATGTTGTTTTAAAGGATGATGAAAGAGAAACAAGTAATCCAGAAAAAGTTGCGAATATATTCAACCAACACGTTTCTAGTATTGTGGTTGATCTCACGAAAGGACTAAAACCACAAAATTCAACATCATATGCTTCTCAAAAAAATTTCGGCACGATGTTTATTTACGAAACTTCTTCCAATGAAATCCTCAGAATAGTCAGTAAACTAAAAAATTAATATTCATCTGGATTAGATGAATTTCCGGATTGTTAAAAACTTGTGCACCTGCCATTATACACCCATTAACTCACATGTTCAATGCTTCCTCGTGCACAGGAATATTTCCAAATATTTTCAAAACAGCAAAAATTAAGCCACTTTTTAAAAAAGGGAACAAAAATTAAATTCCAAATTACCGGACAATTTCTCTTTTGTCAGTTTTCTCAAAAATATTAGAGGAGCTTTTCTATACGCGAATGGAAACTTTTCCCAGGAAAAACGAAGCGTTTTCAGACTCACAACACGGTTTCAGAAAATCAAAATCTACGGAAGCTGCCATTTTTCCTTTCCTTAAAGATGTTGCTTCATCAATGGACCAAAATGAAGAACCCATTGGGATATTTTTAGATATTTCGAAAGCTTTTGACGTTATTAACCATAACAACTAGCTCTTAAAATTACCTTCTTATGGAATTCGTGGTATTGCTCTAGATTGGATTACGTCGTACCTTAAACATCGATCTCAAAGAGTTGAAATACCGTTCTGGCACGAAAGGACATTATTTACTTATCTTTCCATTTCTTTGCCAATTGAACATGGGGTCTCACAAGGTTCGATCTTAGGTCCTATCCTCTTTCTGTTGTACGTAAACGATATGCCCTCATCTATTAAAACTGGAAGAACAGTTCTGTTTGTCGATGACACGAATGTTCTTTGCAAAAAAAGAAACAATAAATAGAATAATTTCAAGTTTCAAATTGGTGTTGTAATAACAAATTAATAGTTAACGAAGGAAAAACTGTCTCAATGCAATTTTGCGTTTCAAATCGGCAATGGTATGCTCCATTGAAAATGAACAATATGCAATTAGCTGATGTTATGGTAACAAAATTTCTAGGTCTCTCAATTCTATCAAACCTCAAATACAATGTAATACTTGTAACAGAATTAAACACTGAATTAAGCTCATTATGTTATGCATTCAGAATTCTTTCTAATTCTGCCAGCCTTCATGCAGCTCGTTGCGTGTATTTTGCAAATGTACATTCCCGCCTGAGATAGGGCATAATATTCTGGGGAAGCTCATTCTTTAGTGCCTAGACATTTAGATTGCAAAAGAAAATTATCCGAATAATGAAAAAATGCCATCCACGTGATTCCTGCAAGCCTCTTTTCATTGAGCTTGGAATCTGACCATTGCCTTGCACCATTTACGAATCTGTAGTATTTGTCAAAACTGACTTACTTAACGGTGAGAAAATATTTTCATGTAATACTGATATTTATTGTTACAACACTCGACGTAGAAATCATGTTCATCAAGTGTCAGTATCAACAGCTCACTACAAGAAATCCACATACAATACATATACGTTACTTTACAACGCATTGCCAGATGACATTAAACAATTAAAATTGGTACACAAATTTAAGTTAAAAGTAAAATCGTTTCTGTTGCAAAACTATTTCTATACAATTGGAGACTATACTGATCGTAAAAAAGGAAAATAATGTTTACTTTAACAAAACAATGATATAGTATAATGAATTAGTTTCCATTTGCATTATATAATTTTAAAAAAGGACTTAAATGCCTGTAACAAGTAATGTACTTCAGCTTCCAGGTCAATGATCCCCATCTCGATCGGGTTTTTGTCCAGTTTCCCTGATCCATTGAGCAAATGCTGAGATAGCCCGTTGAATTGCTTCTGGACGTAAATGTAGCTTCATTATGCGCACGTTTTGTTGAGCTTTCCTTTTGCTTGTAGTGGCAGTAGAGCTTAGGGTGAGTTTCTATTTTGTTAACAATACAGAAAAATCAAGTCTGGTCGTTTCTTTACCGTTAAAAATAAGTTTTCTATAATTCGGCAACGAAAATATCTAGTTTTTGAAATGTTAATCTCTCGCTTTTTTAAATTTATTATTATTATAATTATTATTATTATTCCTATTTTTTCATCTTTCAACTATTAATAGTTAAATTGTTGGGAAGGGATTCTGAAACTCAAGAAAGCGTGCGCGTACGACCTATTTAATTTCAAAACTGAAAAACAAAAATATCTAGATATTGATCATATTCCTAATTTCGTAATTAGAAAACAAGAATCGATAGTCAAGAAATAACTTAATAGAATGCATGGACAGTATTAGCCTATTAGAAATGAGAATGCGTGCGAGAAAGGGTGAACCTGCGTAACAGAACTAATGAGAAACGCATTTATTGTGTGGACACCGTTACAGTCATATCTAAGAGGTCTCATATCTAACACATCACTTGGAAATTTCCATCAAATATAATTATTACATAAGGCTCTCTAATTAGCAAGCAGATGAATTAAAAATATGAAACGGTTAATTGTGTATTAAAGGAAATGACTAATCACTAAAACTATATTCGTAAAATTATAATAATATGCTTAAACTTAGTTACTTTTATTCGACAGAAGTGGTACTGAGCGCTGAAAACTTTCGTAGTATTTCCCACAAATTTGCACATTTATTTGAATGTGCACATGGCGAAAGGAAAAGCTAGATATGAGAAATATTTAACTGCCATGTAAACAAATGTAATAATATTCGTTCATTCGCTAAAGAAATATATATCTTAATTTTATTTTTTTAAAGTAACCTATAAAGTTGGAAAAGTTTTGAAAGTAAGTCGGCAGCAAAAACAAAAGGTTTTAGCGGGCCTTCTTGCTACCAGCATCTTCATCAATAAGATTTTCTGAAATGCACACTTTGGGACTGATTTGTGTGGTTTTAGCTTGGATTTGTTCCGTAATATATTGCGCCTCTGCTTTTATTTAGTTATTTAAAGAGTCGATGCTATTGGTACTTTTCAGAGTTATTTAGATAATTGTTATTAGTTATTTGTTGTAGAGAGTAGTTAGTGGGAATATCTTGCGACATTTTCATTAACACTTCTAGAGTAATTAAAGAGTTCGAAATTTGTATGTGCTGTGTTCAGTTACCATTTAATTTATAGTTATTATCTAATTGTATTAATAGTTGTCTAATTACTGATTAGTGTGGTTATTGTACTGTAGTATTCGCATCAGCTTTTGATGATTAATTTTAATATGAAGATTTTGAAAAATCTATAGTTATTTGAAGTTATGTAATTAGTAGTTATTGTACTTAATTAGTGATTCATTTTTATTATAGTTGTACTATTAAATAGTTGCTAATATTTTGTGCAAATTTTATAAATAGCAATGGCTAAGTCTGTGGACTCACAATGTAGTACAAAGTAAAAATAACTACTAAACCTTACAAGATTACCACCCTGCAAAGTTTGTTGCAAAACGCAATAATTATATTTCATATTAGTTTATGAAAAGAAGCAGAATAAGATAAAATGCATCTAAGTCAGATTTGATACTGCAAATTACGAAGTACCTGCAGGTAGGTGAGTTAGTTTAAGTACACTGTAGTGACTAAAATATTTTTGTTTGTTCTTTCTATTACGTTGTTACTGCTTTATATTAATAGTTACACATACTGAAAAAAATGGTTTTGGATTGTTGGAATAAAGAAAAACATTTTACTCAAGTACTTGTAGTGCTAATTGAGCTACAAGATAGTGACAAGGAAGACAAAATAAAAGAAATAGATTGTCCCTAATAGGGAGTCAGCTTTGTTACATTCATTTTTTTACTCACGTTTGATTATTGGTCATTGTAATTTAATTAAATCAATTTTCATACCTAAGGTCACACATCATTTGTTTGAATTTATTCTTTCATAAGATTTTTTTATTTCGGACCCTTCCTTTTGTAATTATTATTATTTTTTACTGGCGTGGTCACATTGCCATTAAAGCGAAGAATATTAAGGCATAACCTTCTCTTATATCTTTACTTAGTGATTCAGTACGACATTCTTCGTTATTGTCATCATGATCATGATCTTTATTATCATAATCACGCTCTTCCTGGTTCAAGTTATTCAATACAGTACATCGTAAGCAATTTAAACTATATTTCTTATTACGATTGTGTCTGTAAGAAGTATATAAGTGGTATTTTCTGAATAAATTGAATAAAAGTAGTGAATTGCCTTTCTTATTCAGTTATTGATGTCTCAGAATTGAAAGAAATTATTTTGAACTTTAAAGGTTTTTGAAGCTTTTCTTTTTCTGATAAATCAATTTTATTTGAATAAATTTAATTATTTCAGCCATATTAATGTGTTACATAAATAATTATTTTATATTAAAAATAATTATTTTCAATAGTTGGAAGATCCTCCGCCTAGGGAGTACATGACCTTGGAGTTGGTGGTGGAGCTTGAGTATCCCAGTGATCCTGAGAGCTATGCCGGCGGTAGCGTAGCTACTGGTAGGGCCTCCCTTGCCGGACTGGTCAAAGGATAGGGATGAGACGAAGAAGTACTCCAGAAGAGGAAGCAGTGCATACTTCCCAGAATGGGAGGATGCCAACGAGGAAGGCCAACGGCAGAAGAGCCGACACCTCAAGCTTCCCCTAATCCCAGGGTAGATGCGGCCCAATATCTGCGGTATTGCAACGAACGCGGTGAAAGCAATGCATCTAGGATGGTGCTCCGAACAACGCACTCTGCCAGCTTGGAGGCAGTTAAGATGGCAGCCCCATCACCAAGCTAGTCCCGCGCAGTGCTCGTAACACGGCCGGGAGACAAACCCATTACTGATGACCATCAAGAGAATAGCCGGACTAATCATATGACGACCCATGCAAAGAAAAGGAATAGAAAAAGGAATTTGGAGAACTTAAACCTAGCTACTTGGAACGTAAGAGGATTAACGCAAAAAGAAGAATTACTACAAAAAGAATTAGAAAACATTAATGTAGATATATGTCTGATTACTGAAACAAAGAAAAAATTAAAAGGCACATTGGAATACCTAAATTACGTACTTTTATATAGTGGAGTCCCTCAAAATAAAAGAGCATCATCAGGGGTAGGAATAATGATTAAATCTTCCTTAAAAAATAGAATCCAGAGCTATAATTTTGTAAGCGACCGAATAATAAATGTGCGACTAAAAACAGCTAGAGGATATCTTACAATTATCTGCATTTATGCACCTGAAGAGGGACGTAAAGAAGAAAGCATAAACTTTTATGAATCCCTCCAGTCCCATTTAAACACTGTGAATAAGACAGATTTCTTAGCAATTGGAGGTGATTTTAATGCACGTGTTGGACAACAAATTATGGGAAATCTAATTGGAGATAATGAAGAACAAACTTTAAATGAGAATGGAATAGCCCTGAGAAATTTTGTTAGTTTTAATGAGTTTAAAATAACTAATACCCTCTTCCGCCATAAAGATATACATAAATACACATGGTCAGCAAGAGGCACGAGATCAATAATCGACTACATCCTATCCAACAAGAAACTTTCCCCATACGTGAATGATACACGAGTATATAGGAGCTGTGACGTTAGTACAGATCACTTCTTAGTTCTTTGTAAACTTAAAATCCCTAAGAAATGGATCCACAGGAAAAAAACGAGCGTTACGCAAAATAAAACCAATTTTAAAGTATACCTGCTACAACAAGAGAGTATAAGAAGATTATACTGCTCGCGATTGCTAACTTCTCTTGATCAAAGAGCAATCAGTATAGATGTAAATGTTGAATGGCAAGATTTTAAAGAGCTAATATTACAAGTAGCAGAAGAAGTCTTAGGTAAAAGACCAAAAGCAAGGAATAAGAAGGGTGTTCAAAATTGGAACGAAGAAATACAGGAAATTGTTGATCAAAAGAAAAAGGCTTACCTGCGGTATCTCCAATCACATTCTGTGGAAGACAAAATAGCATACAAAAATAAAAGTGCCATTGCTAAGAGAGAAATTAGAAAGATAAAGCGGGAAAGTTGGGATAGGTATATAAGTGAGATCGAACACGACTGTCATGGATCACAAGACACTGCCTATAAAATAATGAAGTATCTAAATTCGACAGAAAGAGATACACTAAAAATTAACAACATCTCCGAGAAAGAATGGCTTACATACTATCAGTTGCTGTGGACAAATACAGAGACTCCTGAAAACCCCTTATCGGAAACAATAATAGAAGCGGACCCCATTGAACTCGACGAACTGAACAACATACTTAAAACGTTCAAGAATAAGAAGTCACCAGGAACTGACTGCATGAATGCTGAACTACTAAAGTATGCACCGAATGAAATAAGGAGGAGATTCCTCGAAATAATTAATATGTGTTGGAAGAGATATACCATTCCCGAAGATTGGAGGAAAGGAATTATATGCCCTATCTTCAAGAAAGGTAGTAGACAGGATTGTCAAAACTATAGAGGAATAAGTCTTCTCAACACAGCCTATAAGATATATGCTAAGATAATAACTCGGAGATTGAATATAATTAATGAGCATATGTTATTAGAGGAACAGTGCGGTTTTAGGAAAGGTCGCTCATGTTCCGACTGCATATTCGTAGTGGAACAGCTAATACAGAAGAGACGAGAATTTAACTTACCGACATATATACTATTTATAGACTATGTAAAAGCCTTCGACAAATTGTCGCGAAAGAAACTCTGGGAGATAATGCATAAAAAAGGATTCCCTGCCCACCTAATAAGAGCAATACAAAGCCTTTACTTCGACACTAAAATATGCATTGATAAAGGATCTCAAGGAAGTAATAAATTTGTAGAAATAAATCAAGGAGTCAAACAAGGGTGCCCACTTTCGCCAGCTCTATTTAGTATATATATATATATATATATATATATATATATATATATATATATATATATATATAGACGAGATTGTCCGGCAATGGCAAGGGCAATTGAAAACACATTTTAAAATAAATGACAAATCTCTTAATACTATATTGTTTGCAGACGACCAAGTTATTTTTAGTAGCTCAGAAGATGAATTGCAAATTGCAGCACACAAACTAAACGAACAGGCAACCAAATATAATATGCAAATCTCCACTAGGAAAACAAAATCAATGGGCTTTGAAGGAACAAACCACATGAGATGTAAAATTGTGATTAATAATGAACCCATAGAACAGACAAACAATTTTACCTATTTAGGCTTCAATGTGTCTTACTGCCAGAAAAATGACATAAGTCGGAAATTAAATAGATTCTATAACATGTGTGGGACAATAAGAAGAACATTAAAAAACAAGTCTTTAAAAACCACGCAACTCAAATTCTACAAAGCAATGGCAGTTCCCATGCTAACTTACGCATGCGAAAACTGGACAATAAATAGAACAGACAGAAGAAAAATAGAAAGCGCCGAAATGAAATTCTTACGTTCAGTAGCAGGTTACAATATCTTAGATAGACAGTATAATGATGACATCAGAACCGAACTGAATATATTTAATCTGATGGACAGAATCCAATCATTTAGGAGCAACTGGCATGATCATATCCAACGCATGCCTCCAAACAGACTTCCCATTATAATGTACACATATAATCCTAAAGGAAGAAGAAATGTTGGCCGCCCCTTAACAAGATGGAAAGACTCACTCTCTTGATGTGGAAACAGGCCTTAAGGCCTAAATCCATGAAGCAGAAGAAGAAGAAGAAGAAGAAGAAGAAGAAGAAGAAAGAAGATGAAGAAGAAGAAGAAGTTGGAAGATCTATCGGAGGAATTCACTTTACAGTGAAACCAGGTTTGATTCAGTTGGCTCTTACAGCTAAGTTACAGATGACTGTTATTCATAACTATATTAGTTTTAAATCAAGATCCTCCTATATTTAAATTAATCTTAAAAAGCTTAGCAATGGTCACTTTTAAATTGAAATTTTGGTTTTTGAGACATTTTAAAATGTTTGTAGAATGTACTTATGTTGATACTTTTCTAATAGTTGGATTGGTTACTAATATTAAAAAATTGATTTTGTAATTTTTTCTGGTCATTTACAACAACTCGTAACAATTGATAGTACGTAAAGAGGGAAATTACTCAGTTTTATGATACATTGAACTAATAAATTTAAAAAATCTTCCAACTATTCATAATATATTAAGGATTTTCAGGAATTTATTTTTTACTACAGAGTAATGATTGTACTTATGAATTAAATACTTATAATTTGTCCCGAATTGATCACTTACGAAAAATAATTTATTATTTCCTGCGCTTCAAACCGAACAAAATGAAAGAGTGGGAAAAAGCAATTATTTATCAATTCCATACTGCAATTCATTCCAAATATACGTTCCTTTGAATACCGCGTGACGAGTTCAAAAGTTGGTGGTACTGGCAGACAGGCGTCCACGCGACCATATTGGAGATTTAGTGCGGCCTGCTGCCCCGAGAATATGTACTGTACTGACCATTGTGTGAGACAGAAGAGTAGCGCGTGTTATAAACAGACGGGCAGAATAGATTTGGACTTGGTGACGAACGGATGGTGATGGAAGGTTCTCCGACATAGTGTAAATTATTGATGGTAGAAATATTGTCAGTGTAAAAAAGGATAAACCAGGTATGGAAAAGGAGATGCTACGATAGGTTGGATATAAATATTAACGACGTGGGACGGATGTCAAAACTATTACATTTGTGTATGTTTGAGAAATCAGAAGAATACCACAAAATGGCACTTATGCCACATTATACAGTGCATTTAGCATTATCGGAGCAGTGTCTTTGAAGAAAGAATTTGGAGATTTTTGAGAAAAACTCTTTATTTTTTAATATTTTCCATATTTCGAAATTGCGCGAAAATCACTAGTACATTCAAAAGAAAGTACATGATATTAATTAAAGAAATAATTGTGGGAAAAAATCGCTAACTTCAATATTATAGTGGTAGGATATCGCGGAAAAATTCAAAATTGTGTTATTATCGAAAATTCAGAGTTAATTGTGAAATTGGACCTAATCCATCATTATAATTGTAGTTTAATGCAAGTCAGTGGTACCAGGAAATATTATTTTGGAAAAAATCCTACAAATAGTTCAGACGCTAGTGTTGTTCACAGACGGACCGATTCGCAGATCAGGCGGACCGACGTTTTGAAAAACAAGTATGTGTACCGAGGAAATTCAATATGTCTTTTTCCTTTGAAATCCCTTTAGGAAAAAGGAATTTGTTACATAAAAAAGGAATTTATTTCATAATGGGAAAAGATGTATCCACTTTTTCTGTATCAGGACCTCTCAATTTGAGTTTTCAGTCGAAAACTCGCCTTTTGACGCAGCATGATATAGCGTTTTCAATACTATGTATATTATTCCGTAATATATGCGCACGTTGAATTGCACACGTTGTTTCTGAGTGGCGCTCTCACTCCGGCACGCAACTACGTTACAACCGAGTGCTTGGACATGTGCTGGACACCACTGTCGCGGACGGATGGAGAGTCCTCTGAAAATAAAACAGGTCGACCCGCAGGGGAACAGATCTGATTTAGTGATTGCGAAGGGTCACACCCCATCGTGCTTGATGCAGCGGTCGCGGTGGTATACAAAGGGGGTCTGTGTGAGAGATATGAGGAAATAACTAGAAAATATGAGGACCTCCGCGCGACGCTCCTAGCCCAGCTGTGATGGTGGGAGCCTTCGGCGACTGGTATAGTGACACTGACGCCACCCTAAAGAAATACGTCTTCGGCGACAAGCTTGAAAAATATGTGAAAGCATTCACGCCGAGGCCATATCAGGGAGCGCCGCTTTTACGACGCCCACATTGACCGAACAGCTCGGATGCTTTTTGAGTACCGGGCACGCGCCTCCACACGTCCTAGTGCACGGCGACTGCCCCTGTCCCCTCTACTCCGGTGCCATAACAATGATCCCACTCTGAGATGTTCCGACGATGACAGTGACTCCACCCATCGTGCCTGTGAAGGAAACATTTGTGTGTGAGCCCCTCCAGGCGGCACTATTGTGAGACAATAGTGAAGTGTGATGTAATCTATGCGAACAATTAGTGCCGCGATTGCATGCCGCCGCCAAACAAGAGCCAGTAGCAAATTGAGCTCGCAGACCATAAAGCCCACACAAATAGTAAGAATTATTTATAACGTACAACATGTGAATATCGTGTTAGAATTAAGCGTAGAGATACGAACAGTTGAAATTTAAGATATGTTTGATGTTTAGCATACTATATGTGTTCCCAACATAAAGTAATAAATTATGTAAAAACTCGTACGTATACGAGAAAATGAAAACGAACTAAAACTACAGAATGAGACAGATTTTTTCATACTAGTTAGTATCCTACTCTCTTCAGCGCGTAGAAGACTATATGGAGCTCTCGTGGCACCTACCGATTCTCTGGGCTGTAGTGAAGAGCTCCTTCACTCACCCGGAACATCGCGTAGACATAACTCCAAACTTTGTGTATCTGCCCATGATATTCCTTTTCGTTGCTTTGTATCATTGTTCTAGGTATAGGATCAAGTTCCTCAATTGGACAAACATATTGCATATTGTGACCTATAAGGGCAAATATTAATATGGTTTGGCTGTAAAACACGAGGAACTCGGAATGACCCCCACGCCTCAAACGCAACTGAAAGCATGAGGAGCAACTAATCAAAACGTATATTGTTCACTGGTGGAAGAAATTGAGTATGATACGAAATCGAGTAGTTTTTAATATTTTGTACATTCTTCAGCTTTCAGATGGCTTCAAAGCTCATTTTAACACGTTAAATTAAATGCGTTTTGAAGATATCTGAAATCAGGAGCGTGGAGAATGTATTAAAAACACGATTTCATATCAAACTCAATTTTTTCCACCAGTGGACAATATGTATTGATTAGTTGCTCCTAATATCATTTGTAGGTAACTTTTCTTCAGAAATAAAAAAAATGCAAATTTCACAATGCCTACGATAATTTCACATTCAGCATTCTGTTTCGGTATTCAATCAAGAAAACATCTCTCAAGAATGGTCTGCTTTACACGAGCTCAATACATTTCATTGTGTCCTCGGTAAAGTACTCGGTAGACTGTGCCCGTGCACATGTTCCTCTGACCCCCTAATTTAACTCACAAAATAAAATCAGAAAAAACAACACACGCTATACGTGTTTACCATTGTCGCTTGCGTCTGCCATGCCGTACCATGCCAGCGGGCAGAGTACTCGGAGCGTCCTCTTGCCACAAAATAGATCCCGAGCAGTCGCTGAGGCTACTTCTAGCAACAAGCGTTCACACTCCCTGCCAGCAGTGCTGCCAGACTGTAATGTTGGTATTGGTATTCCACCAATAAAGTGTCATTTCCCCCTAGATCATGAAATAATACCCCAAAATTCTTTCAACTTACATTTTTTCGACAATTTTAGTAGTTTACTTGCAATAGAGCATGAAATATTTGCAATTTTAAATAAATACCAAAACAAGATATCCTCAAAAACGGCTCCAAATTTTTTCTTCAAATTTTTGGTATAGTTAGTACCAAATGCACCCTATCCGATGACATAAACGCCATATTGCTGTATTCATTTGTTTTTTCAAAAACTACAAAAATGTAGTATTTTTAACCTGTATCTCACGTCGGTAATATTGACATTACAGGTGATTTCTTTACGTTATTGTATTTATGAGTACATGTGGTTTAAGTAATGCCAAATAAAGTTGGATTGGAAAATTGAATACCACAAGTTTTCTATAAAAATGAGCTCAAAATTCCACATTTTCAGAAACACACAAACGTCATTTTCTCAAAAATGGTTCCAAATTTTTTCTTCAAATTATTCCAATGGATAGTGCTAATTGCATTGTTTGAAATAACGTAAAGTTCATTTTGTTGTACTCTTCTGTTTTTTGAAAAATTACACAAACGTAATGTTTTTGAAATAACTCTCACGCTGTTAATATGCACATTTCCATCTATTTGTATACGTTATTACATTTGTGAGAGGAAGCGCTTCAAATTACTTCTAATGAAGTTTTTCGAAAACTGAATAGATTCCTGTGAAAAGAATCTTCAAATTCCGCATTTACAGTAATGCTTAATCGCCATTTTCTTAAAACCTGCTTCAAATTTTTCAATGAAAATAGCTATTTAGGACAATATTTTACGTTTCTTTAATAGTCTTAAAATAATATTTCGGTTCCACTATAAGGAAACCGAAAAGATGAGAAAACGCCAAAAAAATGTACTTTAGACGACGATCAGCTAGCAAGATGATAGTGCAAGTCCGTAAAGCCAGCCCACAACAAGGAAATTATAAAACTTTACTACGAGAAAGTCTGGGCCATTCTGTATCACCTCTATATGAATAGGAATCCCCAAAACCTTCCACACACCCCAAAAAAAAAAAAATAATTAGACCCCACAAACTGCGCACTGATCTTAAAAAAATCCATCAAATCTAGGGGGAAATTCACGAGCGTGGTAACACTGATTGCAAGTCTCAGAGAAACTAAAGTTGCTAGCGCTTGCCGCGAGGGAATAAGGAAACTGACCAGGGCATTTACACATGCAAGTTCGGTTGCGCAAGCGACTTGCTGAGCAATTTCTGGCCAGTGTAGTCAGCACTACACTTTAGATATGTGTGAAATAAATTTCACATCTTAACTTAAGGGAGCATAGGCTTCCGGTGTCAGTAACTTCTTGTCTGTCCGGGAGGCACCACGTCCTAGGCAGGCGCAAGTGCAAACGTTTCGTATTTCGCCCTGAGGAAGGTCGCTGAATGGCGTCTGTCTGTCCGTCCGTCCGTCTGTGAACACTACTAGCGCCTAAACCACAAGTACTATCTTTTCCAAATTGAAGATCCCTCTGTCCATCTAGTTCTAGTTGAAGCTTTGAAATTTTGAAAAACATTCTTTAAAATTTGGGGGTACTTTACATGACGTCCGCCGGACATTTTCAAAATTTTCTCAAAAACAGTTCCAAATTTCTTGTAAGATAAGAGCAGAATACACTTATAAAGACGATATAGGTCAGAGTTTCACGGTTAACTCTGAATTTTCGAAAATTGCAAAAGTTTGAATTTTCCGGCGTCTTCCTACAAATACAAAATGGAAGACATGGATTTTTCCTTCAAATGAAATTTGTTGTGCATAAATAGTTTTTTCAATAAGGTCATGTAGATGCAATTTTTCCTTACACAGTCATTTTGCGTCGTTACTCATACGAGAGTTTGTGAGAATTGGAACCACAATTATTTTTGTGATTAGTTTCATTGTTGTAGCTGCTATAGTTGCCGTCGTCGACGAACATGTTGTTGGTGCCTATAAATTGGAACTGACAAATCTTGGGAAACGAAGCAAGAATCTTTTCTTTTGTGCGTATATTTTTGAGTGATTTTTATCCTTGGGTTAGGGAAGATCATAAGTGTGAAATATTTATTTCTCTGGTATTAGATAATGAATTCAGCAGGAAATTTTAAAAATTCCTTATTTTCATGCCCTATTGAATAAAAACTACAAATTAAGAGTCAATTCCATGTCTTCACAATTTTATTAAAGTGTGTAATCACAAAAAAAACAATATTTGATCTAAAATTCAGAAGTAATTTTTCATAGTAAATACATGTGGTTATGTGGTCGCGTGATTCGAAGAGAGCTCTGTTTTGATAAATTTCTTGGAGATGAGGATATGTTGTCGAAGGTTGGGTTTAAAACATAACGAATAGCATATCAAATATATTCTATTCGTTGTTTCAAGATTTAAAGTACATATTAGAAAATCTGAAAAATATGACGCTTCTGGATGCTAAAATAAGTTTGTAGTAACTATTATTTCACATCTCTCCCGAAAATGGATGAGTGTGTTAATGTAAGCGAAATGTACACACCCATGTGTGTACGAAAAATACACAGACTACGCATGACGTCGTATCTGTAATGTACGAGATGTGCACACGAGCTTCCTTAGAAAAATAAAAAGTTCCTTGAAATACTTCCCTTAAAAAACGTTCCAATGGATATATTCCACGATTCTCGCTGAAATTCATTAGCTTAGGCCATGTGAACATTTTGCACATTTGTACGCAATTAATTATGGCCTTTCATGGTTTAATTCACTAGGAGAGAGTCTCTTTGACATAATCTACGCCTCTGAAAATGTTCTCAACCAGCAAAAACCTTTTTCCCCCAAACATCCATTGTAACTTGAGCATGTATATTTTAACATTCGGTATTGTAAGCACAGCACCACAATTGCCACTGCCAATTCAGATCTCCAGTGGTGGAGTTATCAAAAATCAATATTCAAGTTACTTGTATATATAGAGTAAAAATCTGTCATTATCTTTCATAAATACGAACATTCCAAATTAGGCAATTGAAAGTCAAAATCAACAAACAGGCCTCTCCAAGGAGGTTATCTATATCTATATCTGTACTAATATATAAAGACAGAAGTGCGTTGCCTTCCAGCGCGGTAATCTCTGAATCTACTGAACCAATGCTGAAGAAACTTTTGTGCTAGCATCCTTTAAAGGCCTGGAGTACTATAGGCTATGATTTACAAACATAAACTGTAATATATTTTCAAAATAATTACTTTTCTGGACATTTTTCGCCTAGCCTTACATCACAGATTCAAGAGTGCATCAATGTCAATAGTTTAGCTGCGCGCCACCAGAGGATGACGTCTGAGATCTACTACTGATTTCATCAATGTACAGAAGTATTGCGAAATTCATTAGAGTTTGAATAAGGTTATATAATTACCCTGTGTGAATATTTGAAAGAAAGCCGTAACTGAAGTGGTAAATA